>OX424575.1:108927242-109429742 GCA_949152435.1 Gastracanthus pulcherrimus | reverse complement strand
CTTTGCAGCCTGGCTACAAGCAAAATAATTCAACTCAAACTGCTCTATTCAAACTGACAGAAGACGTAAGGACAGAAATTAACAACACTATTTTTACTGTTCGACTATAGCAAGGCTTTCGACACTATCTTACCAGCCAAGCTTTTAGCAAAGCTGCGAGCTCTGGGGTTCTCCAGGCATGCTTTAATTTGGATAAGATCATATATATTAGGTAGGAAACAAGCCGTTGTAACGTGCTGGGACACTAAGTCATCTTGGTTGTCAACTAACCTCGGAGTGCCCCAGGGGTCTGTGTTGGGACTCTTGCTGTTCTGTCTTTACATAAACGACATCAAAGAGCTTTTCGACGATATGAATAAAGACCTAGACAATGACTATACAAGATGCATCAAACATCTACTATACACAGACGACCTACAGATTTATATTCAAATAGAACCCGAAAACATCGCGGAGGGTGTGGAGATTTTATCCCGTGCTACACGTGCGATTGCTGATTGGGCCGAGGGCGTTACCCTCAGACTGAATAAGACCAAGACTAAAGCTATTGTTTTCGGTTCATGCAGATACATCAACGCTCTTGAGTCACAAGGTATGCCGGAAATCAGTCTGGGAGATGGCGTATTTGCCCCTTCTCGCAAACCATTACGAACCTGGGTGTTATTCTTGATTCTAAGCTCACGTGGAAGTCACACGTCGACATGGTCGCAAAAAAGGTTAACAGAGTATTGTACAACTTGAGGTTTTTTAGAAAGTGTACCACCCAGGATCTGCGCAAGCACCTAGCAATGGCTCTGGTTTTTCCGCACCTTGACTATTGTTCTGTAGTTTACCTTGACGCGTCACTAGAATTACGTAGCCGACTGCAGAGACTCCAAAATTCATGTGTGCGATACGTACTAGGTGCTAGGAAAGATGAGCACATCAGCCCTTACAGGGAAAAATTAGGATGGATAAGAATAGACTCCAGAAACGCGGTTTTCATGGCGATCACCGTCTATAAAATAATTAACATCAAAGAACCAGTTTACTTGAGATCTCTTTTTAAGAGAACGAGTCTAAGCGCCCTGTAAGGGGCGAGGTAAAAGAACTCTCTGTTACATACATGCATACTGAAACAGGACGAAGATCTCTCCAAGTACTAGGTGCGCAATTGTGGAACTCACTCCGTTTTGCCATTCCCACTTTACCATCATTAATGGCTATTAAGGCGGCAGTTAAATAATACTTCGCCAACTTGGATTAATGTTGTTGTCAGTCTTATTTATTTATTTATTTATTTATTTATTTATTTATTTACTTACTTACTTACTTACTTACTTACTTACTTACTTACTTACTTACTTACTTACTTACTTACTTACTTACTTACTTACTTACTTACTTACTTACTTATTTACTTACTTACTTACTTACTTACTTACTTACTTACTTACTTACTTATTATTATTATCGCTCGCTCGCTCGCTCGCTCGCTCGTTCGTTCGTTCGTTCGTTCGTTCGTTCGTTCGTTCGTTCGTTCGTTCGTTCGTTCGTTCGTTCGTTCGTTCGTTCGTTCGTTCGTTCGTTCGTTCGTTCGTTCGTTCGTTCGTTCGTTCGTTCGTTCGTTCGTTCGTTCGTTCGTTCGTTCGTTCGTTCGTTCGTTCGTTCGTTCGTTCGTTCGTTCGTTCGTTCGTTCGTTCGTTCGTTCGTTCGTTCGTTCGTTCGTTCGTTCGTTCGTTCGTTCGTTCGTTCGTTCGTTCGTTCGTTCGTTCGTTCGTTCGTTCGTTCGTTCGTTCGTTCGTTCGTTCGTTCGTTCGTTCGTTCGTTCGTTCGTTCGTTCGTTCGTTCGTTCGTTCGTTCGTTCGTTCGTTCGTTCGTTCGTTCGTTCGTTCGTTCGTTCGTTCGTTCGTTCGTTCGTTCGTTCGTTCGTTCGTTCGTTCGTTCGTTCGTTCGTTCGTTCGTTCGTTCGTTCGTTCGTTCGTTCGTTCTATGTGTGATATTATTGTATATGTGATATTATTGTATATGTGATATTATTTTATATGTGATATTATTCTATATGTGATATTATTTTATATGTGATATTATTCTATATGTGATATTATTCTATATGTGATATTATTTTATATGTGATATTATTTTATATGTGATATTATTCTATATGTGATATTATTCTATATGTGATATTATTTTATATGTGATATTATTTTATATGTGATATTATTCTATATGTGATCTTATTTTATATGTGATATTATTTTATATGTGATATTATTTTATATGTGATATTATTTTATATGTGATATTATTTTATATGTGATATTATTCTATATGTGATATTATTCTATATGTGATATTATTTTATATGTGATATTATTCTATATGTGATATTATTTTATATGTGATATTATTCTATATGTGATATTATTCTATATGTGATATTATTTTATATGTGATATTATTCTATATGTGATATTATTCTATATGTGATATTATTTTATATGTGACATTATTCTATATGTGATATTATTCTATATGTGATATTATTTTATATGTGACATTATTCTATATGTGATATTATTTTATATGTGATATTATTTTATATGTGATATTATTGTATATGTGATATTATTTTATATGTGATATTATTCTATATGTGATATTATTTTATATGTGATATTATTCTATATGTGATATTATTCTATATGTGATATTATTTTATATGTGATATTATTTTATATGTGATATTATTCTATATGTGATATTATTCTATATGTGATATTATTTTATATGTGATATTATTTTATATGTGATATTATTCTATATGTGATATTATTTTATATGTGATATTATTCTATATGTGATATTATTTTATATGTGATATTATTTTATATGTGATATTATTCTATATGTGATATTATTCTATATGTGATATTATTTTATGTGATATTATTCTATATGTGATATTATTCTATATGTGATATTATTTTATATGTGATATTATTCTATATGTGATATTATTTTATATGTGATATTATTTTATATGTGATATTATTCTATATGTGATATTATTTTATATGTGATATTATTCTATATGTGATATTATTCTATATGTGATATTATTTTATATGTGATATTATTTTATATGTGATATTATTCTATATGTGATATTATTTTATATGTGATATTATTTTATATGTGATATTATTTTATATGTGATATTATTCTATATGTGATATTATTCTATATGTGATATTATTTTATATGTGACATTATTCTATATGTGATATTATTTTATATGTGATATTATTCTATATGTGATATTATTCTATATGTGATATTATTTTATATGTGATATTATTCTATATGTGATATTATTTTATATGTGATATTATTCTATATGTGATATTATTCTATATGTGATATTATTTTATATGTGATATTATTTTATATGTGATATTATTCTATATGTGATATTATTCTATATGTGATATTATTTTATATGTGATATTATTTTATATGTGATATTATTCTATATGTGATATTATTTTATATGTGATATTATTTTATATGTGATATTATTTTATATGTGATATTATTTTATATGTGATATTATTTTATATGTGATATTATTTTATATGTGATATTATTCTATATGTGATATTATTCTATATGTGATATTATTTTATATGTGATATTATTCTATATGTGATATTATTTTATATGTGATATTATTCTATATGTGATATTATTCTATATGTGATATTATTTTATATGTGATATTATTCTATATGTGATATTATTCTATATGTGATATTATTTTATATGTGATATTATTTTATATGTGATATTATTCTATATGTGATATTATTTTATATGTGATATTATTTTATATGTGATATTATTTTATATGTGATATTATTCTATATGTGATATTATTCTATATGTGATATTATTTTATATGTGACATTATTCTATATGTGATATTATTCTATATGTGATATTATTTTATATGTGATATTGTTTTATATGTGATATTATTCTATATGTGATATTATTCTATATGTGATATTATTTTATATGTGATATTATTTTATATGTGATATTATTCTATATGTGATATTATTTTATATGTGATATTATTTTATATGTGATATTATTTTATATGTGATATTATTTTATATGTGATATTATTTTATATGTGATATTATTTTATATGTGATATTATTTTATATGTGATATTATTTTATACTAAGAATTTAATGTAAGCGATGTTTTGTAATATTTACAAATAAACATTATCTCTCTCTCTCTCTCTCTCTGTCAAAATATAACAAATAATATGTTGAATAAAATCGAAGTTAATTACAATGCAATTATAGAAAGAGTCAATAACATTGAGCAGTCTAATTTTGAAGTGAAAAATCTAGTCAAAAATAATAGTGAGACAAAGAAATATGATAATGACCTTAAAATAATAATTGATAAAGTTAATAAAATTGAAAGTGACAACTCCGACATATTAAAGTCCATAAGAAAAATTATTGCACACGAGACCACAACCAATAACAATCATGAAACTGCAATAAATAATAATAATAATAATAATATAGAGAAATCTTTGAAAATTATTCAACATAAACAACAAGAATTTTTAAGTAAAATTGAAAATTACCAAATTGGCCTGCCTACCAGTAATGCAAATACAACTGTTTCGCCGCACAGTATTAGAAATACAAATATTAATGATAAGATAAATAGTGTATTTAGTAATAATGTAAATAATAATAATATATATAACATTGATAATAATTTGAATAACGAAAGCAACGATACACTGCAAGATACGGCGTCGACGTCATCTGCACGAAGCACGCGGGTTAAAATGGTAGGTGGGAGAACAATAAAAAATAATAATAATACAATATGCAATAATGACTTAATAATTTCAAATATTTTTGACGATAACAGCACTAAGCGTGTTGATGTAGTTCATGCTATACTGCGTCGTGTCCTCCCATCGATACAGAAAACGGATATAGTAAATACCCGCCTGCTACGGTCAGATGAGTCGCTTTCGGTGACATCAGCCGAGGTAACTAGCGAGCGCAGACGATCACCGTGGGTTGTTAGCCTCTCCAGCAGTGAATTAGGAGATAAAATCATGCGACAAAAAAAGTTTAGAACAGGCTTTCACACTAAAGATGTCGACATCTCGGCACTTGACCAGGAGACTAGTGACATTTAATAATTTTAGAAGCCTTAAAGCCCTTGCGATGAGGATCAAATTTAAATATATCTGGCATAGGGGGGCCGTTTCCTGGTCAAGATGCGGCATGGCGATGTCTCCCACGAATTTTTAACAGCGGCAGACCTCCAAGTAATTTCAGCCTCGTATGAAACTCCACAAATTGCATCAGATTCACATAAAAAAACAGGAAAAGCAAATATAAATGAAATAGATAAGTTGGACATTCAAACAAATAATCAAACGGAGGCTGTCGCAAATGAATGACTATCATTGGATACTGCTGGGGGGTGCACTGTAGGGGACTGAGAGCAGGATTTATCAATGTGACCTCTCTAGATCGTCATATTGGTACACTCCGTCAACACCTTCTATCTGGTCCCTCCTACCACCTTTTTGGAATTGCTGAGACGCACCTTGCTCAAAACATTGACGACAATCGCATTCAGATCAAGGGCTATTCAATTTTAAGATTAGATAGGAATAAATTTGGGGGTGGGTTAGTCCTGTATGTACACAATAGTTTTAAGGCAACCATACTAAGCCGCTCACGTACCACCCAGGATGGTACGCCGAACATTTCTGAATATATTATGTGTAGTGTGCAACAGGGCGACCTTCCCCCCCCGTATTCGTTGCTCTAATTTATAGGCCACCGCATGTACCATTCCTGCAAAATTCAAACCTAATTTATAAGCTAGCTACATACACGCAGGACTATAGCCATAAAATCTTGATGGGTGATCTGAATGCGAACCTGTTGAAGACGTCGGCTGATGCAAGATTCGTTAGGCGATTAGCCAACGATTTAAATCTAAAAATAATAGAGCATGGTGCGACTCATCACCTCGAGGGGTCTCACACATGGATTGATGTCGTTATGACAGATGACAACGACGTGGTGCTGAATGCCAGCAATCAGGCGGCGCCCTTTGCCAGCAATCACACAATTATAGATGTTGAAATAGATTTTAAATTAAACAATAGCCCCATCACCGTTACTTTTAGTTACAGAGATTTTAAAACAATAGAACAGGAAGATGTTCTATCTTACCTGAGTAAATGTGACTGGGCGGCGTTTGATTGCTTGGACAACAACGACATGGACGATTTATTGGGACAGCTCAGCGCCAATCTCATGGGGGCAATAGATGAACTCGCTCCACTGAAGCAATTTACACCAAAAAATAAAGCTAATCCTCCATGGATTGACGCAGATCTGGCTGACATAATAAAAAAACGTGACGCCGTACGCAGACGACTACAGCGCACAAAAAACGGTAATCTTTGGCAGGAGAACCGGTCTCTCGCGGTCGAAGCAGAACAACGCATGAAAATCGCGCGGGAGACTTACATGCAGAATAAGATTTTTGAAGCCCTAGAAAATAAGAAAGATATTTGGAAAGAACTAAAGGGCTTGGGGCTCCTACCAAGGGCACGGGGAGGGGGGTTGCATGGCTTCTCGCCGGGTGAGCTGAACTCACACTTTGCGGGGGTATCGGTCTCCCAGAGTGAAGGTGACGTTGATTTGGGTAGCATCTTGGACTCGGCCAGTGACGACGGCTTTGTTTTCAAAGACGTTACAGTGACGGACGTAGTCCTGGCTGTTGCTCATTTCTCGTCGCAGGCTAGGGTTGAGGACGGTATTCCCCAAAGCGTTGTAGCTAAGGCTCTCCCGTATATAAGTCATCATATAGCGAGGGTCTTCAACTCCTCTTTGTCTGGCGGTGTCTTCCCAGGGGCTTGGAGGGGGGCTCACTTGGTGCCTCTAAAAAAGGTTTCAGTGCCATCTACTTTATCAGATTTTCGCCCAATAGCACTATTGAGCTTTCTCTCCAAGGTGCTGGAGAAGATAGTACACAACCAGATTACCGATTTCTTAAGATCCAAAAATATCTTGGATCGTCTGCAAACCGGTTTCAGACAGCATCACAGCACACAGACAGCTCTACTAAAACTAACCGAGGACATACGAACTAGGATAAACGACAATAAGAAACTAATGACTATACTGCTACTGTTCGACTTTAGTAAGGCGTTTGACACTATGTCACCATCTAAATTACTTCGTAAGCTGATACGCATGGGTTTTTCCAGGAGTGTTCTTCTGTGGATCAAATTATACATTTTTGGTCGCAGGCAAAAAGTCATAACTGACAACAACGGGGAATCTGATTGGCTAACCACCAATCTAGGTGTGCCACAGGGTTCAGTCCTGGGGCCCTTGCTATTCAGTCTTTATATCAATGACTTACAAGACGTACTGACTGGCGGTGATGTTAAACACTTGCTATACGCGGACGACTTGCAAACTTACACTCAAGTGACATGGCGAGATCTTTATGTGGGTATCAGATGCATGTCGGCTGTTGCGCGGGCAGTGTCGGAGTGGGCCGAAGCATCCGGACTGCGACTCAATGTCGGCAAAACAAAAGCGATCATTTTCGGCTCCGAGCACAACATCAATCGGTTGCAGGATCTTGGTTTGCCCGGCATTGAGTTTCAGGAAGGTGTACATGTGCCTTCCTCTGACTCGGTCACAAACCTTGGTGTTGTCATGGACTCTAAACTAACGTGGAAACTGCAGGTTGATGCAGTTGGAAAAAAGGTAAATCGTGCTCTTTACAGCCTACGATTTTTTAGTTCATGCACAACTCAGGCGTTGACAAAGCAGCTTGCATGCGCGCTGGTAGTGACACATTTAGATTATTGTTCCGTGGTTCACCTTGATGTGTCTGATGAGCTCGAGACGAAGTTGCAACGACTTCAAAATTCATGTGTGAGATACATATGTGGTGTTAGAAGGGATGAGCACATCACTCCTCATAGAAAATATCTTGGCTGGCTTACAGTAAAGGAAAGAAGAGCGTACTTTGCGGGGTTATTATTGTATAGGGCAATAAATATGGGACAACCTCCGTACCTTGCGGCTCTCTTTGGTAAAAACACAGCTAGGACTTCCAGTAGGAGCGGTGTGAAAGAGCTCTCGGTTCCGGGATCGCGGACTGATAAGGGTCTCTATTCGTTTAGAGCCCAAGGTTCGCGATTCTGGAACACCCTCCCCTGCAGTGTGAGGTATCTGCCGTCCTTATGTAAATTTAAAACGGCGTTAGGCAGGCACCTCAGACAACTGCACGGTGAGTAAGTTGACATTTTTTCATGATGACGGAGAATTCACATACATGGGTAGTTATTTATTTATTTATTGACTTATTTATTTATTTATTGACTTATTTATTTATTTATTTATTTATTTATTTATTTATTTGTTTGCTTGCTTGCTTGCTTGCTTGCTTGCTTGCTTGCTTGCTTGCTTGCTTGCTTGCTTGCTTGCTTGCTTGCTTGCTTGCTTGCTTGCTTGCTTGCTTGCTTGCTTGCTTGCTTGCTTGCTTGCTTGCTTGCTTGCTTGCTTGCTTGCTTGCTTGCTTGCTTGCTTGCTTGCTTGCTTGCTTGCTTGCTTGCTTGCTTGCTTGCTTGCTTGCTTGCTTGCTTGCTTGCTTGCTTGCTTGCTTGCTTGCTTGCTTGCTTGCTTGCTTGCTTGCTTGCTTGCTTGCTTGCTTGCTTGCTTGCTTGCTTGCTTGCTTGCTTGCTTGCTTGCTTGCTTGCTTGCTTGCTTGCTTGCTTGCTTGCTTGCTTGCTTGCTTGCTTGCTTGCTTGCTTGCTTGCTTGCTTGCTTGCTTGCTTGCTTGCTTGCTTGCTTGCTTGCTTGCTTGCTTGCTTGCTTGCTTGCTTGCTTGCTTGCTTGCTTGCTTGCTTGCTTGCTTGCTTGCTTGCTTGCTTGCTTGCTTGCTTGCTTGCTTGCTTGCTTGCTTGCTTGCTTGCTTGCTTGCTTGCTTGCTTGCTTGCTTGCTTGCTTGCTTGCTTGCTTGCTTGCTTATTTATTTATTTATTTATTTATTTATTTATTTATTTATTTATTTATTTATTTATTTATTTATTTATTTATTTATTTATTTACTTACTTACTTACTTACTTACTTACTTACTTACTTACTTACTTACTTACTTACTTAATTATTTATTTATTTATTTATTTATTTATTTATTTATTTATTTATTTATTTATTTATTTATTTATTTATTTATTTATTTATTTATTTATTTATTTATTTATTTATTTATTTATTTATTTATTTTTTTTTTTTTAATTTATCCGTTCTCCCGTGTTCTGTATTCTTAGTCGTAAAAAATGTTGTAATGTACAAAATATAAAGAGTACATTTTAATAAAGAGTAAATATATCTGCGTGTGTGATGAGTGTATGTATCGGCTGAATTGTAATTGTTTTTAAATTGTGACGTGATGGATGTACGTGTATGCAAGAATGAGTAGACTTCAGAAATTGTTATGGAACTGTGATATAAACAAACTGTGATATTAGATAATGACAAATTTGTGCAACAATTTTTATATTTATACACTGACGAACTGTGTTAGTGATCAAAGATTTAATGTAATGACAAAATAACAATTTTTATGTAATGTATTTTTGCCAAAATTGACAAATAAATCGTATATCTATCTATCTATCTCTCTCCCTCTCTCTCTCTCTCTCTCTCTCTCTCGAATTTTTTAACATTTTTCTTTATTTCAGTTTTGGTTTCTTTATTGTTTCTAAAGTGTTTCATATGCCATATTTGCTGCTGCTCTATCTTCTATCACATCATCTTTAAATTTAAAGAATAATCCTGTAAGTTGTTATAATTCAAATTTAACACTCTCATTTTTATGTATATACTTATTTATTTCTCATAAACCTTTTTCATATCTTTCATTTATATTACTTACAGATAAATTTGATAAACATTTATTTCCAAAATTTCTTATAGTATTATTTATTTATTTATTTATTTATTTATTTATTTATTTATTTAATTTTATTTGTGTATTACGTACAGCATCAATTTCTTTATTTAAATTTAAATCTAATTATACATTTGATATCCTGATTTTAAAGTCATCTATTATCTTTCTAAACGATGCTCATTATAATTCAAGGAAACTTCAAACTCAGTACAATGTTTGTTTATGCTTAATCAACCGCGATATTAGATCGAGATGCGTTATAATGACTCATAAATAAAGAGAAACTTTACATCAGCTATGCATGAAAACTTTTGTCATTTTTACTGTTCTTAAACGACTTAAGATTCCTGTTTTATATCTACTACCATTTCGATTTTTCAAATTATGATTTTTATAAATAAATAAGTCAACCACTTTCTTTTGGAGCTCTCAATGATATGTCTTGTATCCTAAAATCAAACAAAACATTTTTATGTATTAAAAATGGTAGCCCATTATTCTGCAACGAAAGTGGCCTGCTATGCCCCATTTGCAATTATTAAACGTTTCGTATCATAACCTTTTAAAATCTTAATAAAATAAAAAATTACGAAAATAAAAATTAAGCTTGAAACATATACTCAAAAAGAACACTGTCTGATTCTTTAAATCAATCAAAAACACACATGGTTAGCGATTTGAAATGTTTTGTCTTTTTTTTCATACAAACTGATTTTAATTAACTTAAAACTTCACTGAGCTGTACAAATTTGTTTGCTTGGAGGTTGTATCCATACAAATATAATTAACTCACACTATGATAACAAGTACATACCACAGACTCCCCTATTACACATACTTTTATAGCTAGTAATAGTATTAACTAACGTCAATATTACTATTAATGTGTTCATTGACTACATATAGATATAAAATATATTTAGGTTCGACACGCGACGCTTCTATGCAGATTCTAACTTAACGTAATATAAAAAAATAAAAAATAAAATAATACCTAATGTAAAGTAGAACAGATAAGCTTTTCAATGCGCCTATTTCCGTTTTAGAAACTAAACTCTTTTGTGGTATATTCGGAGTTTGATATTATATTAACGAGCAGAAGGTTTAAGATTAAACAGCTAAGAAATTTCAATTTATATTTTCTTGTTGAAACAGGATCGAGTTTCTATATTCCGGTACATGACGTCCAACATCATTAGGTTTAGTTTGATAGATGGCATTAAAATATAGATCTTCTCCTTATTGTATTTATCGTTTCTCGCTTTAAGGTAGTTGGAACACTCAAATAGATTTCAAAAGCTGTATTTCTTATAAATTTCTAATATTAAAATGATTATCCGACTACCATCGGTGCTTACTTCAAAAGGTTCACCTTTTTCTGTATAATACTCACCGAAGATGTGATCCGTGTTGGAAGTCATTTTTAACTTTTAAGTCATTTATATAATACAAAAATATACTGATATCCAGTAAAATTAATATTAATGTACAGATTACACGTGACCCACTTACTCCAGTCTGAAAGGTTCTAAATATAAATTTGCATGTACGTAGTGAGGTTGTGGTGCATGCGCTCTATGCTTCTATTGGACTGAGGGTGGTAGGCCATGGTACAGTACTTGTTGATGCGAAATATTTCTGCAAATTTTTTAATCAGGAGGTTTTGAAAGTGCGTACCCTGATCTGTGAGGAGGGCCACCAGGGGCCCAAAGTAACAGATAATTTTTTCTGTAAGCGACTGCGTGACTTCCTGCGTGTTAACTGTTTTGACAGGAATCAGCACGCAGAATTTTGTTTGGCAGTCTTGCCCCATTAAGGTGTAGCGGTAGCCCTCTTCCAAGGCATCTCAGGGCCCATAAACATCCTAGAGATTTTGTCGAAGGGTTTGCGTATCTGTAATGACAAGCGGGAGTAGCGTTTTCGCGCGGACGAGCTTTTTCGTTTGGCAGTTCTCGCACCTGAATGCAAATTGGCGTACAGCTGGGCGCATATTCCTTCAATAATAGTCGTTGAGGATTTTACTGTAGGTTTTATTGATGCCTCGATGGCCTCTTATGGACGCTTCGTGATATTCTTTTATCAGCTTGTATCGGTCTTGTACTGGCGGTACTTGTAGATTATTTTGATAAAACACAATTATCACCGGTGTGCCTTCAAAAATACTATTGAGTAGGTGGATAAAAGTGGTCCATTCCAATAGGATGAGCATTACTAGGTCTCTGCTTATGCCCAAGCTGATGAGATCTTTCTCTAAAATTTTCTTATTTAGGTTTTTAATGCATTTGGCCATGTCCGATTTCAGAGGCTTGTCATCTACATGACTTTTTATGAATGCGGAGATCATTTTAAGGCCCCTTCAGCTTGAAAGGTGCAGATCGCCTATGCTGTTTGTTTTACTTGTAAGCTCGTTCGTGTTGATGTAATGGCGTTCGAAAAGCGCCTCTAGGATTTCCGTGCTCAAGAAGTGATCCGTCGTTAACAGATAGATTAGGTTTTCCTTATATCGGAAAGCGTGTTCATTTAGCACGATTATTGTGGCAAGTGGAAGCGGCGCTTTGCCGTCTGGCAAAGTCCATGGCGGCTTCTCGCGCGGCAGCTTGGCGCTCATGACAAGGCAGTGCTCGAGTGCGTCGGTAAGCCTCTGTTACTGCGAGATCGACGCTTATGTTCGCGTCGACGTTGGTCGCATCGCTCTGTGGGGCGTCGCTCGATGCATGCGAGTCTGATGGGTCGTCGCTGGATATGCAGTCGCTGGATGTGGCGCTGATGAGGTCCATGTCATCCAGCTCACGTACCTCATCGGAAAGCATGGAGTTCAATAGGTAGGGCATGAAAGTGAGTATGCACACGTTTTGACCACACTCTTGCCCGAATATGTACATACAATCAACATCGCCGTATTCCATAGGAGCGAGAAGTATCTCCCAGGCGCCCTCAGGGCTGCTGCAGGTCTGCAGTTCATGGGAGCCTGCGAGTCGTGCCCGCAGTTCTAGTAATGAGAAGGGCAACTGCTTCAGTTTTATGAGAGAATAGAACAGACAGTTGCCTGAGGGGAGGGGAGAGATGTCGTCGCTGTGGTGTAGATCGGTGTGCGGGTCTACGCAGTGATCGCTTGGGTCATATACTCGGTATCTGCCTCTATAGGAGAGCTTAGAGGACGGTGGCTTTTCATATAGCTTGCTCCTGTTCTGCGTTTTCCTTGGTTGGTAGGGGGTTTAGCTGTCTTGTCAGCGGGAAGGGCGGCGGCTTTGCTGCGATTAGCCGTGCGCGATCTTGTATTTATACTCATATCGACGTCGCAGTCTGGCAGTAGCTGCTAGTACTGCGGACGGGCGCCGCAGTCGATCGAAGGTATAGCGACTGTACCCATGTTGGAGGGCTCGCGTCCGCTTGCTTGCGGGGCATCGACCTCCCACACGTTTACTTGCAGACAATTTTTGCTTTCGATCGCGCGCTCTTGTAGATCTACGATTAGTCTGGCGCGTAGCTTGCTGGCTAATCCGGGCAGAAATTTCTGAAAGGAGGGGGGCGGCGCAGTGAGGTCGTCGGGCGCCGCAGTGCCCGCGGCTTTTCTGTCGGGTTGCTGCTTGGCGCGCTCGTGTTCTTCTTTAGTCGCCTGCATTATGGCTGGATCCAGGTGGCAAGGGTAAGCGTTAATAATCTCGATGCCGTGCGATGTTGCGTAGCCTGAGGCGGTCGCCGATTGCTCGAAAACGGGTGCAGGCCTATTTAGAGTAAGGAATTTTAAGGGGCTACTCTGTCTCTTATCCGGAGCTGCAACGCTGGGTGATCTTGCAGCTAAAATGCCTTCGCGCATGTTGTGCTCTTCTCGTATATATGTGAGCTTTTTTATCCTGAACAGGCGCGAGGTTCTCCGCTTGTGCTTTCGGCGGCAGCTTTGCAACGTTTTTGCGACTTTGGCCCTTTTGAGCCCGTGGGTCTCCAACTTGGCTCCTCTTCCACGTTATGTCTGGGTCGTCGTTTTCTTCCGAGTCGGAAAGCTCGATGATATCCCTGCAACCGGTTTTCTTGGTTCTGGGGTTGCCCGAGCTTTCGGAATTTAATTCTGAGAGTCTTACTTCTTTTGTATCGCCTTGTAGGCGCTTTTTGCGTGTGGCTCATGCAATGAGCACAGTAGCCGGTGGTATGATGTCGTCCGGGTCGCTGTTGCATTCTTCCTGCTCGCTCGTCAGCTTGTAAAGCTCTGACCTTGGCCTCTCTGAATTTACCTCTCCACCGTTGATAACCGGGTTACGGGAGAGAGCATCGGCATTGCCGTTTGATTTGCCGGACCTATAGGTTACGTCAACGTTCAAAAGCGCTGATCTGGACGTTTTGTCCTTACGTAATGCTTTAGCAGTTGATGGTCCGTGGTTACGGTAAATTTCCTGCCGTAATGGTAATGCCGAAGTTGATCTTTCGCAAATACCAACGCCAGCACTTCTTTATCATAGGTCAGATAATATGAGACAAAGCCTAAAATTTGTTTGACTTTTTTGGAGTTAGTTGGAACCGGATATCTGAGGACGGTTCCAAATTTCTTGGGGTCGGTCATAATTTTTCCATTTCCAACAATGTGACCGAACACGTGCGCCTCGTGTTTCAAAAATTGGAACTTTTTCGGCTCAACCGTGAGATTGGCGTTGATAAATCTTTTTGCTACCCAATTAAAGCGCTCTCCGTGTTCCTCTAATGACCTGGCGGGTATTATAAAATCGTCTAAATAAATTTCGACTTCGCGGCTTTAAATGCCCGCCATCACCATTTCCATGGCTTGGGTGAAGGTGTCTGTTGCGCACTCCAATCGCATGGCGAGTCTTTTATATTGGAGATGTTTTCTTGCCCCTCTCCCTATGGGAACGGAGAAAGTTGTGAATGGGGCCGAGTCTAGGTGCATGGGGATCTGTTAAAAGCCATTTTTCAGACCCATGATTGTGATGTATTTTGCGGAGGTGAGATACTCCAGGATATCGCTCGTGAAGGGGAGGGGGTAGGGGGTGCTAAGAGCGATTTCATTGAGTATGGCGAATTTGAGGGCTCTATTACGTCTTGCTCGAGCATTTTGTTTATCTCAGCCTCTATCTGATCCTTTAAAATCGGCGGGTATCTGAACTGTTTAGCGTGTAGAAGCTTGTCAGTTTTAAGCTCGATTTTACGTGAGATTAGATTAGATTAGATGTTTATTTTGTGCAAGAAAAAAACAATAAACTACATTCAATAATAATACATATTTACAGAGATCATTAGTATAGTCAATCATATCACAGCTCGACATTGCTCGTCATTAACTTACATATATTGCACAATATTATATCTGTCGTACATCAATCACGTCATTACACTTATCACATATTCTTATCATTACGAATAATACATTTTTTTTTGAGACTATCAAACTTCAATTTCTATTATAGTCAACATTCGTATGATTAGGGTCATTCTACATTAGATATACATGGTCCATGTCACTGGACTTACATAGCAAATAGTCGCGAATTGTCGCTTTAAAACTGCGTAGTGAGGGCAAGCGTTTAATACGTCGAGGGATCGGATTCCATGGGCGCGAACCTTGAGATTGAAAAGATTTCAACCCTGTATCGGTACGCGACGATGGAATCGAGAGCTCCCTAGAATCAGTCCTACTAGAGGTCCGAGCCTGTTTTTTTTGAAAAAGGGCTGCAAGATACGTGGGTTGACCCATGTTAATAACTTTGTATAGTTGCACCGCCGCAAAATACGCCCTTCTTCCCTCAAGATCAAGCCAACCAAGTTTACTCCTGTAGGGACTGATATGATCATACCTTCTAACACCACATATGTACCTCACACATGAATTCTGCAATCTTTGCAGTCTCACCCGGAGTTCACCTGACATATCAAGATACACTAAAGAGCAATAATCTAAATGGAACAGGACAAGAGCACTTGCAAGCCGTTTGCGTAAAGCCTCGGTGGTACTGGATTGAAATGATTTAAGCCCATGTAGGGCCTTATTAACCTTTCGGCTAACTGCATCCACTTGCGGTCTCCATGTTAACTTCGAATCCATGACTACACCGAGGTTAGTAACTGTGTCAAGATTAAGTGCGTTGCTGGCAGAGGCTCGCCGTCGAGCCCAAAAATGACCGCGAATTTGGTGATTAGGCAGGTGTGTGCATGATCTGTTCTTCGGTGCAGCCCTGTAAGTCGATGAGACTTATAATCTCGTTGACCCTCTCTTCGCGTAGTTCCTCGATTCAGTAATTGCACTCTTTTTGTAACATATATGGCTCTTTGCGCCGCTGGTGTCTGTTTGAAACATACACCTGATGTTTACTTGGCCACCTGATTGGGGCCCATCTAATTCGTCGTCCTCATCGTCGTTTATAATATGGTCTGCCTCTGTAGATTTGCAAGCGATTTATTCCGTGTAATATGGAGATGTCTATGGGTTCATCGCCGATATTGGTGCATTCGGATTAGACCAGTCCATTGTGATTTTCTGCTATGAAATTGCCGAAGAGAATTTTGGGCGCTAAGTTTTGCAGAGATACCCAGCCAACTTTTACGTCGTCGTTTGTCACGTCTGCACATATTATTTGCCACGTTTTTTCGGGAATTTCAAAAGACTCATCACGTATGAAGAGGATTGTGAGCTTGTTAAACTCTATGCATTTGCGCGCGGCATTGACGATGCTACCATACTTAGTTAAAATGTCCCAGCCGATCAGTCCGTCCGTGTCGATGGGAAAACTGTCGGGGACTATGTGCACTTCGCACTTAAGGCCATGCGATACTATATCTGCCTGCCGAGAGTGAGGCATTGTCCGGGTAAGACACCTGTTATAGCTACTGCGTAACTTCTGTCTATGTGCGTGATATCGTGAATGCAGCTGACTTTAATTACGGAGACGTCCGCTCCTGTACCGATATAAAACTTTGCCAACTTGTAGTTAAGAGTTCTATTCTCAAGCTTCACAATGGGTGGCTTGCGACCCGTTTTTAGCAATTTAATATGCACTACTTGGGGCGTGACCGGCTCGCGTTCTAATTGCAGGCCGACGTACTCGGTGCCTAAGGACTGCGGCGGGCATCTTTCGAGTTTAAATGTTCTCCGTTTTGTTGCTGATCGTTGCTAGAATTATCAGGACGACTGTTGCTCGCGCGTTTGTCTTCACGTCTGTCGGCGGCATAATCGGTATGACTGTTGCCATCATAATTGCGATTATTTCTGTAAAAATCGTTGTTGCCGCGGTTGTTTCCTCAATTGTTATTGTTGTTGTAATTGTTGCGATTGCCTTTCCATTTGTTGCTGCTGCCGTTGTTGTTGCGAGTATTACCCCAATTGTTGTTATTGTTGTTGTTGCCGTAATTATTGTTGCTGCGGCCTCTGTTATTGCTGTTGTTATAATTGTTGTTGCCGCTGTAATCGCCGTCACCTTTATGCCCCCGTTTATTGTTGCCTGCGCTTGTATTGCTGTTGTCGCCCGTATTGTTACTGTCATCGTCGAGGTTACTTGCGACAGTCTGCTAGGAAGTGGCCTGCTTTTTGACAGTAGTCGCATCTTTTGGAATCAAACATTTTCCTTTTTCACTGCTATTCCCTGTGGCCGTTCTCGATGCAGTAATTGAACTTGACCGTCGCTATGGCGATCATTATATTAGATGAATTAGGGCTCGTGGACTACTCAGCGAACGCACGCGCTTGCGCGAATTGCTGAGCTTGAAGCGTTTGTAGCTGCTGTTACGTCTGCAGAGCTTGCAGCTGCTACTGTGCTTGAAGGGCCCGTAACTGCTGCTGCAAGGCCGCGGTTTGTGAATCTTGGGCTGGCTGTGCGGACATGAGGCTTATCTGCGCACTTGAGGCAGATGCTTGTGTAGGGGGTGATGTAGCTGCTTGACGAGCGCTTCGTTTACACTCGAAGTGCACTGCGATTTTAATGGCCTGATTGAGAGAGAGCGGGTGCTCGCTGTGCAATTGGTGGTCCACACTCATAAATCGTTAGCTGCCTGTTCTGCAACTTTTGAATGCGGGGCCCTAAATCTCCCGCTTTTTCTCCCGGGCGCTAGTTTATGTCGTCCGCGATGCCTACGTGACCGTACTTCATAACGAGATTGTCTAGGAAATTCCCGACCGATGTGTAATTTATTACACGAGCTTTATAACCGTCAGCCTTATGGCCTAATAACTTATTGGCGATCGCGAGGAGGATGTAGGTTTCCCACTCCAGCCCGAGATTGGCGAGCTCCTGCCGCTCGGAAACGCAAATAAGGTTTAAGAAGCCTGGGTTTCTGTCGAAATTGGGAATTAGGCTAAGCGCTTGCGAAGCTTAGAGGTTTCTGCCGGAGAATATGCTGTGCGTGACCCCGCTGGCCGGAGCTTGAGCTCGGATGTGAGCGGCCGTCTGTGATCGATCGACTGGGCTATCGGAAAAATCGATGAGCGGCGCACTCCTTAGTGGGCGCGGGGTAGCCGCTTGTAGGCGCTGCGAATTGTCGTGTGCATAGATGGGCGACTCATAGTCGGTTTGGGGATGCGCTAGCGGGGTGAGGTGAGTTGGAGAGGTGAACTGATCGGGTCGTTGGTCGTGCTGAGGATGTAAGTGGTGCATGCAATATGCGGGGTAGTAAGGGTGTACTATCGATGCTGGATTGGACCGGGTATCTGCGACGGGATCGTGGGGAACCTGCTAGTAGTGCAGAGGGGGGAGATGCATGAAAGGGTGGCTGGAATTTGGGCAGAGTTTAATGAAGATTCGTCGAGGGTGATGGGCGCCTTGCCCTTCATGAGGCGATCAACTTCATAAAAATCCAAAACTGGTGTCTCTGCTACTTGCGCGACCGAGTGAGTGACGGGTATATATGTGACAGTGCTGGCCGTGTTGGTGTGCGTCGGAAAGGTTTATGTAGCGGGTACATGCAACAATTTTTGTGTGATGAAGCTAGCCGCGTTTCTGCATGCTGGAAAGGGTGGTGAAACGGGTACGTTTGTCAGGTGTAGCGTGAATGCTGTAGTTGTGTCCGATGCTGCGCTTGTGAGTTCTGAGCTTAGTGGGGTAATTCCCGTGTTGTCGGCTATTGGATTAGTTGGAGGGCTCGCGATTTGTTGGTGCGCCATTTGCGCGGGAGCAATGCTAGTGTTGATCAGGCTGAGCGAAAAACCCTGTGCTTACGCTCGCGCTAATCTTTGCGCTAATGACGAATCTGCGGAGCGTGCGTTGAACGCCTGAGATGAGTCTAAAGAGGGGTTTACGTCAATAGTAGGATTAACCGCGTACTCACCCGCTTAGGCTTGTGTTATGGCCATGAAGTCGAGCAGCGCCGATCTGTTTTGTGGGGACAACTCAGCCAAGATGCTCT
This sequence comes from Gastracanthus pulcherrimus, assembly GCA_949152435.1. Lineage (NCBI taxonomy): Eukaryota > Metazoa > Arthropoda > Insecta > Hymenoptera > Pteromalidae > Gastracanthus > Gastracanthus pulcherrimus. Next base: position 109,410,367 of record OX424575.1, on the reverse strand, counting down.
GCATCGGCAGACTGCTGTTGCTAAATGCACTCGTATCGGTCCTTAGGCGCTGCCGCCTTTTGAGAGGCCGACAACATTAGCGAAAGACATGTTAGCAAAAGGTTTTTAGTAGAACGAGCGGTTGTGATGCGAGATAGGGAATGCGCGAGATGAGGTGAAATATGCGTCAAGTGAGTGCGGATTAATTATGAGTAATTATTAGCAGCACTCCCAGAGTGCAGGGCAGCGGGTCTCCCGGGCGCAAATTTCCCAACGGGGAAAATGATTTATAATTGCACAGGTACTTACTGTAGTAGAGCAAGCGCTGAGAGGATCAGCATAGCGATCAACGATTTTTGGGGAGTGTTGCCGAATTCGTCCCTCCTGTCCTTCCTTCCCTTCCTTTAGTCTCTCTGCGCTACCGAGCACTTGTCGGCGAAGGTCCTTTGGTAGCACGGCGCTGATTCGTGGCCTTGATGTCGCAAATAAGCCGAAAATCCAACAAAACCTCGCTCGCGAGACCTACAGGAGATGCCAGTTTCTGTTGCGTAGGGTAATGTTCGCGCTCGCGGGACGCTCGAAAGCAACCCAAGGTTGTGATCGAACATAACGGGGGGTTTTGGGTGGCGAAAGAATAAGTCAAGGGTTACTGTAAATGATGGTGTTTATTGCGAGAGAGAGAGAGAGAGAGAGAGAAGAGGAGATGTATGTTATTTGAAGGTGCCCCGACTACTGCGTGCGCGCATCGCCGACGCGATGCGCCTAGGTGCGCTGCTAAAGCAGCACGTTGCGCAAAGTGCTAGTTCAGCACCGCATGCGCGGTCTGGGCCGGATGTAGGTGTTGGGTAGCCGAGAATCAATGGGAGCAGTTCTGCTGCCGTAACAATATATAGATTAATTACACGTGGTAAAAACAAAATTTCTACAGCTCTCTCAAAGAGCTTGAATGGTAAATGTTGAATGTTTTTATAAGCATCGTATAGTATCTTTGTTTTAGCTACTCCCAAGTTCCAATATGTCGGTGTAAACTATATGATATAGGCCTTTTGGTACTAAAATGTATGAAAACAAATTGAAAATGTGAAGAAGTCTACAAGACACCAGGCGGGAGTGGAAGTTTGCGTATTTTGCTCATGAGTACTAACAAGGAGATGGTCAGGGATCGGGATCACCGATTTCGCTCAATTTTGGAGGAAAGTTTCCAAATGCAGAAATATGAAGAAACCCAAAACTTTAGACGCCAACGAAAAAACCACAAGAAGTTAGAGCTCCTTAAGAATCATATTTAACGTATAACTGTATATCTATATATACGTATTCCATATATATAGATATACAGTTATACATTAAAATAGGATTTTTATGGAGCTCTAACTTCTTGCGGTTTTTTCGTTGGCGTCTAAAGTTTTGGGTTTCTTCATATTTCTGCATTTGGAAACTTTCCTCCAAAATTGAGCGAAATCGGTGATCCCGATCCCTGACCATCTCCTTGTTAGTACTCATGAGCAAAATACGCAAACTTCCACTCCCGCCTGGTGTCTTGTAGACTTCTTCACATTTTCAATTTGTTTTCATACATTTTAGTACCAAAAGGCCTATATCATATAGTTTACACCGACATATTGGAACTTGGGAGTAGCTAAAACAAAGATACTATACGATGCTTATAAAAACATTCAACATTTACCATTCAAGCTCTTTGAGAGAGCTGTAGAATTCGAAAAAGTACTTTTTTTGGCTATTTGATGAAAAATCAGTTTCGTCACGTGACCAAGGGCACTAATATGTTTAAAAAAATAATATACTTACGAACAGCATTTCGAAATCATTGATTCAAGCGTTTTCGAGACGTGAGCGTATCTAAAAAAGTTATTTGTAATCGATTTTGGTGAATTACTACCTATGTCACGTGATTTTGGCCGCCATATTGGATTTTATGATAACAAAATAATTTTTTTATACGTCTTCTGAAAGTAGATTCCAAGACCTTTTATTTAAGGCACCATGGACCTCAATCGGTTTCATGTAGCTGGTTTTATAATCGTTATGGTAAAAAAAGTATGAGTCACGAGTTTCTAGCGGCCATATTGGAACTAAAAATGCCACTAAAAATAGCAACTAATATGCTGATAAGGTATACAAATTTAAAAAAATGAATAATGTCATCGTGAAGAAATCATAGATACATAAATAAACGGCGGGAGTAAAAACTATATCTTATCGGCATATTAGTCGTCATATTGGATCCGCCATTTTAAATTCTGCAGATTTGACCTCAAATTCATCATCAGCAACCAGAAAAACCCCCATATACCAAATTTGGGCCAATTCGGTTGATTTTTAAAAATATCGACATATTAGCCGCCATATTGGATCCGCCATGTTGGATTTCGGTAACCTACCACGTGATTTTTTGAAGTATGAGTGGTAGCTAAAATTTAAAAAAAAAAGTCCAACGTGATTATTTTTTTTAATTTTTACGGGCATTTTTATCTGTACTCTTCACGTTTTAGGGGTGCTTAACGCCATTTTGAAGCCGCCATTTTCAAAATGGACAAAAACGCAACTCGACTGTTTGTAGCCCTTGTCAATACGAACATTTTAAGCTATTGATGGTTCTCCTACGCCTCTTCAAATTTTGGGCAAGGGGGAGCCATTCGTTCACAAAGAATGCCTCATATATATATATATATATATATATAATATGTATACAGGGGAACTTTATAATTACCACTCTCTGTATAAATGCCGAGGGATGCTCGATAATTACAGTCCACTCACCGTCGCTTAACTGTAGTCGCCTCGCTAGAAGTCTCGAGGTCGCTGCCTCGTGGTCGCTATTAGCTCGCGAACCCGCGTAATAAAATTTTAAAAGTGGTTTTAAAATAATTAATACTTCTTAAAAATGTTTAAATATTTTCCGTTAATTATTAATTAACTGCGTGAGTAATATCGGAAGGGCGCCATCTGTAACAGGTGGGACAATTGTTAATAACAATTGTCCGTGGCTAATAAGCCGTCGGCCGAGCTGCTGTTGTGCGTTAGCTTGCGCAGCACGCGACGCGTGCTGGCGTCCGCTATTGCTCCTACCCCGGTGGATTCAGCTCCGTGCGGAGTCACCTCGACGCACGGGTTTTCACGATCTGCAAGGAGCGCGAAAGCGCGGTAAGCTAATTGTCGCAACGCGCCAATATAACGGCTTTTCGCGTTTGCCTAACTCGGTCGTGGAGCAGGCGGGTCGTGGGGAAAATTGACTCACGCGAGTTTAACTTTTAATAACAAAATAAACTATATTCAACAATAAATTAACTAATACTACAAAGCGATTAGCAAATAGTAAGAACGAATTTAACAATAATGGATTAATAAATAATAACAACGAATTTAACAATAATGGATTAACAATCGTGCAGACCAAGAGACGGTACGCGCCCAGCTGGTTCGCCGCTGGACGCTTTGTACTCTAGGGCGCGGTGCCCACGGTGAGCAGCCCTGTACACCGCTCGCGGTATACACGATTCTAAACGCGCGGGCTAGCCTTTACCTTATCTATATGTGCCTCGAGGACGATCACTCTATCTCTGTCTCTCTCTCTCTCTCTCTCTCTCTCTGTCTCTCTCTCTATCTTCCTCGCAGCCAACGCTAGCACGTCCTCTCGTCTCTCCCTTCTCCGCTTCGCTTCTCCTTCTCCTCCACTCTACTCTGGCTGCTCGTGGGATGCGCCTCCACACTCACAGCACGGTGGAGAGATATCTGCGTATGCACTCCACTCACAATGCGTCGTCGCGGCAACATGTCGCTCCGCGTGCACTCGTTTTTACGGGGGAAAATGGCGGCGAGACTTAAACGGCGTTGACGCGCGCAGATCGAACTCCTAATCGATAGTGACGCGCTCGAGGTGTCAGCGCGGCCAGCGCCGCGCCCCCAGTCGCGTTCTCTTTGGGTAACTTCTCTGCTGCGCGCGCGTGCCTATTGTGCGAACCTACGCCGGTACATGGCCCTCATTTCGTTACAACCCCCTCCCAGACGTTGCTTGCCCTCGCAAGCAACTTCTGCCACCCAACCTACGAAATGCTAGATCGATCGGGGATGGGATTGTTCGGGTTAGGTCCAACTGACTTTCTTATTCTCCTTATATCATCCCAACTTTTACTTTAGAAAAAATATAAAATACACACATATGTACAAGAGAAGCGAGAGACCTTTTGTCAGCCGCTCCACGGACTTACTCCGGCCTCCTGGTCTTCTCGGATTTCGGCGATACATACAATCATCGGATACAAATACATTGAGTTGTGCTACGACAGAATTTTAATTTGAAGTATTGCGATAATTTTGAATGAAACAACTACACTTGGATTGATAAAATATTATTACGTAAGGTACTGTGGGAATGGAATTATTGCAGCAATACGTAGGAATGCGGGGTGTAGAAGTCCAAAATATGTTGTGAGAAATTTCGCAGATCTATGTATAAAAGTGGTGTAAAAATGTACGAAATCGTAGAAATGAAAAATATGTTTTTGTATGTTTTATTTTTACAATGCTTCGCTCCGGAATTTAGGATAAACCACTTCGAATTATTCCGTAGCAGATTTATGAACAAGCATTGTTATAGTGGATAAAATATTTGTAATTATCGAGGTGGAATTATGAAAATTTGCGTTGCAATTTCTATAACTGTATATCTCTTTGCAGGTTAATTATATTGAAACATAGGAAATATTTGAAAAAAATTTGTGTTGAAAATTATGAATAGCAAAACAATGAAATTGCGGTGGGTGAGAAATTCTTGACATGTACTGTATATGCCGTCGCAGTTCGTAGGACTATCGGCTGCTGTTTTGAATTTTAGCTATCTCGAGATTTGTCAAAAGAAAATATTGTAAAGCGCGTCAAATGACGCTAAATGTTATAAATTATGTATTAAAAATGTCTGTGATAAATTAAAAATAGTATGGTATATATGTGATTTGTTATGATTTTGTGTTGCGATTTGATACGTTATCGAACGATTACTATAAAGGAACCGTTCATTTTGCCGCGATAATGTACTACTGCTTGACTAGATTGTCAGTGCGCGTCTCTCGCAGGACATAAGATACCCATGCCAGTGTAACAACGTACGCTGGCGTGCGTACGTTACAAGGGCGATAAAGTGGTGTCAGGAATGAAATAAAACATATAAGAATAACTAAATGATGAATACTTTTACAAGACATCACAAGATCCGAAAAGTTTAGTTGACCTTCCGCGTTTAAGACGAGACTCAGACTGAGCTTCTCTCGAGTTCGAATGCTTCATTTCGGGTCACAGCCCTCTTAATATCTAAAAGAGCAATGGGTGTGTATTCGGTGACGGCGATGAGTGTGCATACAGATGCTTTAATGCATTACCTGCAGCGCTCGTTGACGCTGGCTGATGCCGCCATTGCGCGCTTTCCCCGTTTATGACCGGGCCTGCTTGGTCATTATCGGTAGCCTGAGCGCGCTGCCCAAATCTTAATTGCCCTTTTTGGTTCACGTTCCAGATATAACAATTAAAGGGAGTCTGTTGTCGTCAGCTGCGTACTAAACGTGCTATACTTAATCCTCTTTCCAATTTTTGTATTGAAACAAAATCTGTACGTTTCTTTCGATCAACGATTAAAAACGGCTGCTAACTACTTTAGCAGACTGCTTTCTCGAAGATCTTTAAATATTACGAGAAAAAGAAAATTGTTGAAGTGTGTCTCTGTCTTTGAATCTAAAATTTGTATCCTATATTTTTTTTATTAATTTTGGAGTATGTATGTTTGTTATGATATTTATATATCATGAAAGAAAGTTTTATTCAGAAAGTTGCTTCGTTGGCGGACTGATATTTATGATCCCTCCTATTATCTTACATATTAAATTTGAAATTATTGTATACTTTCATACAAGACACATATTTTATATATTAGTAGTATACAGATTGAAAAATTATTTTAAGATTGCTCAAGAATCTTATTTTCGAAAATCACGATACTTTTACTAAAACAGCTTCAAATTAACTGTTACATATATGAAATTTATTATTAAAAAAAATTATAAATAATTTATTATTAAAAATAATTTTTTAAGTTATTATTAGATCTAGAGGAAATTACTCATAATTTATGAAGACGTACACATTTTTAACAAGTTCAACATATAACATGTCAAAAAAATTTGTTCTTCGATTTTCATAAATTATTCAAAATTAATATTTTTCAAGTTTAGTATTATCCATTTAAGGTGGTTATATACCCAAAAAGTTAAATTCTACCAGCTTTTGAAACAACGCTCTCAATTTCGAGTATGTTAAATATAAGCATATCAGAAAGTTATTTGTGCATTTTGAACTAAAATTGATCAATATAATATGGTTTTATTAACAAATAATCATTTCTAATTGTGACAAAAGAACGAAATAGACGTTTTACATCGCGTTCCATGCAAATACAATTTTTTCAAAGGCTTTTCTATCACATTTTTTTATATTTTTGACACAAAAATAAAAAATAAAATATAATTTACATTTTCCAATTTTTCTTTTCATTTTAGTATCAGGTATAACAAGAAACATTTCAAACAACGTAAAAATGTACTGCTTTTGCACCTTTTTTTAACTGATTGAAGCTGTTATTTTTCAAATTTGAATTTTATGAAAAATATAAAACGTACGACAGTTTTTAAATTTGAATGTAATAAGTATGACAGAGCGGTCTTTATAAAATAATTAAACCTGATGTGCATGGAGTACCATGAACATAAAAAAATGTATGTCGAGAAAAATGCATTTAAAGTTTTTATTTTATGTTATGACAATAATTTTAGCTATATTAGCCAATATTATTGCGCCTCACATGCAGGCTTTAACATTATTTTTATGCGAGACTTTAAATAAATTACAAACATGAATTTAGGTTAAAAGTATGAACACTTGGGGTTTATTCAATTTATGTACAAGGTATTCAGTGCCAGCTGCGCGAATTCACAGCACGATTTTACAAGTGTTCTATCGACACATAGAATTATTTACGAGTCTAAACTAACTACCGTGAGCACGGCGGTACGGTGGGAAGCGGTATATAATCGAAAGGGGAAGAAGTTAATATGATATAGTCAGGGACGCGAATTCTACAGAATATACGGCGGTGAAATACACGTGGAAAGACGGCGCGCGACGCGATGCTCGACACGCATGCGGCGCTAGATTTACAATAGATATATATATAAATATATATATATATATATATATATATATATATATATATATATATATATATATATATATATATATATATATATATTTGTTAAGCACAATAATATTCTGTGCGACTTACTCTTTTCAAATCCGGTGTGGCCTCCTTCGAAGATACAACTTGGTCCAATCACACGGTACGAGATCGACGATAATGTCGAGGTACGGAAGGCGGTTATGGAATCGCGAAGCAGAGCAAGTTAATTCTGATGTTTTCGCACGGAGCAGGTAGAAAAAGCGAAGTGTCTACGAACACGGCTCAGTACGAAGTGAGCGAGATGTCGCTTCGTCCCCGCGGCGTTACACTCGGATTTCGGTAGTGCGAACCGAGCCTAGTTGAGGGCGCAGCGCATGCGCCTGACGAGGAAGATAGAGAAGTAAGAAAGAGGAAAGAGGAGCGTCTGCTCGCGGTGACGTCACGCTTTATGGCACGCAGTTGACGGCTTGCAGACGGTGTTGGAGAGACTAGGAAGGACGAGTGGCCAGGACGAGGAAGTACGGCGAGGGATGCAACAGGAGGTGCATCTGGATAACTGTGTACCCGACGAAGGGGCATAAAGACGAGAGCTGCAAGGTCCAGGACTCTATATATATATATATATATATATATATATATATATATATATATATATATATATATATATATATATATATATACATATATATATATATACATATATCAGACATTCTTAGTCAAAAAAGCCACCCCCTCTATCCAAAAATCAGAGGCTCAAAAAAATTCGTGTCCGGGCTTAAAATTTAGCTTAATATATCTAATTTCCATTACTGAGTGGCCATTTTGAAAAATTCAAAATGGTGGGCTGGTGCAGCTCTAACAATACACCGATATCACCACGGAATATCAGTTAAATGTTCTTAAAACTTTCAGGGGCAAAAAAAAAATTAGTAAAAATGTTATTTGCATGTATTTTTTTTTTTCGTCCATAACGTCAAAGAACAGTCAAATAATGCAGTTTTACGTGGCTAAGACTCGAAATAGTGGTAAAAAAATTAGGGACAAAGCTTATTCGCATTTTTTTCTCGCCGAATACGAATCCACCGTTAGTTTTGGTTTATGGGGCCATCTTTCGTCCATAACCTCAAAGAACAGTCAAAAAATGCAGTTTTACGTGGCTGAGACTGGAAATAGTGTACAAAAAAAGCTCATCATCATTCTTCGTTGGTTTTTAACAGAGGAATACAATGCTGTTCTCGGTTTTAACCTTGACTCAAAATTTCATTTTCAAGGTCATTTCAAGGACTCATTTTCAGGCTCATTTTCAAGGTCATTTCAAGGACAACTGTTCAAAGACAAGCTCTAATTGTTTAAATTTGACACTATTTTAGCTATTATTTTGACAGGGATGTCATGTTTATGATGGTATTGCGTCCTTCTACAGGAAGCTTTGTAATTGTAAAATTTTCAATTTCATAAAAAAGGCGTTATAAACATGTTTTGACGTTATGGAGTCCGAATCCCGTGTTTTTAGAAAATGTTTGTGTGGGCATATGTGTTTTTAATTTTGCAGTTAGATGTAGGGGCTACTTTTCGAAAAATAAATTGAACACAAAATTCTATATTTAATTAAATACTATGTTCCCAATCGTATTTGTTTAATTGCACCTTTTTCGACATAGAATGAGATGTTCTTTTCCTAGATTTCATTAGTTTGGATATAATTAGATTTTTTTTTTCTCATCATAACCAACATCGAATATATCTTGCAGCATAAAATATTGTACGTTAAAAGAAAATATGTACTTTCCTCTATCGTTTTATGCTTTCATTTTTTCAAATAATCTTCCGAGGATAGTTAAACGACCTTCTTTTGTAGTGCATAACCCTCCTTGAAGTCATTGTTTCTTCAACAGTCCTTCTAAGCATAGTTGAAGGAAATTTCTTCTCGTTGCGTAATTGCTTGCGTAACAGTCCTTTTCAGGATAGTTAGCGAGCTCTTACATTAGCGAACTCATTGTTTCTTCAACGGTCCTTGTAAGGATAGTTGAAGGAAATTTCTTCTCGTTGCGTAACTGCTTGCGTAACAGTTCTTTTCAGGATAGCTATAGCGAGCTCTTACACTAGCGAACTCATTGTTTCTTCAACGGTCCTTCTAAGGATAGTTGAAGGAAATTTCTTCTCGTTGCGTAACTGCTTGCGTAACAGTCCTTTTCAGGATAGTTAGCGAGCTCTTACATTAGCGAACTCATTGTTTCTTCAACGGTCCTTGTAAGGATAGTTGAAGGAAATTTCTTCTCGTTACGTAACTGCTTGCGTAACAGTCCTTTTCAGGATAGTTATAGCGAGCTCTTACATTAGCGAACTCATTGTTTCTTCAACGGTCCTTCTAAGGATAGTTGAAGGAAATTTCTTCTCGTTGCGTAACTGCTTGCGTAACAGTCCTTTTCAGGATAGTTATAGCGAGCTCTTACAGTAGCTAACTCATTGTTTCTTTAACAGTCCTTCTAAGGATAGTCGAAGGAAATTTCTTCCAGGTGGGTACAGACTTGCGTAACAGTCCTTTTCAGGATAGTTGTCAAGCTCTCGAATCATTTGTAGTAATCAACTTTTCAACAGTCCTTCTAAGCACAGTTCAAGGGAGTTCCAGTCCGGTCTTGCGCAACAGTCCTTTTAAGGGCAGTTTTAACATCATGTCAAAAAAAATCCGTATAGATAGGTGCATCAATCCTTATAACGATGAAGGCGTACTTAATCATGAGGGTTCCAATTTAAGAACAATATCAAAAGCATTACTGCACGAGAAGCCTAATTTACCAGTAACTACCATGGTATGTAATGATTGTAGATTAAAACGTTCATTGAGTCGATCTGATAGCTGTATGAATATAGACGATTCCAATGATATCAGTATTATGGAATGTGATGATACCTCGGCAGACCAAGGTACTGAGTGTCCAAATACTTCCTTAACTACTTGAATCGGAAGAACTTCTGCAAGGATTAAAAGATAAATTCACAAGTTTGGAAGGTAATGATCCCATGAAGCTCAGAATCCTTACTATTGTGCCAGAATCTTGGAGTATAATACGAATTTCAAAAGAGTTTGATACTTCCCGAACTTTAGCTAAAAAAGCTAAAGAATTACGATCAGCAAGTGGTGTTCTGGTCGATGTTACAGCAAGAACTAAAACTTTGGTAAAACTATACCAAATGCTAGAATTACATTAATTAATGATTTCTATAATGACGATACTGTTGGTAGAATGATGCTAGGAGTCAAAGACACGTGTTCAGTTAAAGTTGATGGTGAGCGTATTAAAGTGCAAAAACGGTTATTGTTAATGGATCTCAAAGAACTGCATACATTGTTCAAAAAGACTTACTCAGATCATCCAGTTAGTTTCAGCGTTTTTGCAAAACTCCGACCGCAACGTTGTATTTTGGCTGGAGCAAGAGGAACTCACTCAGTATGTGTATGTACGATTCATCAGAACTGTAAATTGATGGTTGATGCAATTAAAATTAACAGCTTAACAAAAGAAACTGAAAATCCAATTCGTGATTATCATGATTGTTTGAAATCAATTGTGTGCAAGATACCTACGCCCGATTACTACCTACATGAATGTCATAAATGTCCAGATATTTCATTTTTTTCCACGACATTACTTGAAATTTTAAATAGTGTCTTTATCGATCAGGTACAATATAGTGTATGGAGAGCAACTGATAGGTCGATTTTTAAAACATTTACGAGTGAAGTTTCTGATTTTGTAAATGAATTTTGTGACAAGCTACAGACTCTTAAACCGCATTCATTCATAGCGAAACAGCAGTCTCAATTTATTTCGTCAACAAAACAGAATTCAAATAAATGAGAAGTACTTATTATGTTCGATTTTTCTGAGAATTATTCATATGTAGTTCAAGATGCTTCGCAAGCATTTCACTTCAACAATCAGCAATGTACAGTATTCCCAATTATCTATTATTATAAAGAAAACTCTTAATTAAAACATAAAAGTTCCATCTTCCTCTCAGATAGTTTAAAACTCGATACTTCTGCCGTCTTTACAATTCAGAAGCAATTGATTCCAGAAATAAAAAAACTATTAAAAATGTTAAAAAATTGATATACGTCACAGATGGTGCAAAGCAACATTTCAAAAACCGATTCCAGATCGCTAATCTCATCAACCATAAAGAAGATTTTGGAATCGAAGCAGAATGGTATTATTGCGTAACAACACATGGTAAAAGTGGATATGATGGTTTAGGAGCTATATTTAAAAGAGAGGCTTACCGAGCAAGTCTATTAGCTAAATCATCTGAAGCGATTTTGACTTCAGAACCCCTTTTTCATTGGGCAAGCAAACATTTCGAAAAGATACAAATTTTTATTTATAGTAAGGTAGACCATGATAAATCAACACGACACTTGAATAAAAGATTCTCAACGGCATTAGCAGTACCCGAAATTTAAAAAAACCACTCGTTTTCTATTCAACAACCAAAAACGGTAGTTATTAAACGATTTTCTAATGCTACCAAAGGAGTAGAATTTTATGCAGAAAATGCTTAGTATTTGATCCTTCAGAAAAAAAAAATTATTTTTTAAGAACCATTACCAAAATAGTGCAAAATACGAAAAATCTAATAATATCCAAAAATCTTCTAAGAAAAGAATAACTCTTTTACATCCGGAATAATCTTAATGAAAATACCGCTAACGATGCATTGGCACGTACCTTCTCTAAAATCGTTTATCGTTCCAATATGCATAATATAATATTTGAAATGTAGAATCTGTATGTTTTACTCCACTATAAGTAAGATTTACTCAGCTATACTCAACTAAACAATAAAACACACATTCATAGGGAGATTTTATAAACACACGATTTTCAAACTCAATAACCTCAAAACATGATTATAACGCGGCTTTTATGAAATTGAAAATTTTACTATTACAAAGCTTCTTGTAGAAGGACGCAATATCATCATAAACATGACATTCCTGTCAAAATAATAGCTAAAATAGTGTCAAATTTAAACAATTTGAGCTGGTCCTTAAACAGTTGTACTTGAAATGACCTTGAAAATGAGCTTTTGAGTCAAGGTTAAAACCGAGAACAGCATTGTATTCCTCTGTTAAAAACCAACGAAGAATGATGATGAGCTTTCTTTGTACACTATTTCCAGTCTTAGCCACGTAAAACTCAATTTTTTGATTGTTCTTTGAGGTTATGGACGAAAGGTGGCCCCATAAACCAAAACTAACGGTGAATTTGTATTCAGCGGGAAAAAAATTCGAATAAGCTTTGTCCCCAATTTTTTTACCACTATTTCGAGTCTCAGCCACGTAAAACTGCATTATTTGACTGTTCTTTGAGGTTATGGACGAAAGGTGGACCCTGAGACCAACACTAGAGGCGGTGGCTTTTTTGACTAAGAATGTTCCATATATATATATGTCTGGATTGCCGATACAGATAAATAAACAATTAAAGGTCAACACCACTTTTGTTAAATTTTAAATATTGTTTCAGGAACGTTTCTTGTCTACAAGTTATTTATTCAACCCAAATACGAATTCCTTCTCGTATACACGCCCTATAAATAATTAAATATATGGTTTCTATTATAATAATAATAGTATAATTAACTAAAATGTTACTATGATATGTAACAATAACAAAGAAAAATCGATCAACTACTTAATGTATTTATATTAATATATGTTATGATATTGAAACTTTCAGTTCTATTAATGAATAAATTTCCCGTCTTCTTATTGCTTATTATAAATAAATAAGGGAAAAGAACACACTAAATAATGGTACCCCTGGGCTGGGACATTCTGACGAAAAAGCGAGAGGTTTGGTATAAACGGAGTTAAGAAATAAAAGGCGTTTATAATAAATAATAATCGCTTAGTAATTTTTGTTGATAAAATAAATTCATATAAAAGAATCATAAAGAGATAAAAGCTATGTAAGAGAGAAAGAGAGAAAGAGACAGAGAGAGAGAGAAAGAGAAAGAGAGAGAGAGAGAGAGAGATAACCCCTTTTCTCAAAATAACCAGTAGACTGAGGGAAATAGGAAAGCAAGTGTAAAGGTAGTTTTCTACCGAATGTGTATCTTGACGTTAGTTTCAGTGCTTTCGTTATTTAGACTTGGGTGGTGAAAAAGAGAGTTAAGGTCGTTTTCCATAAAGATTCCCTTGTGGTTGCAGAATTGAAATGGTCTCCCATTGTTTAATATTTATAACAGGTGTTCCTTGTACTATAAGGTAACTAACAATCGTTCACTCGGAGTTGTCTGTATTAAGGTTTGTCTCCAATAGTAGGAAATAAAAATCAAAATTTTTTATGATAGACTACTTCTGTTTATAGGTTGGCGGTTCGAATTCCAGGTATTGCTCAAGACATGAGTCAATAAGCTGATAGAAATATTATATTAAGGTTATATTCACTGAAGATATTTTTCGTGCTATTGTGCGTTCTGAATGACTAATTAATAATTTGTTGTGCAAGTTTTCTGAATGTGCAAAATAGGAGATAAGGATTATTGTCCACTGATATGTGAATTGTTAAATCGTGAAGGGATTAAGGTTGAAGTCCATCGATACGAATCTCTGGAATTAGTGTAGGCGTATACAGGGGTATATTAGAACCACTAGACGAGAGGGGTATTAAGGACTATCGCCACCTAACAGGCTTCTGTTTTTGTCGATTTATGAGAACAAAACTATAATAATAGTGACGCTGTTACGTATCCGTATATTATGAATGCGTGAACGTATACATTCATGCGATGGTTGTCGAAACCGCGTTTTCATAATTATTTTTTTTTATCTTTCTTCCTCGGTCCTCTCTTTTCCTCTTTTCGTAAACAAGCATGCTTGTCTCGACTTTGAGAGGGTTCGACAGCTGCAAGCCAGCAGAGAATTTTTCCCAGGGTCAAGACGAGTAATCTGTATGGTGCATACTCAAAACTCTACGGATCCGATAAGCAATTCGAGACCGAGGGTTGAGAGTAATAAAACTGCACGTGTAGGAACTGATAGAAATGCGGTCCTGGGAAAGTGTCTCGAGCAGCGTCTCGAGTCGGCGACAGAGTTATCATAAAAAAATAAGCTTGGCCGATTATTAGGGGCCTTCTGCTCCCTATCTCTCACCACCCGCTTGCTTGAGCCGCTCATTCCGGGAAAATTCCGTTGCTACAGTACAATCTCTACCTTTTTCCATTTTTAACATTATTTTTATTATTTAAATATTATTATCAAAAAATCACTTTTTCCTCTTTAATTCACTAAATTAAATTATATTTTTACTTTCAATGTACTGTAGCAATGCAAGATATATTCGGCCCAAGGCGCATAGAAATATCATTCGAGAATACATACATTATTATTTAGCCTTTATAAAATATCCATTGTATATCTAAGAACTTCGGATTAACTAAATGAACACGCAATGTAAATTACCTTATATTTAGTTCTATTAATTAAGATTTGCGTATGTATTAGTAATAATAGTTCGTGTAAAATATTATGAACTATCGAAATAATTAGTAATTTCAACATTTGTTCTATTAGTTTAAGCGCAAATGGAAGATAAATCGAAAATATAAAAAGAAAAGTAACATTACTTTATAAATAATTATTTTTAGCATAGATTAAATAAGTGATAGGTATTTTGCAAAACTGTAGGAAATACATATATTAATATTATACTTTCTAGATAAGCTTGAATAACAAATATAAATAAATAATAGTACGCTAAGTCAATTTAGTATTGAAATATTTCTACTATATAAAAATATGTTTATCATAGGAAAGAACACTATCACATTATATTTATATCCGTTTTTATACAAGTGCAAATAGTTAAATGCAATAAGTAAATGACACACATGTTACAAACAAATAAATGGCAATTTAAAGTTTAAACTATAGTGTTAAAACAGTTATGTAATAATGAACGATCTTCTCTCACTCTCTAATGATCCTCTCTCTCTCTCTCTCTCTCTAAACGATCTCCTCCCTCTCTACCCCTACTCCAGAAAAGAAGAGGAAACGATCCACCACCGAAAATCGATAAGAAAGGAGAAGAGGAGGGGCTTGGAAGGAGGCCCTGGAAAGCTATCCCTCTCCCTTTGGCTGCCGGTCCATCGTGCAGAGCCAATTAAGGGTACGCTTTCCCGATTAGGCTAATGACAGTGAGGCCCCCGATTTTCTCCTCCTACGCATGAGAATCTAGAGGGTTAGGTCAGAGAGAGGACTGGAGGACACGAGCCTCCAAAGCTTCTTCTAAACATTCAGTCTCAGTCGAGGTGCAGCCCAGAGCATCTCGACTGCAGCAATACCCAACTCAGCAAGCTCAACATCCAGTTCGATCTCAGCAGTCAACAGGAACAGCAACCATCACTTCAACCACTCATTCCGAAACCAAACCCAGAAGACGACGCCAACCGCCAACTCCGAAGAGCTTGAATTCAGAGAGAGAGAGAGAAAGAGTGAGAGTGAGAGATAGATAGAGTCCTGTCAACCTTTCATTAAAATAAAAGTAAGTCAATTCATAAATTTAACTATTTTATTTTCCTGTAGTTCTTTACTTCTTCTCTCCTATATCTATATATAAATATTTTAGCAATTTTCCTCCGCTCGCACAAAGTTCCCATAGCAGTACTTGTGTGTGTACCCATCCTCTCTCCCCCGTAACTATTTACCTAGTTCCATTAAGCGGTACAGGAAATAGTTTTCCTTCCCTTCAATAACACTTCCCCTAGGAAGTTACGGAAGAATAACAGTTAGCATCCCGCGCTATTACACGGAAGTGTAGGCGCAAAAATACAAATTGAAAAATACTGACGCGTTCCGCCTCACGGAGACGTCACAACGCCTTTCCCTCCCTTTCTTATATTTATTTTCCTTTGTACATTCACATAAATCCAGACACATGTCGCGTATCAAGATAAGTGAGAGATTGCATCCCTTAACCCATTTCTTCCCAAGCGGCCATTTTATAGTCGATTGGTTTTTTGCCTAAAACCGCCATTTTGAAATTTTCCAACGGAAATTTAAAAATTATGACTTCAGAATCGAAAAGAGCGGACAATTTTACTTCAGAAAAGTGCTATTGGTTATTATTATTTTTTTTTCGACAATTTTTTAGGCAAAAAATCAATCGACTATAAAATGGCCGCTTGGGAAGAAATGGGTTAAAGGGAAAGCAGAGATAGGTACTGACACACTACAAGAGAACGCAAACCTAAGGGTACAAGTTAAGAAATTATTCGACCTAGTTGAGACCTTGGTGAGCCAAACTGCCTATAAAGAATAGAGATTTCACGATCTAGAGATTGATATCGCTCAGCTAACCAACGTCTGCAACGATTATAAATGTGAGGTCGAATAAGTAAATCATAGGCAGAATAGTTTATTTCACAAATCAGCAGAAGCTTTTGGTTTAATGGATGAGCGCCATATGGCACTTCGTCGAAGCACTGAAAACCAAGCAAAATTATTGGTAGAATTGTCTGCATGGAAACAGACACACGTATCAAAATCGATAACAGATTTATAGAGAAACTATGGAGTAATTTATAACGAAAAAGAAAACATATTTAAAAAGAAGTAGATATAAGCAGACAATTCTGACAAACTTTGCTTATTCTTAGCAGAATGCACGGTAGAAATATCAAATTGTTGGATATTTACGTAAACTGGACAAATTCGAATAGTTTCATGCACTCTCTATACCTTTAAAAAGAAGTGCAGAAGTTGAGAGGATATAACCCCAATTTCTGTTAAAGTTAAAACATAGGATAGATAATAGGAGTGAATGTTGGTAACAATACATACTTAAAAGAGAAAAGAGGGTGACCCAGTTATAGGTGTGGGAGGTCTTCTAACAGCCCTACATAGTACCCAATACTAAATATATACATAATTTCCTCAAGGAAGTATTCCGAGAGATAAAATTAGGGCTAGACGGCGACTTTTTTCTTGGCAGCGCCGCACGATAGTTCTGATCAAAATTCGTCATTAGGTTCTAGGTTGCTCGAGGCTACAAATATGGCCAACAACCCAAGATCACCACGGAACTTTCAAATACCCAGAAGGGGAATACCTTCGCGAAACAGCATCGTTTCGCGAAGGTATTCCCCTACCTTCACTAGAGCATCCACGTGACATATTCGTGCGAATCCGGCCAATTCCGATAACCTAGCGACTGTCAGAATAATCAGATTCATCACGATAGACAGGAACAGGCGAATAGAAGTATTCCGGAACCACCCATAGATCACCCATTCAATGATTTTAGGAGGTTTTCGTAACTGAGGTAAAGGAGATTTTCCAGACTTTGCGTTCTAGGGATTATTATCTAAAGAACTGCACGGATATTCTAGGGATACATTTAGATGGAGTGGATAAGTTATGCCAGCGACTAATTCATTGGGACACATAACTTACCGAGCAAGTTAACGCGCGTGGGAAAACAATCGTGCAAAATGTAAAAGACATGGCGTATTTATCAAAAGCTTGCCCGAATATAACCGAGAACCAACAACAGCTATGGGAAGAACACCAAAAGGTGCAAGCACGAATGGGGACATATTCAGAAAGAATCGGGAATCTGATAGATGGGCAATGCCAACTTTATGAGAGTATAGATCAAGGTCGGGCCGAGTTAGTTAAAATGATGTATATACGTTCTAGAGCGGCGGGGGGGGGGGGGGGCGATAAGGATAATTAATTCATTAACACATACGAAGTTGAAACTTCCAACATTCAGTGCTGCGCCATGCGATAGACCTATGCGGTTCTTAAATTCTATGATAAATTATTTAGAGGCTATGGGTGCATTGGTAGTTGAAACATTTTCTAGACATTTTGATGAGCAGGTCCAGCAATCTATCTTCTCGCGGGGAATTCAAAGTGTAGATCAGCTAATCTTTTTACTCGACACGCTAGACTCTGTAGGATCACTAAATTCTAGTATGGCCAACGCCCGTTACGTCAACTTTTCTGATGAATCTCCACGTAGAACAACCCAATACAACAATTCGTCAAGAAACTATAATGACTCTCGGGGGAGTTTTAGGGATCCTACTTCTACAGCAGGAAATTTTTGCCCTTCTACCCTCCACCCGGGGACTCATCATGATGATAGTAGAAAAAATATCTCTGCACCTTACCGAGATGACTGCCCATATAGATCCCGTGAAGGTACGAACAACATACAAAGGGCAGCACCTACGAATAAATTTTCGCGCCCCGGGCAGACAAGCGAACAAATAAATTAGATTAAGGAGTTTTACGAGGACAATAAAATAGACGCAGTTGTAGAGAAGACAGAAAGTCAGCAGCAGGAAAGCTAGCACCCGTTGCATCGAGAGCCTCGGCTATGATGAGACCTCTCTATTAAGATTATGTTATTAAAAGAAAGTTTATATCTTTCAGTACAACGTACAAAAATAAGATTCTATAACAGTTATCCACTTACATAAGAAAAAAATTTTGTGGCCGAGACCAAGAGGAAATACCTTCATCAATCATATCTCAAGGGAAGGATTCAGAGATAATGCTGGATTCTAAAGAGGCAGTAATTAATTCGGTGTTTGATAACACGAGGCAATTTTTACTATCCGAAGATGATTCAGAACGTAGGGTTTCTCAGAAATCCACAATTAGATGTCCAGAAATTAGGTTGTTAATAGAGGGAGTTTTAGTCGGTGCATTACCCGATACGGGTAGTCGCATTACTTGTATATCGGCCGATTTATATTTGAAAAATATTTATTAACGTTTGGAAAACATGTCCAATGCTACCCTTCGTAGGAATCAAGGCAACCGGTTTTACCGGTGAAAAATCTGTTAGAATTAAAAAGTAATTTCGCGCAGAAGTGGAGATTTCGAATACCCACACTGACGTGAATTTTATGGTCATCCCTAAACTAATACGAGAATGTATTATAGGTATTGATGCCCAAGAATATTTCAAAATAGTGATTGACGTAGGGCAAAGGTTGATTTAAGTTACTGCCCCCAATTCATCAAGAAATGCTAGCCTTGCTTTCCTTTATGGTGATATGCCAGAAGGAGATAGAGAACAGATAAACCACATTTTTCAAATTATTACGAAAGATTCATTTATCGATTGTGAGATATATCCGTCAGTTGCACGGGACGATGAAACTCTTAAAGATAAGGAGATCGATGAAAAGCTATCTTTAGTTAGTGTTTCAAACCCTTCGGATAAATTAGCTCTGAGAAATTTAATCATAAATTATAGACAAATCTTTAGAAAGAAACCGGAAAGGTTTTCCTCATACACATATAAGTTCGTAACCAAGGATAAAGATACTTATTTCCATAAATCCTATCCCATTTATTTACAACATATAGAGAAGGTAGATGCAGAGGTAGATAGAATGTTTAGACTTGGGGTAATCGAACGTTCATCTAGCCTTTATATAAACCCTTTGGTGCCAGTAATAAAAAAGAATTGTTCTGTACGATTATGTCTAGATGTTAGGGAGTTAAATCTCAGGTTACGAGATGATCACGATGGTCCTGAGGAAATGGACCAGATCCTCTAAAGGTTTGAGGGAACCGGTGCCATGACTAGCATAGATTTGACAGACAGCTTTTGGCAAATCTTATTAAATCCTGAATCACGCCCTTTTGTAGCATTCCTCTATAATGGCAGAACCTACCAATTTCGAGTGGTCTCTTTCGGAACGAAAGTTAGTATGGCCGCTTTGAAAAGAGCAAGTGAATTCATACTTAGAGGGTTAGAAGAATTCATAAGAGATTTTGCCGATGATTGGGTCTGTATCTTAGAAAACTTCCAGGAACATTTAAAACATCTTGAGATATTATTCGAGAGGGTCTTTCTAGAAGGAGTGACGATTAATTTCGAAAAGGTCGTATTTTGCCGAGAGGAAATGCCTTTTCTAGGCCTAATTCGCGCCACTAAAGGTATAAAACCGGATCCGGGCAAAGCCCAAGGTATCCGGGATTTTCCAGCACCAAAACCCCCAAGCAGCTTAAGGGTTTCTTAGGATTGATCAATTTCCGTTCTAAGTTTACCGACAAACTAGCGAACGAAGTACCAGCACTGTTAACCCTTCTCAAGAAAGGGGTGAAATGGGTATGGGGATCAGGACAGGAAGCTTCATTTCAAAAGGTAAAGGACCTATTTTGTGAAGAAATCCTCTTGTATCACCTTTCCAGAACCCGACCATTCACGATGAACGCGGATTCAAGCCGTTTCGCGCTGGGGGCCTGTTTGAGCCAACCGTATAAGGATGGCACAAATCAAATGGTTTATTTCGCTAGTAGGTCATTGAATGGTGCTGAGGTAAATTATTTTACTGCCGAGCTAGAATTTTTAGCGATAGTTTGAGCGCTTCAAAAATTCCGAATATATCAAGTTAGCTCAGAGATAATAATCCAATCGGATCACAAGGCTCTTAGTTTCTTATTTTCATGCAAATTTCTAAATGAACGTCTCATGAGGTGGACAATGGCTATCCAAAACTATAATCCGAAAATAGTATATATCCTGGGTACTAAAAATATTATCGTGGACGCTCTTAGCCATGCAGCTAAGCGATGTAAATCCAAGAGATGATGATGTACTCATTGCTATAATTTTTACTCGTAAATCCAATGCAGATCTTAGAAAGGAAGTTAAGAATATTGCTAGGACGCAGTACAAGATGCGACCTTATTACGCTTTCGTGACCTCCTTCAGAAGGGTGATACCTTTTGAGATTTCTCCCTACATCAGGGCATTCTTCTAAAGGGATAAATGGGTGATATCCATGTTGTACTAACCAGGGAAATTGCTGAAAAATTTATATTAGAAATCCATGAGCTATATAGATACACAGGCTTGAATAAATGCTTACAAATGTTTTCGGAGTCATTTTCTTTTTCAAAAATAAAGAAGCTCGCAGCTCGCCTCCTCAGAGCATGCGACTCCTGCCAAAGGAACAAGACATATACAAAAATAACTACTGCTAAAACCTGCCCCATAGTACCTGAAGGTTCAAGGGACTTGATATCAGTAGATTTCTATGGCTCTCTGCCAACAAGTAGGGGAAGAACTAAGCACATATTGACAGTTTTTTATGTATTTACGTAGTATGTAGCGTTATATCCTATTCGGAGGGCGGATACTTGAACTACTCTCAGCAACATTTTCAATGATTGGATTCCAAAATATGGGAAGGCAACGAGGATTCAATCTGATCACGGTACGCAGTTTACCGCAAAAGGGTGGCTAAATCGTCTCAAATCTGAAGGGATCAAACCCGTATTTTCGGCTATTCGGCACCTCCAAATCAATACAGTTGAAAGGGTAAACAAAGAACTACGTAGATTCTTCCACTCCCTCACTACAACCAATCATAGAGCATGGGCAAACTGGACTCCATTTATCGAAGCATGCATGAATGAAATATATCACCAATGCACGGTATTCGCCCCTTTAGAATTACAACTAAACCAAAAACCAAAGAGACTTTGGGAAAAGTGGGTAAATCTCCCTCACGTGAAGACCTACCATATGCCGATAAGCTAGAGTTAGTATATAACCGTATTAAGAGAAAAGGGGAACAGAGGGCAAAAAAATATAACTCAGCAAATAACAAAGTCTCATATCTACGAAAGCACAGAGGATGCGGTAGAAAAGGCGCCTAGTCCGCCAGTTAGTCTGGATATAGAAGCAGATCAGCGCGCTACGATGAGAACTGGCCCGGTTGGAGGAGGAGAAAGAGGAGGAAATATACCACCTATATCACCCGGAACAACCGCGCCAATCATCACTTTATCCACTAATTGGACATTTCGCTTGAACATTCAGCTAACATCGACAGATACCACCTCCTGAAGCAATCACGCCTCCAAGCCCAACTCCTGAGGAAATAAGGGAGAAAGAGGAAAGAAAGATGAAGTGGAATGAATTTGTGCGCAAGTATGGACTACGGAGGGCCATCAGAAACCCACCAGTCCCTGAACCAAATGTACAGGAAATAACAATCGATAACGATTGGCCATTAATTTGATGTATACATTTTTATTTTACTTTTACTAATACACGCATACATAAGCACATATTTCTCTTGTATATTTGTCCCTAGCATATTGGATGAGTATCCTCCAAGAATAAACTAATGCCGATATATTTTCGAATAACAGACAATAGTTTGGGGGGGGGGGGGGTGGCTGTGCAATGGGTCTCCCATTTACATAAGGATGTGATGTGAATTTTATATATTCGTTTATATCACTATGTATAAAAAAATCATTTTAGTTATAACTTTATAACTAATATTAAGTTACAGAAAACATCAATAAACGCGACCATTAGTCATTCACATTTGCATGGGAAATCCGTGCCGCGAGGGGCGTGGCAATCGAGGTGAATACAGCAGGGTATTTCCATAGTTATGCGATACATTTGTTATTTCTTTTATAAAATGAAATTTCATTGCGTTTGTACATTTTCACGATAGAATAAAATATTTGCGTACTTCTAAAAGTCTTCATACGCAAAAGTAACGTTTCCCGAAATATTTACGCCGATTTGAGTATGCGCCGGGCTCGTGCAGGCTCCTGTCATTGTACTATATAAATTCAGCTCTGCTATCAGGTCCCGTGACTACTCCACAATTGTGTATAGATTTTACAGCAATGATTATGAACAAAGTACATAATGTCATGTAGAAACAAACACATATTTAGAATCTGCAAAATTTAATACACCTAAATCATATGCCTTTTTGACACAAAGACCTATCATTATGTTATAATTAACGCAATCAAACTAGATTATACCGATTACGTAATATCATGAATGAGAGCATGTAGGGGAAGCTTGCGGAAGGCAAATTTAATCGATGCAATTTTAAAATTCGTTTTGAATAAATACACTATTTTTATTTTTATATCGAGAAAGAGAAACATATTAAAATTTATATAAAAAATAATATTGTTGTATAACCATATACATAAAATATACAAAATGAATAAAGTGAAAATTTTGAATATCCCAAGAACAACAGATAAAAGTATTTTCCTAGAAAATTTCATGAAAGTACGATAAACAATAAAACAAATAAAACTAATACACAATTTAAAATTTTAATATTTATCCTAAAAAAGAAAAAGAAACTTTTAAGTTTCAATATTATGTATAACTTTATTGACAAAAAAAAATTTACTTCTGAAATTCAAAGACCTTACTAATATGGATTACCTAAATTTTGAATATTTAATTTTTTTAAGTGAATCTTTCTTTTTAGTATAAATGTTTTGTTGTTAATTACAAATCCGCACTCAAATTTTAAAAATTTTCAATAGCTGATTAAATATGATCTTTTA
This sequence comes from Gastracanthus pulcherrimus, assembly GCA_949152435.1. Lineage (NCBI taxonomy): Eukaryota > Metazoa > Arthropoda > Insecta > Hymenoptera > Pteromalidae > Gastracanthus > Gastracanthus pulcherrimus. Next base: position 109,386,761 of record OX424575.1, on the reverse strand, counting down.
TAAAAGCAAGAGAAGTTGAGTATTTACGCTATTTGTGCCAAAATGAAACAAAAAGTGAAATACAACTCGATAAAACTAGTGCAATCGGGACAAAACATCAAAACATTGTGAGTCAGTATACAATAACTGTTTTGGGACATTGAAATTCAAAATGGCAGACTAATTTAGCAAGAATTTATTTCTAAATAAATCAAAATTTTTCATTTTGATCTGCCTTTTTTAATTTTGAAGTCCAACAATAGTTTTCTTCATATGAGCTATATCGTTTTAATGTTTTGACCCAAATTAAATCATTTTGTTATACTTTATTTCTTTTAGTTTTGGTCAAATTAACGTAAATACCACATTTCTTGCTTTTCTATGCGGCCACATTGCATGCACTATTGTCTATAATGAATGGTTAATTTAAAACATTTTATTATTTTATTAATTAAGAATTTACGATTTCCTCTAATAAAATTATGTAAATATCTTTAGAACAATATGGTCATTTTTGTTCATTTATATTTAAATCATTTACGCGTACCCATTTATTATTTATTCGTAACATATTTGTATAGTGTCCGGAATTTAGATCATTACCATGATGAAATATTGAATTTATAACTTTATATTTTTTTGTATCTATATTTATTACGGTGTCAGGTACATATTACAATTGCTTATTTTACAATTATTCATTTTTATTAAATCATATGATTTATTAACACTAAATAACATTAATGGCAAAGTTCATATTGTATTATTTTTTATTTTTAAATTACATTTTTGTTGTAACGTATTGGTACATCTATTGCAACTGCCATCTATATATTTCCAATTATTTAAATTATAATAAATTATATTTCGTAAATTATAATACCTTTGTTTATTTTTTATGTTTGATTCATTATTAATAAAGTAAATATACAATTAGAAGAGTCTTCTTGGTTTTTCAATTGCGAATTTAATCTCAAGGTTTTATTTCTTATAATGTTTAAATTATTTTCGTTATTTTTATAATCAGGATTCGATCTTAAATTTTGATTTATTTCAATATTTAAATTATTTACTTTAATTTTATAGTCAGAATTTGATCTCAAATTTTTATTTCTTTTAATATTCAAATCATTTTCGTTGTTTTTATAGTTAGGATTCGATCTTAAATGTTTGTTTCGATTAATATTTCATTAATTTTTTTTATTTTTAAAAAAGGATTTGATCTTAATTGTTGAATCTTAACTTTATCTATTTGATTTTCTTTAGTTTTAGATATGATTTGATCTTAAAGATTGAATTCTAACTTTATTTATTTTATTTTCTTTGGTTTTAAAAATAGGATTTGATCTTAATTGTTGAATTCTAACTTTATTTATTTTATTTTCTTTAGTTTTGAAAATAGGATATGATCTTAATTGTTGAATTCTAACTTTATCTATTTTATTTTCTTTGGTTTTATAAGAATCAATAGAATGTAATACCTTTTGTTGCAAGTTACTGTTTAACATACCTTTCTTTTTATTTTCATCAGATCTTTTATTTTGCATTTCACCTATATTTTAATGCGAAAAATATTTTATATTTTTATGACCAGTTATTACTTTTAAACTATTATATATTTTGTTCTTTAATTCTCTTTCTTTACGTTGAGATTTATTTTTATTTTTTGACATATTATTAATATAATTAATTTAATTTATTTAATCAACTATTAAAAAACCCAAATTAATAAATTAAATTTTATAATTTAAACTTATTATGAATTAATATATAACAAATTTTTATTAATACATCCGTGACAATCCAAGCTTTCCGCTACCCGTTTCCTTGGACCCCTTTAACACAATAAGTTATGAATTAATATCTCTTTCCCTTAAGATACTTTCTTAAGGACTTATCATTATTTACGAAATCATACTATGGAGTGTGACTGTCGTAGCGTCGTCCAAGTCATTAAATACCGTAAATTTTTTAAAAAGGTTTAATTTTTTTAATAAGTTAACGGCTGTACATCCAAGGACTAGAAAAACTTTGAATACGTCGGGAATAGAATATTATGTGTACAAATATTTTAAACGTTAATTTACATTAAAACAGAATACAAGTATAATAATTAAAAAAAATGCATAACAAAGTACAGACTCTGTTTTTTAATTTTTGTTAATGATTTGTAATTATTAGATAACATTAAAAAGAACCTTTAACTACTATATGGAGAGAAATCGTTCACTAAATTTTACTAAACGTTTGGGATCTTTTACCAAGAAATAGGTAATTTAATCACAAAATTTAAAAATCCATAAAATTACTAACCTTTTTAGTAAACTTTACAAAACGTTTGGTAAATTATACTGTTATGTGTACGAAATTTGACTGGACAGTATGTTAATTCTTAGATTTTCCTGTCGTCAGCTGAAATACAACAAAATGAAATCATTAAAAACACGCATTCTTAGCGTTATTTTGGTTTAATTTATATCAATCAGCTTCTAATAGTTATTTAATAATTGTTCCATTATTTAAATTGGTTTATAAACATAATGATTATTGTTTTGGTAAAATAAACTTCGGCTTGGTTCATCTGTTGGCTTAAAATAATGTAACTTATTATAACAATAAGAATAGGAGGTTCGATTCCTACCCACAGCATTTTTGTTTAAACGATTTCAAATCGTAATAGAAAAATTACAGTACTGTTTTATAAAATTTACTAAATTGCCAGTAGGTGACCAAATTACCAATCTTTCTGTTAAAAATGATTAACTTTTTCTGTTACATTTACTGCACAATTTCTCTTCCTGTAAAAGCAGACTTTCAGTGTTCTATACTTCGGACTTCAGGCTTAATAGTTTATTTTATTTATACCGGCTTTTGCAAGAAGAGAATAGGGATTCAAAATTGTACTAGCACTGTGGTTTTTCAAAAATTGTAAAATGGTTTTTTGATTTGATAAATTGCTAGTAAATATAAGGTAATTATAATGAGCATGTAATTTCAGGACATATCAAAAGTTTCATTTTGATGTTAAATTGACCCATATATAACTATATATAAGCATATATAGTTATGTATAATCGTATATCGACGTATATGGTAATGCTGTATTATATATGGTTATACATGATAACTTATTAGGTATTAATAAAATAAAAAATAACAATAACTTTTATTCAATTTTATTTTTATATATCAAAATAAAAATTTTCATAAATTCAAACATCTTCTTATATACTACATGACGCATCTAGAGATGAAAAGAGTGGGTTAGTCCAGAGCACCTGTAAATTCCCTTTGGCTAGGGTGGAAAATACGTACTATGGGATGGCCACCCCCCCCCCCCCTGTGGTGCACGTACTATTTTTCGCAACAACGGGCCGAAAATACTACATTCCATTTTGTGCCCCTGGTGGAAATATGACACTTTCGGGCTGGCGTTGAGAAAATACTTAGCAGTAAGGAAATTCTTTTTATAGTTTTATACAGTCTCGAGATATGTTATAATTTAGAATGTAAGCATTAAAAACCCATGATTAGGGAAGAAAAAAAATACTACATAGCTTCAGCTGTGATTTATTTCTACTTTCTCTACTTCTATGACGCAAATACTATTAAATGAATTTTTATAAAATAAAAATTTAAAGGGTATGAACTTTATCACATTAACGTTAATTCTCAACGAATTTTCTTAACATTTTAATTATTCATCTCACTAAGAATAAATGAGTTTCTACAAAACCATATTACTACTTTGTCCAGGTTTATAATCCGGTTTATCAGGAAAAATTAAATCAATATTAAATTTTAACCAACATGACTCATGTTAAAGGGGGGGGGGGGTACACCCTGAGATTTTTAAAAAATCGATTTCTTTTTGCATAAAATGATCTATTATTGTCGTAAGAATGATGTCCAATGGGTTTTATAGCAAAGAAATTTTTTTTTTGTGAGTTATGAGCTATTTTCCAAAAGTACCTCAGAGCGCGTCAACTGTCTATGTCGACCCGCTGCGGGCGCGCTACCGCAGCAGGTATAAATACGCTTCAACCATCGTATAATAATGCCAGGTATATTTGGCTAATGGTAAGTAGTATTTTTCGTACTCTATTACCTATAGAGGGCGTTCTACGGACGCCAAGCTATTTAGAAAACCGTTAGACTTCAGTAAACAGCTGCACATGCTCGAGCACAGTTACTCTCCCATCGGAGAAATAATTTCGGTGTTTTTATACTTAAATTCTGTTTTGTTTGTGTTAATTTACTAGTGAAAACATGGAATAAGTGCCGAAATTAAAATAACGACTTAAAGGCAGTCGAGAAATCAACGATCGGAGTAGTCATAAGAAAAGAAAACAGCCTCCGAAAAATCGCTACGATGATACTCGTGAATGTGATATGTCTAATGTAAGTGCATCAGCAAAAAAATTAAAACTAGCCGAGAATGATTCCGATTTCTCTTTCAATGGAGGATTTGCTTATCGCATCATTGAAATTTGTGGCATTTTTGCTTTTCTATCGAATAATTTATGTAATAATTTATGCAAAAAGTGTCACGGCGACGTTGCGTTTACTGAAATTTCGTGTCGTGGACTCGGTTTCAAAATTCAAATGAAATGCTCAAATGATTGTAAAAAAGAAGAAGTAAATTCATGTCCTTTGATTGACAGTAGAGCTTATGATATAAATAGAAGAATTATATTTGCCTTTGGATTGATGGGACTCGGCATGTACAGTCTGAAAAAGTTTTGCGCTATAATGGAATTACCACGGCCGGTGTTCCAATCTTTTTATTCAAAAATCCAGACTGGCATAGCAGATGCATGTAACATGGTACCAGATAAATCGATGAGTTGAGCAGCAAAACAAGAGATCGAAGAAATGAAAGAAAGAAAAGAAAAAGGTTAACAGTATCGGGCGACGGTAGTTGGCAGAAAAAAGGCTTTACATCTTTGTTTGGTTTCGTTTCTTTGATTGGATGGTATACTGGTAAAGTAATCGACATTTTAGTGAATTCAAAATTTTGTTTATCATACTCACTTTGGGAGAAGAAAAAAGGCACTGAAGAGTATGACAATTGGCTTTAGGAGCACGAAGATGAATGCATGAAAATTCACGAAGGATCGTCCTGCAAAATGGAAATTGATTCTGTGGTCGAAATGTTCGAGCGTTCTGAAGAACTGCATGGAGTCAAGTACGAATTTTACATCGGGGATGGTGACACAAAAACAAAAAAAGGTATTGCTGACAGTAATCCTTACCCAGATCTCGAAGTGAAAAAAAGGAATGCGTCGATCATGTGCAAAAGCGTGTAGGCACACGACTACGAGACAAGAAAAAAAAAGAAAGGACTTGGAGGACGAGGTAAGCTGACGAACATACTGATTCATGAACTGGCCATAAATTTTGGTTTAGCAATAAGAAGAAATTGCGATTCAGATAAAGCCATGAAAAAAGAGATTTGGGCTGGTCTAAAGCATAAAATATCGACCGACAATAAACTACAGCACGAAGATTGCCCGCCTGGTCCTGATTCGTGGTGCAAGTGGCAAAAGGCTAAAGCAGCTGGATAACTAAAAGATTTTACTCATAAACTACCAATGAAAGATGAAGTTTTTCAAGCAGTCAAAGAAGTTTATGAAGATCTTTTGAAAGGAGATTTACTCGAGCGCTGCTTGGGCGACTACACGCAGAACAGTAACAGTAACTCCAACGGCAAAACTGTTATTGACATTGCAACTAGTATTGCAGTTTGCACCTTTAATGATGGTTTCAAAAGTATCATGTACATAATGGAGGCATTGGGACTTGAAATTGGCGAAAATTGTTACAATTACTGCTTCGAGATTGACAGCGAGAGAATCGACTACGCCGAAAAGAGTATAAGCGATTAAGCCAAAGATGCTCGCAGAAGATCAAAAAATGAACAAAAAAAGTCTAAAGCATCATTTGTTGAAGAGGAAGGCGTACAGTATGGAGCTGGAATAGATGATTAGAGGTAAAAAAGTTTTCCTAGTTTGATTTAACAAAAAGTAAAAAAAAAAACTTCAAACGCGTTTTTCTCAAAACCACGTTTTTAAAACGGTGGAAAGCCCTACTGCTACAATTTTTGACCGATTTGCCTAAACTCAAGTTTATTTGATTTGTAACATAATTATCTCGTAGTTGTCATAGGGGTTTTTTGATAACTTGCTCAAAAAAAATTTTATGCTTGTTTGAAAGCAATTTTTTTTGCGAAAAAAAAAATTTTTTCTTTGAAGTCTCATTATTAAAAAAAAAATTTTAAATCGCAAAACCCCTATGACAGCTACGAAATAAACCAATTATAAGCATAATTTCATAAAAATTTTTGTTCTAGGTCATCCGGCATCACTTGCACATTTTCCACCCGATTTAATTTTTTTTTTAAGGCGCTTCGGGAGATAAGCCGCCAAGCCGCCATTTTGTATTAAAATGCCATAAAAAAATTATCAAATCTTCTTCAAAGCTTGTATAATAAATATCTGGAAACAAAATTGCTCTATCTTTATTCATTTTCTTAAAAAAAAATCGTAAAAATAGGCATGATTTTGACGCTTCCAGGGTGTACCCACCCACCCCCCCCCCCCTTAACTTGTTACTACATGTATGGTACGTGTGAAACCCCATTCATTTACAACTTTAACAAAAATAATTAATTAAATAAAAAAAATTTATATCATTCTAACCTCAAAATGACAACTTTGATATGATTTTTCGTTGCCCGTGGTATAAAATATTATTCCAGACTTTTTATTCGAGCGAAGCGAGACTACTACTAATTAATGATCACAAGTGCGTTGGGAGCCAATTACAAGTATTGCAGATAACTTAGCAAATACAAAACAATATATTTTTGACACTCTGTATGTGATGTTTGATTTCTCGATTCCTCATACGGCGTGTGCGAAATGCTTGATTTCGTACAATCATATAATTTAGATTGGGAAAATAGATTTCAGATTGGAACACCATATTTCATATTAGAAGAAAATATTTCATATTGGAGTAAATAAGCCGGAGGACTATAGTAGATAAGCTAGGGGTATTCACAGCCACCTGTTGGATAGTCTAGTTGTATACACCAGCAGCATAGACCAGCGTACCCCCCCCCCCCCCCCCCACCCCCGCCGGAGATTGCTAGCAGCGAGTGCGTATCGGGCCAGATTTTTCTGACTCAATACGCACGTAGCTTTTCAGGTTACTTTACCATCACCCAGAACTACGCACTACTATATAAACCACTATTATTCGAATTTTTTCTAAGAAAATATTTTATTTATCTTTTATATTTTCTAAAATCTCTCTCTTATTTTCATGCATGGAATGAGTGTTGGAGGAATACTTTTAAGTGTATTGTTTCCACGGAAAAATATTTTTTATTACACTCCACAACTGTATTGCAGTACTTCTTTATGTTTACTTATCTTCTTATCTTCTTATTTCATATTTACAAATTCATACATATTAATAATATATAAGATAAATGTAGGGTTATGTTTTAATAATAATTAAAATATGACAATTACGTTTTGTAATTAAAAGGAAAATATAGTCAATAATAATGATACAACTCAGAAAATAATAGAGCTGGGGTCCTAAAATTTGTTGTGAAAAACATTTTCCTAATCCTTCGACAGGCTCATTCTTTGATTTACAGTGTAGAGGCTTACAATGACATATTATCATAGCTATAGTATATCAGGTTGTGATATTCATCGTAATAATTGTTACTAATTGTATATTCTACTCAAATAAGACATATTATACTTGAGCATACTCATGTAAAACTCTAGAAATCATATTTCACCTGCAATATGTGTTTTCTCCAAATGTGGGTATAGTCCTCTTTTTACTCTAATCTCACAGCTCAGAAACTAAAAGAGCTAGAGTCCTAAAATTTGTTGTGCAAGTTTCATTTATTTTAAGAAAGATAAAGTTGGTTTGTAAGCCTTCGACTGGCACTTTCTTTGATTTATAGAGTAGATATATAAGTAGAGGCTTACAATGACATATTACCATGGATATAGTATATCAGGTTTACATTATTCATTGTAACAATTGTTATTAATTGTCTATTTCACTATAAAATATCATTTTATACTCAAGCGTACTCTCTTAAAACTCTGGAAATCACTTTTATCTTACAATATCTGTTTTTTCAAAATTTTATGTTTTGGCCTATACGTAACCAAATCTCACAGCTCATAATCTATAAGAGCTAGAGTCCAAAAATTTGTTGAGAAAATTTCATTTATCTTAGGAAAGCAACAAAAAGTTGGTTTATAAGCGTTCGACAGGCACTTTATTTGATTTAGAATGTAGAGGCTTAAAAATGACATATTACCATTACTCACATTTTTTTTCGTTGCATTCTCTTATATAAAGAAAATTATGACTATCAGAAATTGTGATAAAGTGTGAGAAACTTTGAAAAACTGTGAAAAACTATGTAGAAACTGTGACAAAATTTATGAAATATTCCATAATAGTTTTTAAAATCCTGTTCCAAATGTAAGCCTAATTTCACAGTTTTTGACGAAATTTCATGGTTTTACACACTTTTTCACACATTTTTCACAGTTATTCACAGATTTTCACTGTTTGGAATTTCCACTAGGGAAGAGAAGCAAAAAGCTTCATTTTTGAGAAAGCAAAAAATAATTGAGAAGCTTAAATCCCATATTTACAATTTAATAGAAATATATTATCTATACAACTATTCAAAGCTATGTAGAAAAAATATTACTATCCCTATAGTTATGATGAACCTATCCCCGCCCTACTTCCTTCCCCTCCCGCACCTTATTTTAAGATGCATCACAACTTGCCCTACAGTTTTAGATGGAGTCTGAACCATCAGAACCACGGTACTTTACTACTGGGATTCGAACCCGGCATATTAAAGCACACACTAGTGCGTAAATTCATGTGGCCATAGGTAACTGGGGATCTTGTCACTGGTACCTGGGTATCTGGTCGTTGCGACCCGGGTATCTTGTCGCTGGTATCTAATTGTGGGTATCTGGTCGTGTGTATTTGGGTATCTCTTAGTGGATATCTTGTTAACTGGTGGACTTACCCCTGCTCTCAACTTGCTTGAAATTCGTCACGTATATTTATTAGTAATTGATTCACTACTGATAATGTTATTTCTTTAAGTTCCATATTTTCTGTTATCTCAAGAAAAGCATCTTCATCAATTTCTTCAAATTCATCAGTATCAGAATTTTGTGGACTTAAAAATAATTTTAGATATAAAATATATAACATTTATACAATTATTTTAATATAAATTAGATTCTATTTACAATTATTTGAATTGTTCATATTTTGAAGTTTTTTTTCAGAGTAATTAATTATTTCAATTATTTCAATTAAGTAATAAATTATTAAAAATTTTAAATTATTTACATTTTTGCTTATAAATGTCTCATCAATAGTATACAGAAGTTTGGAATAATTTCCATTACTGATCCTTGCATTGCATGTACCATATATTTAAATTTCTGCAAGTTATAACACCACACTTTGTGTTGTTAAAAATCTTTTTGACTCAATTGTTGTTCTATTTGTTTAACGATTTTAAATAATAGTATAACAAATAAAATCTTATTTTTAATTAAAAATATTTACAGAAATTCGTAAATGTGATTAGAAATGGTACATAACTGGAGCAATCATAATCAGATTTAAATACATTTTTCTTATAAACACACGCATTGGAAATTATTTTCAATTAAATAGACGTTGAATAGATACTTTTATTTTTCTTTTTATTTTAAATTAGAATATTTACAAAATAAATTTAGTAAATTAATATTAATCGCCATTACTGAATAGTATAATCGTAAATTGTGACGACTTTACGAAAATTTTTCTGGAGCTTGAATAAAAGGGTAAATTTTAGAAACATCACTTTTGTTTGCTTTACAAACTGCTTATTAAAATTTATTTTTCCTATTATTGCTTGCTTTAGCTTAATTTAAAATTTTTTTTTTGCATTCTGTTTGCTTGAGTTTTTGCTGTATTTTTTCCCTCTATTCCTCTATTCGTTTTTTGTTGTTATTTTTACCTTTTATAAACATCATTAAGATGTGAAATTAGAAAAAAAAATAATTTTAAAAATAATACAATAACCAACATTTTAGAAATTCGGTAGGAAAGCAAACAAGAGTGAGCTAACTCGTAACTTCAAGGAACGTATCTCCATCCCCTGTACAGCTTAATTACATGAAATGGACCCGTCAAAGATTAAAGAAATAAATTTAGAGAGGTCTCGTATAACAGAACCGTTTAATACTTATTCGGATGAATTAGTGGCAAATTATCTACGACGATCAAGGCTTAAAACAGAGGGCATACGAGCACAATGTCTTAACCGATTAGTTTGATTAAAACTGCGAAGGTTATTTGGTAAACAAGGGGTTGCGTGGGAACCAGAAGTAGATAATGCCACTGAACGAGGGAAAGAGTCTCCGTCGTTGGATATGGAAAATATTCTTGAAGAGATAGAGAAAACCTCAGATAGATCGAAAGAAAATAGTACGGGTACCTTGAGTGAAACAGTGCTGAATGAGGGCCACGTGGGGTTACCATTAAATACGGGGTCGAATCTCGTTCATAGTACTCCGAATTCTGGAACAGGACCGGAACTACCAGGAACATCTGTAGAATCTGTAGGGCTTTCAGGCTCCATCAATAAACTACTATCAGCTTCCGAGAATTATCCACTATTGTCGAATTAGGCGAACCAAAAAGCAGTACCGCTGATGGTGGCACTACACCGACTACACTATCAAATCCGGTAGGAGCGATGGGGAAGGCACTATGCAAGAACAGCAACTAGGTAGCAGAGATTCATTAAGGGACACCCTACATCATTCGATATTCGGTAACAATGTGGATCCGGCCTCGACAAACTACAACCTTCAGTATTCGCAGCAAACCTAAATCTCAAGAGGACTCAATTTCCACCTTTACAGGCAGCTGGTACCACAGGGAGAATAGGAAATATTTCGCCGAATTCCCCGCCCATAGCTGCACCATCAAGCAACTCTACGCTATACAGCAATAACCCACCAATTAGCCTAACACAAAATACATACCCTACCGTAAAAACCACTCAACCTTCACAAATAGTGAACTACCCTACCGCACAAATCTCCCAATCTTCACAAACAGTGAACTACCCTACCGTTCAAACCTCCCATCCTTCACAAATAGTGAACTATCCTACCATACAATCCTCCCAACCATCACAAATAGCAAACTACCCTACCGTACAAACCACTCAACATCCACAAATACCGACCTACCCTACCGCCCAAATTCTCCAACCTCCACAAATACCAACCTACCCCACCATCCAAGGTCCCCAACCTAGCCAAATACCGATCTACCCGACCATCCAAATTCCCAAACAGTCACAAATTCCGTATCACCCTACTGTCCACACCTCACAACCTACACAAATAACGAACAACCCTACCATCCAAACCTGCCAACCCTCACAAATACCTACTTACCATACCGTCCAAACCTTCCAACCCCCACAAATACCATCTTACCCAACCATCCAAGGCCCCCAACCTCCACACATTCCGATCTACCCGACCATCCAAATTCCCCAACCGACACAAATACCGAACAACACTACCATCCAAACCTCCTAAGCTACACAAATAACGAATTACCCTAACGTCCAAATCCCCCAACCTTCACAAGTACCGACCTACTCTACCACCCCACCCGCAGATCTAGAGGAATTCCTCTCCCGAATACAGGATTGCCGGAGAAGTTGTAACAAGTCTGACCGGGACATCTTCAAAATGATCCCCAATAGTTTGAAAGACCAGGCTTTATATTGGGCACGCCCGTTGCTATAAAACTGGCGAACATTAGAGGAATTCAAAAATGCCACAAGACAACAATATGGCAGACCGGATTTCCAACTACAATTAGAAGATAATATTAGAACAAGATCGCAAGGACCCCAAGAATCAATTGCTACGTTCATCGCGAACATTCGAGCATTGCTGAACCAATGTAACCACCCAATGACCCTCATAGCTCCATTGGATAGAACTTATCGCAACCTACATGAGGATTGCATCAACAAAATAAATAGATATCAATTCAACACATTTAAAGAATTACAAGCCTTAGGACAACAAGAAGAGATGCGAAGGGATCGAAAGAAGAAATACAGACTCCCACCGCTACCTAAACATTCGTTGTGTCCTCAATTAGCTTACTGACCACGACCAAGAAAAAAACGTATTGCGGCTATCGAAACAGTACAACAATACAGGGACTCAACGCACGAAGAAGCCACTAACAAAGTTGCAGCTGTCGACAACATCGTAAAAACAAAAACAGGCCAATTAGTCGAATTCTCACGGAAACAAGATGTTGGAAACACATCAAACATATCTAAACGAAAAAACTGGAATAATGGCAATAATAACAAAACCCCCCTACCGACTCCCCGAAAACCCTAAAACACGAAACCTACCACCAATAACAAGCCCATCCAATCCCAAAAATTAAATAAGGAGAATCCAACAACTGGCAAAGTGTACCCATGTTGGGTTTGTGAAGACACAGGCCATTGGGCAGCAGACTGTCTAAAAAAGACAGGGACAATCTGCTATAAATGTGGTATTCGTGACGTAATGATACGTACGTGCCCGAGATGTAGTCCAAATGCGTGAAACGATCAAATACTCACGCCAAAAACAACATCGTAAGCTTCAGGCCTAGTCAACTCAGGTTATGAAGAGAACATACCGATGCCTATTGGTCCAGTCGGAAGCTATGATAATCGTATGTACCTCAATATCGAAATAGCAGGAAAAGTCTTCCCTCCACTCGTAGATAGTGGAGAAGTTCCCTCCTTCATAGGGATCGAAACGGTGAAACAGATAGAGACCGAAATAATACCCCAGAACGGATACATGATGATGCCAAATGGCGAATTAGAAAAAATCGAAGGTATTACAAAAATTACAGTCCACCGCGAAGGTAAAGAAACACCCACAGAAATTTGAGTATCAAATACAGTGACCTTCGACATCACACTAGGCATGGATCTATTGTCACTGTTGAAGATGACGATAGACCACGAAAATCGAACTTGGCATACTGACAAAGGAGTAGTGAGAAAATTTCATCCGAAAAACCAGAATCCGGGAGCAATCATGACAACGGCAGCAATTGGAGAGACCTCCGACCTATCGGGAGAACAACAACAAAGACTAGATAAACTCGTATTCGATCACACCATTCCACCACCGGACGCAACCCCTGGAGTAACTAAGATAAAACCTCATGAAATAATGTAGAATAAGAAGGAATTATCGAACCCTTAGAAAGCGCTTGGAGTAGTTGTCCCGTAATTGTACCGATATCGAGCGGTAAAGTAAGGTTTTGTATCGACTACGGAGCACTAAATGGCATTACAATGTAAAATGCTTACCCCTTACCCCGTATGAACACGTTACTAGACAACCTAAGAAATACCAACTTCCTCTCGAAAAAAGACTTAAGTCACACGTATCACCAATTCTCCTTCGCAGCATATTTGCATATATAAATAGTAAAGAATACACAGCCATAGGATTACCTGCAAAAGGATTATTCCAGTTGACAAGACTTCCGTATCGCGTCCCGAACGCCTCCGCAAGTTTTCAATCCGCCATGGACGCCCTTTTTGGTCCAGAATAGCAACCCCTTGTTTCCGGATATATGGATGATATAATCATAGCCACAAACACTTTCAAAGAGCATCTATATTGGCTGGAAAAAGTGTTGCAAAAATTTCAAGAAGTCAATCTAAAAATCAACCGAGAATAATCAGAGTTCTGTTGTTCGGAAGTTAAATCCCTGGGTTATGTCGTAAACAGATCCAGACAAGATTGCCCCTATTCTAAACTATGCCCCACCTCGAAACCTAAAGCAACTTCGCCGATTCGTCGGTATGGTAGCATGGTATGCTCGCTTTATTAAAAACCTTGCTGAAATAAAAATTCCCCTTACCGAACTGTTGAAGAAAAGTGTCCCTTGGACGTGGAGAGAAGATCAACAACAAGCCTTCAAAAAACTGTTGATACTTCTAACCGAAGTTCCAGTCTTAGCCCGACCAGATCCCACCCTACCGTTCTGCCTACAAACAGATAGCAGCAGCTACGCTTTAGAGGCAGTACTCACCCAAATAATCCAGGGAGAAGAGCACCCCATCGCCTACGCCAGTAGGACCTTAGCAAAAGCGGAACGTGACTACACAGTGACAGAACAAGAATGTTTGGCTATTTAATATGGGCAATAGATAAATTTCGAGGATATCTCCTAGGCGAAAAATTTACTGTCATTACCGACCACAGTAGCCTCACTTGGCTGCAGAATTTAAAAGACCCAGCTGGCAAGTTAGCCAGATGGGTAACAACAGCTCTTCAAGGTTACAATATGGAAATCATACATTGAAAGGGAGCACTCCATAAAGTACCTTATGCGCTATCTCGTTCGTTTAATGAGGTTTGCAGCTTAGCAGCAACGGGACTGCTAGACGTGGATAACTGGTATACCAATCGCATAAAAAGGGTAAATAATAATCCAGAAAATATCCAGATTGGAAAATTGTAAATAATTGCCTATACAAGCACCGTCCCAACGACCTTATCGACCCAATCGTAGCCGGCTTAGACAATTGGAAACTCGTAGTTCCAGTACTCGATAGAGAGAGAGCTATGTTCGAATGTCATAACACCCCTCAATCAGGTCATTTGGGAGTCGATAAAACTTATCATCGACTGCTCCAATCGTATTTCTGGCCGAGAATGAAAAGGGATGTTATTCGTTATATAAAAGACGGCCCTGACTGCCAAATGTATAAAGTCCCACAAAAGGCACCTATGGGACTTATGCCCCAAAGGAGAATAGTAGAACCACGGAAAATCGTAGCACCCGACGTCATGGGCACATTGCCAAGTAGTAAAGGTCAATGTCATTATGTCGTAGTATTTCAAGACCTATTCACGAAATAGGTCGAAATCAGACCTCTTAGGAAAGCTAATGCTAAGTGCATAGTAAAAACTTTCGAAGATCTGATAGTCTTTCATTCTCGATGTCCTAAATACCTTGTAACCGATAATGGAACGGAATTCTCGAACAAACTTATGAAGTCAAAGTTGGATTAACTGGGTATTCTCCAAACGACGCTAGTCCCATACCACGCTCAAGCAAATCCTGTCGAGCGCAGTAATCGTACAATTAAAAAGATGATCTCTATCTTCGTAAACCAAAACAATAATAACTGGGACATCCATTTAAATGAATTTGCATTTGCCGTAATTACTTCAGTCCATGCGTCAACGATGTTGACTCCTGTATTCCTGAACTTTGGTAGCAACCAACGGCAATCTAAAACCCTTAAGCAATTCCTCGAAAATCCTGAAACTCCTAGACTTCCAAATTCGGTAGCATGGTCAGAGAGAGTAAAACGCCTTGCAGCAATATACGACTTAGTTCGCAAACACTTGGATAAGGCAAGTGAACGACAAGCTCGGTATTATAATAAAAATCGTAGATATATCACTTTTAACATGGGAGACCTCGTACTCCGTTGAAACCGCGTAATGTCTTCGGCAGCAGACAACTTTGCGGCGAAACTAGCTCCAAAGTTTGTGGGTCCGTTAAAAGTAGAAGTCTTGTCGCCTTTCGGAAATCAGCTGTTGAACGTAATTAGTCAGAAAACATCGAAAGTGCATATTTCAGATCTTACTCTGTCCCCTCTAAGTAACCTATTTCTTCAACAGGTAACAACATCAGTGACCATAATGCAAGGAATGGGAAAGGGTCACGGGTACAAGATGCCATACGAGATCATCGGCCGCCCGGGGATGATACCGGAGGAGAAAGTAGGCGTCCGCGCTGCCATCTCCGCCGCCGACCGTCGAGCCATGAGACAGGTATCACAACCAGGAATGCTGACCAAGCCAGCAGTGGTGCTCGACCATCCGGGGATCGGAAGAGAAGTCAGCCATCCGCGGAGCTGCCTGCCCGGCGGGGTCGCAGCCGGCCTCGAAAACTCCAGCTCGCAGGTCTCCCCTCGACCGCCGCGTCGCGGTTTCGCTCCGGGAGGGGGGGGGGGGGCTGACATCCTCGCCCGCGGTGACTAGTGTACTGGTACAGATGGAGGACGAATCGGAACTACTATACGACCCCTTCTGGGGGATGTATCGACCCAAGAAACCCATTGATTCAATCGATCGTTCGAAGGGTGCTATACCGGAAGAATCGTCTAAGGACCGGGAATGTCGGGCTGTATGTCCCTTCGACCCGTGCAACACCTTGACGGAGTTTAAGGCCCCGTACGTAGCGACTACGATTCACCCTGGAAAGGACCACCCAAGAACCAGTCCTGGTCGAATACCACCGATCCCTGCCTCATCAAACAAAGAACCGCCCCCCCCCCCCCCCTTCCGTTCGATCACCATCCAAGTATCCCTCCTCCCGTAGACCTGTAAAACCAAAAAATCGAAAACTCATCCGATCATTAATGTGGTGAATGACCCGAACGGGGCACAAGTGCGCATTACAACGGGGAATTACCATCACCAAGACGGATACGATCAGACAAATTTGGAAAGGGAATTGATGATTGAGAAAGGGCGGAGTCTCAGAGAACGAGTCGGTGTAGAGTCGGTACACCCTATATATGCGATCGACCTGATTGATTTCGTGAGGGAAGAGCAACCCAGCTCGATACCACTCGCACCGACCTCGTTCGTCGAAGGGAAGACCATCCCTAGCTTGATGAATTTAAAGCTCCAGACTCCAGCTCGGTACCGATCTAACGATACAGATTCCGTCTTTTCGCAAGGGTCCTGCTTGAACTGTAAGAAAGACGGCCACCGATATACGGATGGTAAAAGTCGGAGAGACAATAAGGTCTGCTTCCGATGTGGCCAACCAAATGTCGACGTGCATACTTGTCCGCGGTGCACAGGACTACTCAGGGTGTATTGGGATCGATGACAGCCCCAACCTCGACGTTACCCCCTGCACCGGCGCTCGTACCAACCCCAGCGACCATAGCATTAGGGTTTACGGCTCTGCTACTCAGCCAGTACTCCTTGTAATTCCGGGTGCTACGGTCTACTTCTCGTAACGCCAATAATAAATAAACACCCCTTCCCTACTCCCCACCTACCGATACCGAATTTCCTACTGTAGACACATCATTCCCCTATCGCCAATACCGTACCCCCCTCTGTCTCCCAACAATACCGTAAATTTCCTATCGAAATTCGTCCAGTCCCTCCTATCGTCAATACCGAATACCCCCTAATGAAAATCCCAGTCCATTCTTACCGAATACCGTAAGCTCTCACCTTCAATACCGAAAACTCATAACAGTATTCCGTAATCTCCCTTATGGTAAATATTATTCCCTCCCTCCTACCGTCAGCAGTACTCCATTCGCTAGTTTTTGTTCCACTTGTAGATATTAGAAACCACAGGGTTATAGACCCATCACGACAATCCGATGCGACTTCCGTAGACCAATAACAATTTATGAACGCAAGAAATTGTGCATACGTAAAATAGAGTAGTATAAACTAACTAAGTTATTTAAAAAAGAAAAAGACTGACATGTATGATGGCAAAGACTTATTTCAAACACCTTGCTAAAGTATTTAAATCGTATATTTGGGCATGGGTTCGTTAAGCGAACTCACCTAGCATCCGCTCATTGGTAAAATAATTTTAAGTAAAATCAGCATGTAACCAAGTGCCAGCTACATGCACAAATTACCGTATTAACACTTTATATAGGATTCTCTTTCTTTAGAATGTCATTACGCATAATATTATGAAGTGTCCCTTACTAAATTAGGAAAAATTTAAGAATTCAGTCTGTAAGAATAATGCTGTATATAAATACGTTTTTCGCTTCTTTTTATAGCTACAACCGTACTGCTCACGACTAATCAATTGTACAGCCTTAATGTAAGTAGTCATTAGTACTTATAGATGCATTGTAGCGCCAAATAAATGTTCATAGTTAATAAATATTCATAGTTAATCAAGAGAACAAGAAGAAATGACAATTGAATGAAGTATTTAAGTAAAACTTTACATATGCGTAGGATAAGCATTTAGCTAGTTAGAGAGCGTTAAACACAAGCGATTAACATATACTAGGTTAGTATATAAGTTAGTTAGTTGCGCACTTGATGAGCACTTCCCAAGTAAACCGCGAACCGTGTAGCCGTGCTTTAGTTTAGTAGGGGGAGTTTGAGACACCACACTTTGTGTGCGTTACGCATGTAACAGTCGGTCGAACCTGTAGGCATGGTGGAACGAGCTTCTCAGTACAGATCCGATGCTCGATAAAACACATGCCAAAAAGTCTAATCGCACACCACTCTCTCACTACCCTCACTGTACACATACACACACACTATTTACACTTTCTCCTCGACGACACAGAGCAAGCGAGCTCTTCAATACCCTGAAGCAGCTGAAGAAGACGCACAGCTGCCATCCCATACAGCCTCGCATAGGCCGCAGTCGGCTGGTCTTGGCTGGGGTGCGCTGAGCGTGTACTGGTGTTTCCTCTCCTTGTTCCCTTCCTCTCGAACCAACCTAAGGTCACATACAGAGGAGATTAATACTCCAGAAAATAAGCAAAAGGGTATTAGAATAAAACCCACCTCGTTTTATGTCTTGAAAGGCATGAATGAGTCAACCCTGAGCGCTCCGCCGCTCCGGCTGCTTCTCTGGATACTCTGGAGGCCTGCAGCATACATCCTACAAAATATAAAGCTGATCTAGCCTATAGCAGATACGGACATCAAACTGGAACTCTCTTACTTGGTTTGGAGGGTTTTTAGAGGCAGTGTGGTCTCACAGACGTTGTATCGTAACCCAGCTCGCTCCTACATAGCAGCAGCAGCAGCAGCCACCGAAGCACTCGCCAGTCACCTAGAGGCAACCTAGCATTAAGGAGAGTAGACTACAGTGGTATATAAAACACTGATCTCACCTGATAGCAGTGGCAGTTGAAGAATGCAGTGTATAATTGTGATAATTTTTCTATACTTTATATTATCTATTATAATAATATATATTGAATGTTATATTATCTTCTACATATAAACATATGTAAAAATTTTTGAAAATAAGGTGCAACATTGAGAAAAATGGTAGGGATCCCATTAACATTACTAAATTAAATTATTTTGTATTTATAAATACGAAATAATTGCGCCGCACCGAAAATTTAAAAACAAATTTAAAGATACGAAAGTTTATATAATTTACAAATTTACAATTAATATATAAGGGTTTGATTTATAAATTAATAAAGTTCAATAAAACATTTTAGGTTAAATAATTATTTATTTATTATGCAATACAGTTAAACGTAACAAAGCGTATATAAGAGGTTAACATAAAAAATAGTGAGCCATCACGGGATGCCTGGCAGATGTGAAACATAGAAATTGAAGGTTATTGGAAAATAAATAATTAAGTTTTATAATAAAAGGATGTAATGGAAAGGAATACACCTGTATTGAAGAAAGTTAAAAAATAAAAGGAAAAAAATATTTAGATTTATGTTATTAAGACGATTTTGTTATTTACATGAAAGTATACATAGAAAACAATAATGTTACAAATAAAGTTCTACAATTCAGTAGCATCAGTTATTGCTGTATAGTAACACTCGAGAATAATTTCATAAGAAACTGATTCTATTGTATCAAAATGTAAAGAACTTGCAGTGCCCTGTAAATTCTGTTATCTTCGGTAATTGTCTCTTCTGCGCTTGTTGATTTCTTCTCGGTGTGTATTTCGGTATCGTTGAGAGCATTTGTTTTGTAAATCATTTTTATTGTTCAGTCTAAAATTTGATAGACATTAATTTAGTAAAGAAAATCAAGTTATGAATAGTTATATACACAAATCAGTTTTAAAGTAAATTAATTTGACTGGTACAATTGGTATTTGCTTTGATGTATTTGGTTAATTTCTAGCTTCAATCGTAATATCCCCTATCTCCTGCGATTCTTGAGCACTTGAAAATATATAAATGTAATTATTACTACAAATTAATAGAACGTAGGGCTATATTGATCTTAGCAAAAAATAGAGAGGGAGAAAGAGAGGTGTGTATTTATGTATATGAATATAGTGCGTGTGTGTGTTCGTGTGCGTGTTTACACGTTAGTTTTCCCGCGTTTTAGGTTAGATGCTGAGTATATAAACGGAGAGCGTATGTGCTCTCTCTCTGTCTCTCTCTCTCTCTCTCTTGATTCTCCGCCTTCTTTCCGGTAAGTTGAGAACAACTTCGCCTCTCACGTAAACACAGAAAATTCTGATTGTTTTTTACTCTGAGAAGTGATTTTTTATAGTTGAAAAGATCCTCCAAGAGGCTCTAACGCTCACGCCAAAAAATCACATGACTTTGTGCTTTTTATGACCCTGGAGGGTAATTCCGCTGAATCGTTATTCACATAACCTCAAACTAACCTCAAAACTACCAAACATCAACAGTGAGTGAGGATCTGGAGGATGTCATCATACCTTGTCGCACAAATTGGATGTCTTGCGGGTACGAGAGATTCGCCGATTCCGATTTGTACACCTCAAGCTAACAACTTTACCGGAGGATGATTGGAAAAGTTAAGAAAAAAGAATTTTTTGGAGGTTAGAGTTCCTACATCTCTCTATCTCTCTCTTATTGGGGTTGCTGAGTCGCACCTTGATCTTGATGTTGGGAGTGATCTCATTCAGATTGACGACTACTCACTACTTAGACTTGATCGCAACAAACTAGGGGGCAGGTTGGTCCTGTACATTCATAACACTTTCTAGGCCAATTTATTATGCAGCTCTCCAACAACACAGGAGGGCAGGCCATTTATACCTGAATATTTAATGTGTAGTGTTCAGCAGGGCAGCCTTCTCCCGTCTTTGTTGCTTTAATATGTATATAATTTGTATATACAGACTACCACACGTACCGTTTTTACAGGGCTCTGACTTAACAGACAAACTAACGATACATACTCAAGACTTTAGTCACAAAATTATTATGGGAGATCTGAATGCGATCCTACCCGGAACGTCAGCCGATGCAAAATTTGTTAGGCGGTTGGCTTATGATCTTAACCTTCAAATAATTGATCATGGTGCGACTCATCATCTCACGGATTCTCACACGTGGATTGATGTGATCTTGACAGATAATAATGACGTTGTACTGAGCAGGGACAATCGGCCGGCGCCTTTTCCCAGTCATCATACCATCATAGAGGTCGAGATTGGGGTCGAAACTGCTGCATCCCCTGTGGTTGAATCTTTCAGCTACAGGGATTTTAAATCGATCCAGCAAGACGACCTCCTGTCTCACCTAGCTGACTGTGATTGGTCGCGGATCGATGGTCCCGCGGCGGGTGTTGACAGTCAATTAGAGTGCCTCAGTGTCAACCTCATGGCTGTGATAGATAAAATTGCACCGTTAAAAGAATTCACGCCGAAAAAGAAAACAAATCCACCATGGGTTGATGCTGAACTAATACATCTTTACAAAAAATGTGACTCCGTACGACGACGCTATGCGCGGACCAATGACGACAGACTGTGGCGGGAGTATCAGGGCCTTGCAGCTGAAGCTGAATTACGAACGAAGGAAACAAGGGAAAGATTTTTACAAAATAAAATTTCTGAAGCGATTGATAATAAGAAAGATATCTGGAAAGAGCTCAAGGCTCTGGGCCTTCTGCCAAAAACAAGAGAGGAGCTTCATGGTTTCTCACCGAAAGAGCTCAATGCCCACTTTGCAGGGGTGTCGATCTCCCAAAATGAGGGTGATGAAGAACTTGATAACGTCCTGACCACTGCCAGTGATGACGGCTTTGTTTTCCGAGGGGTCAGCTTCTCGGACGAGGTCCTGGCTGTTGCCCACTTCTCATCACAGGCCAGCGGGGAAGACGGCATTCCCCAAAGTATAGTGGCTAAGGCTCTTCCGTTTGTGGGAGATCTTTAACTCCTATCTGTCCAGTGGCATTTTTCCGGGAACTTGGAAGGGAGCTCAGTAAGTGCCTTTGAATAAGAAGCCTGTCCCATCTACGGTGTCAGATTTCCGACCAATTGCCCTACTGAGTTTCCTTTCTAAGGTCCTTGAAAAAATAGTACACGACCAAATAACTGACTTTTTACGAGAAAATAATACTTTGGACCCGATGCAGACTGGTTTTCGACAGAATCACAGTACACAGACAGCACTACTAAAACTGACGGAAGACATAAGATCAGGCATTGACAACAACAAAGAACTATTGACTATTTTGTTAATGTTTGATTTTAGCAAAGCATTCGACACCATCTCACACACTAAACTGCTGCGTAAGCTGATGCGCATGGGATTCTCCAGGAGTGTTCTCCTGTGGCTTAAGTCATATATTATGGGGAGACGACAGAAAGTCGTCACAAATACAAACGGGGATTCAGGTTGGCTAACCACCAATCTTGGCGTTCCACAGGGCTCAGTCCTGGGATCCCTGCTTTCCAGCCTGTACATAAACGATTTACAAGACGCACTAGACTTAGATGGTGTTGAACACATACTTTACGCTGACGACCTGCAAACCTACACACAAGTGACCCTGAAGGGTCTTCGTGATGGTATCGGTCTCATGTCGGCTGTAGTACGAGCAGTGTCAAACTGGGCAACGTCAGCTGGCCTGCGCCTCAATGTCGGCAAGATAAAGGCGATCATTTTTGGATCTGATCACAACATCAAACAGGTTCAGAACCTTGACTTGCAAGGCATTAAGATACAGACCGGCTTACACGTTCCCTTTGTCGATACAGTCACCAACCTCGGCGTGGTGATGAACAAAGGCACAGCGGTCAAATCGCCTATGGAGCTCTCTCAACAGGCTTGGTATAGTCTCTTCTCGTTCTATCTCACCCTTTTCGCTCTTTTCTCATGCCAACATCAACGCACACTTCGCATCTATATCGAATGCATCCAATTCATCCCCTCAACTACCTTTGCCAATCATTCCTTTGGCCTCACCTGACATTCCACTACTTACATTCGCTGTCATCACCTCCAGTGATGTCAAGGAAGCACTATCATCAGCTAAATCCAAGACTTTTGGACTTGACGGCATCACCATTAAGCATCTCTTAACTTCTTGTCCATCTATCCTTGAACCATTAACTACCATTTTCAACTCATCCATATCTAGGGCATCCTATCCAACGCTTTGGCGTTAGACACTAATCACGCCAATCCTCAAAGTTCCATCCCCTTCTGATGTGTCAGACCTCCGACCCATTCCGAGGCTGTCGGAGTGCTCCAAGCTCCTAGAAAAGATTTTGTTAAAACAGCTAATATCTCACATCGAAAAGTATAATCTTTTCATTCCGCGTCAAGCAGGCTTTAGAACAGGTCACAGGACTCAGACAGCATTGCTCGGGGATCTTGATGACGTCAGATTGGCGATGAATAATTCTCGATTTACTATATTAATTCTTTTTGACTTCTCCAAGGCGTTTGATAGGATTCCTCACCACATATTAATCCATAAACTACGCTCATTTAGAATTAGTGATCATTCATTACAGTGGTTCATCTCATATCTTGCTGACAGATGCCAGGCTGTTGTTGATGAGGGTGGCAGCATCTCTGACTGGATTGCCACGTGGGCTGGAGTGCCTCAAGGCTCTGTTCTCGGTCCGCTGCTGTTCGCCATTTTCATCAACGACCTCCCCAGAGTACTCAGGTTCACCAAACATATGATCTACGCGGATGATACTCAAATATATAGAAGCTGAACTCGTCACGAACTATCTGATGCGATTAATAAAATTGTGATTGACTGTGCGGCCATCGCAGATTGGGCGGCTAGGAATGGGCACACATTAAATTTAGCAAAAACTAAAGCCATGCTTCTTGGTAGCACTCTGAATCTTTCTTTGCTGAACCTTGATCTCCTGCCAACAATCTCCGTCAATGGCATGACAATTCCTTTCGTAAAAGTAGTAAAAAACTTAGGCGTTTGGTTGACTCCTGATCTTAATTGGGGCAGGCAAGTATCCCATATCTGCCAGCAAGTATTCCGCACTTTAAGGAGCTTACGCCCCCACAAGCGTGCCCTATCATTTAGCATCCGCAAATCATTAGTCCATTCGCTCATTCTCCCCCACTTTGACTATGCCTGCCTTGTTTACCATGGTCTGACAGGTGAACAGGACCTGACACTTCAGCGTGCGCAGAATGCGTGCACTCGCTTTGTCTTTGGTAATGTTCCCTGGATGGCTCATGTTACCCCCTATCGTACACGATTAGGGTGGCTCACGGTAAAGGCCCGTCGTGAGTACTTCATGGGTGCCTTGACATTTTCGATACTCAACACAGCTTGTCCTAGCTACCTCAAGAACAATTTAATTCTTACTGCCGATTGCGAAGTTCGCAGGTCAGCTCGGCTACGTACTGAACCTCTTCTCATCCGTCCTTACTCAACCTCATAGCACAAATCGACCTATTTCTTATATTATACCTTAGTTTAAGTTACTCTTTGTATTACTTTTGTTATCTTTGTTATTCTTCTGATTGTTATGTCTGCACTATATTATTAGCCAAAGAGCCACACACATATATATATATATATATATATATATATATATATATATATATATATATATATATATTTACATACGCATAAATGTTTATATAATTCGTTACAAGCGATTATAGATATATATGGAATGTTATTCTACTTCTATTTATGTATTTTATTTTTGTATAATTATGTATTTTGATCCATATGCCCCATGGGATTAATTATTCCCAGGGCGGAAATAAATTATAAAATCTAAAAATTTCTCTCTCTCCGTCTCTCTCTCTCTCTCTCTCTTTCTCTCCGTATGTGTGCATGCATAGGGAGAGAGAAAGAGCGATGCGTATTTATGTATATAAATATAGTGTGTGTGTTTGTGTTCGTGTGCGTGTGTTTACACATGAGTTTTACCGCGTTTTAGGTTAGATGCTGAGTATATAAGCAGAGAGCGTATGCGCTCTCTCTTTCTCTCTCCGTGTGTGTGCATGCATGAGCGTGTGCATGAGATAAACGAATAAATAATAATTATGAACTAACCTTTGGCTTGTAGAAGTTGTTTGCGCAGCGTCCACGGAACTGTTAAAGTACAGTAGCGGAGGAAATCCTCTTGGACCCTGATTTTGATAATCCTGAAATCTTACTGTTTTCACAGGAGGTTTCGTTTTCTCTTCGATTCTGTCATTTTCACTATCACTGTCAATCATTTTTTAAATAAACATTTATGAGAAACGGTACGAAATAAACACTTACGAGAACCACAACGCTGCGTTTTGGAATGCGATCCAGTATACCGATAACAGAAGAATACACGCATACACAGAAGTATAAGAGATAGAGGAGAGTGTACACACAAGTAAAGCTATAGAAAGTAGAGGGGAAATACGAGACGAGGCTGCTCGGAATGTTCGCATCAGGCTACACATACAAGGAAAGCGGTAGAGAGTAGAGAGAGAGACGCGCCGAAGCGGCGTGAGAGAGCCGAGTAGTTACGGGATTGGCCGAGCGCCGCACAGTGGGCTAAATCGACTTTTTCTTTTTCAAAATGGTAGAACTTCAGATAGAAAACACCAATCAAACTGAAATTTTTGAGCTTCAAGTTTACTGATTATAGAACATAGGAAAACTATAGAGGAAGCGTTAGCTTGACATCCTAACCTCAAAATGAAGTATAAAGGTGCTCATTTTTCGAAAAAATACAGTTTTTGCTGCGACAAAGTCGTCATATATTTTTATTTAATGCCTCAAACAATATATCTTGTAGATTTTTTACCGCAGAATTCGAATTCACCACCTAAATTAACCAAAAACCTAACCTAAAAGGTCAAAAAGCCAATTAAACGCTAATCGTTACCATTTTTTGTATTCCAAGTGATAGAACATGAGATAGGAACGACTAATTCTCCTGAATCTTTTTTGATCTTCAAACTTAATGGTCATAGAATATGGGAAACTTATAGGGGAAGCGTCAGATTGACATCCTAACCTCAAAATGAAGCTCATTTTTCTGAAAAATACGGTTTTTGCTGCGACAACGTCGTGATATATTTTTTTACTGCCTCAAACACTATATCTTGTAGATTTTTTATCGCTGAATTCGAATCCACCGCCTAAATTAATCAAAAACCTTACCTAAAAGGTAAAAAAGCCCAGTATAAAAGCCCAGAATAAATAAATATAAATAAACATCTAGAATTTACTGCATTTCTGCATTTATTATGACATCTTTCTGCATTATTTATATAACATCTTTCTTAGTCTTACAAATCGCTGTGAAATTGATTAGATATATTTAAAACTATTGTGCATTACATTCGGTTTGAAAAACGGATGTTGTATATATCTGTAAATATTAACAGTGACTGAATTACTAATAAGCACACGACAATTTAGAATACCTCAGAGAAGTTATTGACAGGGTTTATTACGAGTATAAAGTTTATTAGACTCCTAGAAAATATCAGGTAATTATTTCTGTACTCGTATTAATTTTTATCTTTAATCTGAAATAATAACTATAAATTAATGACAATAATATTCTGTAACCTCGAATTTCATTGTGAAATATATGACATCTATAAAAGTATTCGCATAAGTATTTTTGAAAAAGAATTCGGATGCTGTTATTTCAGAAAATGTATCGCAAAATCTCTAGAAATTTCAACTAATATGTATAATTACTTTCAAATTACTATTTTGCATAGACCAAAATTTTTATTTTGATTTCTAACTTAATCTTCCAAAATTTCTGTTTCTTATACTTACAATTTCGAATCATAGATGCTTTTATAATTACTAAGAGTATGAAGAGCACGAGCTCTTTTTTAAAGTGAAAGCCATTATCTTTAACATTATTCTTGATAAAATATATTATCTCGTTAACCCATTAACGCTTAATAACATAAAATTTTTGTATATCTGTGAGTTAACAGATGTTAATTAAATCCCTCTTTATTCTTATTAGAGACGATTTTTCTAAGTTTCTAGCTAATTACAAAATTAAAAACATCAATTTTCATTCGTTTTTGATAAATAAATGATAGTTCTT
Source organism: Gastracanthus pulcherrimus (assembly GCA_949152435.1). Taxonomy (NCBI): domain Eukaryota; kingdom Metazoa; phylum Arthropoda; class Insecta; order Hymenoptera; family Pteromalidae; genus Gastracanthus; species Gastracanthus pulcherrimus. The sequence goes on along the minus strand of OX424575.1, from coordinate 109,359,581 downwards.
TCAGTCTACTTTTTTTGTTTAATTACTAATTTTTAGAGAAATGAATTTTGTTATGCATAACAAACTGTACAATACTTATTATTTACACTCATACTATCGAAATACGCAGGCATTTTTTTCTCCCAACAGCCTTTATTTTTCAATAATTTCAAAATTTCGGTCAAAACTTCAATTTGTCTCGATATTTTCCTATTTGGACAGTGATTTCTCGTCTGCCCCATTAAAAATGAGATTATTGATAAAAAATCACCCGCAAATTTCGAAAGTATAAGTGTCAATAATATGTTTAATGCAGTTTAAAATGCAAAAGAACATTTTTCTACTTTAAAAATCTAATTTCACAAACAAGTAAACTGAATAAACGTTACTTTTTCAATAAATTTATCAAAAATCAATTAAAATTTATATTTTTGTAAGAAGCTGGATAGTAAAGAGAAAACCCGAGAACTTTGAAAACATTGTCTCCAAAAAGAATGAATAGGGATTTCATTAAAATCGGCTGTCTCCGTTATAAAGAAAATTTAGTAATATTCAGGCGGGGCCTAATGGGTTTAGCTATGCGTGCATTCCGCCTGTTCGCTGTGAGATTGTACAAAAATTTTCGAGTTTTATCCGAAACTATGGGAATATATTGTTGTAATAATGTTATCTTTGAAACTAAATAAATATATTTCTAGAGATTAGTTTATCCATGTGACTTTCAAAATTTTTAATTCTGTATTAGAATCAAAATTTTTATGCTTAATTGAGACATTCTTATTTTGTAACATAAATAGTAGTATGGAAGATGAAGGTATAGATCCTGAGAGCGGAAAAGTTAATAAAGGTGGACGATCGCTCAAGAAAACTAAATTGAGTAAAAACACAGGAAGAAAACGGACTAACGATGGATATTCAACTGCAACGATATATAGACGAGCTCATGAAATCATTAGTAAATATGATACAAATGCAATAGAACTAGCATTCCAAGGAATTCAAAGTACAACTCTATGCGATGGAATTGTCGAGAATCAAAATAACAAAAATCAAAAGAACAAATTGTCTGTGCACTCTCATAAATCCGCCTCGGCATTTTATTTAGATTAAAATTATAATAAAGAAAATTACATCGCATTAGTAAATGATACACAGAAATAAATTGTCCGATTTATTGTTTCTATTATTTTATTACTCAAGAGATGGAGAAGTGTAAACCAGACAAATATCTTATTACTACTGAGACAGAGCTTATCGTATCCTTGCAATCACTGCTGAATAAAACTGCTAAGCGTTTATGTGAAGAAATTGCATTTAATTGGGAAAAATCAGTTTTGAGAAGTTTAGAGTTAGTATTAACTGTAAGCTTTGACAGTTCTTCTGGTCACACGAATCCTCACCAAAAATATGATAACATTCAAAATCAAAATACAAATTCTCAGCAATCCCTGTTTGTCACCAGTATGATTATAATACTAGTACGATAAAAAAAATCTGATGAAAATCTGTGGGTCAATCCTACACCACAAAGTGTACGGTTTTGTCGCCCTGTGAGGATATCCTTTGAAAAAGAGGATGCAGGTGCAACGCTACGTGAGTTCAACGGTTTAAACAATGAAATAAAGAGTCTGAAGCCATTCAGCTTCGCGATGCCAAATAAGAAAAGCGTTAGAATTACGTGCAATGTCTCGCAAACGTTATTCGATGGAAAATGTGTCAATACCATAGATGGTAATAATGCAACTTGTAGGTGTCCCATGTGTTTGCGGACCGCTCATCAGTTTGGTAACCTGAACGATGATTTCAAACTAAATGAGTCTTCCTTGAAATATGGTTTAAGATTGTTGCACTGTACGATAAAATGCTTTGAACATCGACTTCATCTATCGTATAAAAGAGATTTTGATTCGTGGGATGTACGCCAAGATAAGAAAGGTATAATACTCATAATAATTTTATTTAAACAAATGTACTGCTTCACTATGAGTCATAAAATTATCATTAGGAATTTGATAGTATCAAAATTAAGTACCTTAAATTTATGTACAACTCTCTTCCTCACTTTCTCGTCTTCTCGCTCTCTCATTCTTTTCTTATTCGCTGTCTCACTCTCTCCCAGTCTTGCTTTCTCGATATCTAGCTCTCTCGACTCCCTGCCATCTTGGTTTTACGCACTCTTGTTGTGTTGCTTTATTGCTCTCTTGCTGTGTTGCTTTATCGCTCTTTTGCTGTGTAGGTTTATCGCTCTCTCGCCTCCTTGCTCTCTCGTCTTCTCGCTCTCTCCCCTTCTCGCTTTTTCGCTGTCTTGTTCTCTTGCTGTGTTCTTTATCGCTCTTTCACATCCTTGCTTTCTCGCCTCCTTGCTCTTTCGCTTTCTTGCTCTGTCGCTATCTTGTTCTTTTGCTGTCTCGCTTTGTCGCTATCTCTCGCTGTCTTACTTTCACGCTCTTTTGTCTTCTCGCTCTCTCATTCTTTCGCGTCCTCACTCATTGCTGTCTCGTTCTCTTGCTGAATTGCCGTCTTGCTATCTCGCAGTCTTGTCCTCTCGCAGTCTCGCTGATTTGCTCTCTCGCTTTCTCTCTGATGGTTATTCGTTCAAAGAATTTCAGTTTCAGATTCTATCGGTTTTATGCTTTTTGGATTTAAGGGTTTGATAGTTTGCGATATGATGGATTTATGCGTTTAGAGATAATGAGTTTAAGGAAATTTAACTTTATACAACTCTCATAATTTATAGCGGAGTATGAAGAATGGAAGAAGGACATACAAAATCGAATTTATGAACGTATCGGGGTCAGAGTTGATCAAGTGTTACAAGGTCACGGAACATCGAATACTGGCAATGTTGCAAGACGTTGTTTTAAATACACTTCAGTCTTTGCTGAAGCGCTTGAAATCGATCCTAGGTTGGTGACAAATATAGCTACAGTGCTAGCTGCATTCAAATGTACCAAAAAATTAAAATTAGGTAAATTGGAAGAATTTTGTTGGCAAACATATTGTTTGCATTATGAAATTTATCCACAAGCAAGGATGAACCGTACTTGCCATAAGTTACTAAAACACGGCTTCGAGGTGAGAAAAATGATATATTGATTAACAGATAAGAAACAATATTCGGAATCCTTAAGAAAAAATTAAACAAGGGTGACCGAAAACGAGATAAATTAAAGATTGGGACATTAACTAAGAAAACATTTTTCCTGGTTCTACATGTTAAACAACTAACTCGACAATTTGTTAACACGCAAAAATGCCTTCCAAAACTTTCTTATATAAATCAAGTTTTCAATCAAAGATATTTTTGAATGCTTGTAACTTTGTGCAGACGTATCCATTTCCAACAAGTATTAGCGTAGATTGAAACTGCGTTTTTCTACTTTAAAACATATACTTAGAAACATTTTCTTCAGCCTCTAAATAATGATTAATAAATGAAATGTTATATTCCTGAAAGAAAAATCATCTCTGTATTTTCATATCAAACCAGAGAATATTTGTATTACAGTATGCCACACAATATCTTATTTTTGTCCCCTACAGTCATTCTCTTTTTAAAATTTTTTTTATAAGTATTTTATTAAGAGACATTAATATGGAATTCATCCGCATTTCTAATTTAGATTGCAAGGGTATTTTCGATACCAATGATGTATTTCGCTGAAGATGGAAACGAATCTTGGCACAAGTTGTATCGATTGAATATGACGAAGCATGCTAGGCAGAACAGTAGATTAAACAGGATTCTTGATGTTTACAATAGAGCTATTTTCATGACAGATCCTAAAATTTCTCTATTGAGCAAACGGACAAAAACTCTGGAGAATAAGCCAAAAGTAATAAATGTAGATATAAGCCGATTTATAGAAAACGGGTAGGATATTTGTAGAAACTCTTACTTCATTACTAAAACAATTTTCAAAACTATTCGTAGTAACTTCATAACTCTTGAATCCATTTACTGTAAATAGAACATATTCAACTTTTATAATTCATACAAAGTAACTGACGACTTGTAGTATGTTCAAAGAATGAATCCTCCAAGTTTTAGCTTGACTACTTTAGTTAATTTATGTGGTCAATCCGGATTCAGCGATAAAAAATCTACAAGATATAGTGTTTGAGGCAGTAATAAAATATATCACGACGTTGTCGCAGCAAAAACCGTATTTTTCCGAAAAATGAGCTTCATTTTGAGGTTAGGATTTCAATCTAACGCTTTTCCTATAATTTTCCCATGTTTTATGACCATTAAGTTGGAAGATCAAAAAATATTCAGGGGAATTAGTCGTTCCTATCTCATGTTCTATCACTTGGAATACAAAAAATGGTAATAATTAGCTTTTAATTGTCTGTTTACCTTTTAGGTTAGGTTTTTGGTTAATTTAGGTGATGGATTCGAATTCAGCGGTTAAATATCTACAAGATATAGTGTTGGAGGCATTAAATAAAAATATATGACGACTAAAAAAAAACAAAGGTCTCGCTTCGCTCGAACGAAAAACGTCACATGATGCAAATAATCTACTTCCGCGCCCGTGTCTAAATGTATTATTAATAATAAAATCGTAAACACTTATAAACTCAACACCCAAATAACCGAAGCTGGTCAATTGGTAGTAAACAAATATATATAATAAAATTTTTAACCTTAAACTCTAAACCCTAAACCAAACTTACCTGAGATGACTATTTAGCAATTAAAAATTTTTAATAATTACACCATAAACCCTAAAAAAATTTAATTATTACACCATAAACCCTAAACCCAATTATGCCAAGCAGATCATTTTACCATTAAAAAAGTTTATTAATAAAACCATAAATTCTAAACCATAAACCCTAAACCCAACTACCCCAGCTGAGCAATTTACAGTAAACAAATTTAAATAATTGAATTGTTAATCTTAAATCCAAAACCCTTAACTCAAGTATCCTAAGCCAATAATCAAAAATTTTCATAGTAAAATCGTAAACCTTAAACCCAACCACGCCGAGCTGAGCATTTTGCGTTTAAAATTTTTAATAATTAAAACATAAACCCTAAACCCTAAACCCAGCTTCTCCAAGCGGAGCATTTTGTAATTAAAGAATTTTTAAAATATACAAAAATTCTAAACCCTAAACCCAATTACCTTGAGCTGAGCATTATGCAATAAAAATATTTTAATAATTAAAACATAAACCCTGAAACCCACACCCTAAACCCAACTTTCCCAAGCGGAGCATATTTCAATTAAAAATTTTTAATAGTACACAAACAATTCTAATTCCTACACTCTAAACCCAACTACCACGAGCTGAGCATTTTACAAAAAAAATAAATTCAATAATAAAGTAGTAGGTCCTAAACTCTAAACCCCAATATTCGAAAATCCGTTTAACCCAAGTTTAGGAATTTACAATTAAGGAATTTTCATAATAAAATCGTAAACCCTAAACTAAACTACCCCGAGCTGAACATATTGCAATAAAAACATTATAATAATAAAATTGTAAGCCCTAAACTCCAAACCCATACAACCCAAGCCGAGCAATATGCAATAAACAAATTTAAGTAATAGAATTTTGATCCCAGACCTTAAACCCTAAACTCAAATAAACCAAGCTGACAAATTTACAATAATAAAAATTTAAATAAATTTAAATATATAAATACATAGATAATAATAAATAGTAATATGTAATGTACAGGTATATTTGACACTTATTCGTGAAGTGAAATTCACTGAATTTAGAGTTTATGATTAACAATTCTATTATTGAATTTGTCCACAACAAATTGCATGGCTTGGGCTATTTAGGTTTAAAGTTTATGGCTTACGATTTTATTATTATATCGATTTTATTGCAAAATGTTCAGCACGGCGTAGTTAGGGTTTACGATTTTATTATGAAAATTGTTGATTACTCGGCTTGGGTGGCTTTGGGGTTTAAGGTTAAGAATTCTATTATTTAAATTTGTTCACTGCAAATTGCTCAGCTTGTGTTATTTGGGTTTAAAGTTAGGGCTTACGATTTTATTATTATAATGTTTTTATTGCAAAATTGTTTAATGGTAATATGCTGAGTTTAAAGTAGTTGGGTTTAGGGTTTACGATTTTATTATGAAAATTGGTTAATTAAAAATTTCTCAGCTTGGGTTAATTGGGTTTAAGGTTATGACAATAATTTTAGCTATATTAGCCAAGATTATTGCGCCGCACATGCAGGCTTTAACGTTATATTTATGCGAGGTTTTAAATAATTTACGACATAGTAATTTAGGATAAAAGTATGAACACTTGAGGTTTATTCAATTTATGTACAAAGTGTTGAGCGCCAGCTGCGCGAATTCGCAGCACGTTTTTGCAAGTGTTTTATCGTCACATAGAATAATTTACGAGTCTAAACTAACTACGGTGAACACGGCGGTATGGTGGGAAACGGTATATAATCGAGAGGGGAAGAAGCTAATACTCAGGGACGCGAATTCTACAGAATATATGGCGGTGAAATACACGTATAAAGACGGCGCATGACGCGATGCTCGACACGCATGCGGCGCTAGATTTACAATATATATATATATATGATTGTGTGTGTGAGTTTGTGTGGGGGTGTGCATGATATATATTGTGCTTAACTCCCCTCTCGATTATATACCGTTTCCCACCGTATATATATCTACCTATATATAGTTAATTCGCTAACTCTACCACCCAGCCCCCCTCATCCCCCCTCGACCCCCCACAGCCCCTCCTTTTACGATATCTCCTCAAAATAGCGTTAAATTTTACTTTTTTTACGTTATTTTTCACTTTTGTAGCCTTCTACATGAACCCCTCATCCCCTCACTTGGTCTGGAATTGCATCTATTCTATTACCTAATGACTAGCCACAGAACATTCAGATTACCTTTAGATTTAAATAATGTTGAAAATATCTTTTTAAGTTTAGAATCTGACAAAAGAAAATTAAGAGAAGTAGATCTTAATATTTGGGACGAAGCATCAATGATTCCAAAAAAAGCTTTAGAGATTGTTAATAAAACATTAAAAGATGTATGCAATAATGATTTGCCTTTCGGTAATAAATTAATAGTTTTCGGGGGTGATTTTCGACAAATCCTTCCTGTAATAAAAAATGGTTTTAAAAACACTAAAATTGAAGAAACTATAAAATTTTCACCACTTTGGCCATTGTTTAAAATTATGAAATTAAATGAAAATATACGTTCCATAAATAAAAATTTTTCATCATTTTTATTAGATATTGGGGACGGAAAAATTAATCCATTTATAATACCTAATAGTTGGAAAACGAATGTTGTTTGTTCTAAAATTTATAGTAATATTAATCATAATTCTTCTATTAATAGAGTCGTATTAGCTTCACATAATGAAGATGTAAATATATTAAATAACAAAATATTAAATTTAATTCACAGTGAAAAAATAACATATTACAGTATTGATTATGGTACACATAAAGGTGTTGATCAAACCGATGATAACATTCATTTAAATTATCCTATAGAAACATTAAAAAACATAAGAGAAGGTCTTCCACCTCATAAATTACATTTAAAAGTAAATTCAATAGTTATGTTGATTAGAAATTTAAGTGTTACTGATGGTTTATTTAACGGTACAAGATTAAAAATAATAAAATTATTTAAATATAATATTGAAGCAGAAATAATAACAGGTGAAAAAATTGGAGATAGGGTATTCATTCCACGAATAACCTTAAATACTGGAGAATCATAATCATTACCGTTAATTCTTTATAGAAAACAATTTCCTATTGTATTAGCATTCGCAATGACTATAAATAAATCCCAAGGTCAAAGTTTTGATGAGATAGGAATATTTATAAAAAGACCTTCGTTTTCTCATGGCCAATTATATGTTCTTTTATCTAGATATAAAGACCCAGAAAAAGTATGTATTCAAAATGAGTCTGAAAATTTAACAGAAATTGCTAATGTAGTATGGCAAAAAATTTTTGAAAATTAACATCATCTTTTAAAATATAATTAAAAGATCATAACGAAGGAATGGAAAATTTACGAAACTTAGAATCTTTAGAGGCTTTAGATGAACAAATTGACGATAGTATGGAGTGGGATCCAATTCAAAATTGTTACGTTAAGTTAGAGGATTTACAAAATGCCGAAGATTTGCAAAATTTACAAGATTTAAACGAACAAATTGATGACTATTTAGAACAGGAAGAAGAATATGAAAATTATTTACATTTTGTAGATAAAAATTTATATTACACTAAATTAAATAATGAAATAGACAATTTTGTTGGGAAAGATGGTGATTTAGAAATTTTCAAAAATTGGGAAAACGTACCATGTTATATACGGTTGCAGGTCTCTGAAATTTTAATGTTAAAGGTAGAAAACTATGATCCAATTTTAAATTATTATCTTTCAGAAAGTTTAGAAAAGTATTATAAATACGTTACAAATATTGCGTGTATTGTATGGGCTATAAAATTTGGTTAATCATTTATTTATTTCGATTACGCCATATTTCCACTTCAAATTTTTAATGTTTCATATATTCACATATTATAACTAATTATTAAAATAAAGAAAAATTAATAAAATATTCAAAGCACATTAGCCAATCATAAAAGTAATAATATAATTAATAACGTGATTATTTAATATTATTTCAAGACATCGTGTAGTAATATTTTATAAGCACAACCTAATAAAGGTAAGAACGCATTTCATTTTATTTTATTAAAAATTTTTATTATATGTTTTTGTAATTGTAATATTTTTCAATTCAATAAGTTTTCTCCTTTTAAGAGTATATTTATATCATTACTTTTTTATATCCATTAGAAAAAAATTAAGTAGAACATATTAATTTTAAATTGATAAATAGATCTAAATATACACAAGTGGTTTATATAGATGTATTTTACAAGTTAAATAGTGTTCTATAAAATTTTATTTTATTGGGTATACACACCAGAGATAGGAAGGAGACAGATGGGTAATCTCTATAGCAAATGAATAAATTAAAAATTATAACAAATACTTGAATGATAAATATAATATAGAATTATCTATGTTAATTATTATACAGGTTATCGTAATGATTTTTAAGTTAATCTTTTTCAATAGAGGTGGGAGAGGGATTCTGTTTCCACGTGGTTGTGTATGGCTACTGGCGATGATTACCACGGTTTAAGTTACTAATAATTAAATGATAATCATGAAAAATATATGTGAGTTTATCATGTCAATAAATCACATTTATTTATCAGTACATTTTAAATATGATTATTAGTAAATTACCAAAACAAAAAAATCAATGCACCTTTCTATTTACCTCATAGGTGGTGTGAGAATACTCTGTGCAACTTACTCTTTTCCAAATCCGGTGTGGCCTCTTTCGAAGATACAAGTTGGTCGGCACACACGGTACGAGATTGACGATAATGTCGAGGTATGGAAAGCGGTTACAGATTCGCGAAATGGAGCAAGTAAAAAAACACGAAGTGTCTACGAGCGAAGGGGAGCGTCGGCTCGCGGTAACGTCACGCTATATGGCACGCAGTCGAAGGCTTGCAGATGGTGTTGGGGACGACGAGAAAGCACGAGTGGCCAGAACGAGGAAGTACAACGAGGGATGCAGCAGGAGGTGTATCTGGACAACGGTGCCGACGAAGGGACACAAAGACGAGAGCAGTGGACACGGTTAACCTCGAAGAGGTTATATTTACCTGCAGCTTACTACACTGCATTCTTCAACTGCCACTGCTATCAGGTGAGATTAGTGTTTTGTATACCACTGTAATCTCCCCTTGCTAATGCTAGGTTGCTTCTAGGTGACTGTCGAGTGCTTTGGAGACTGCTGGAGCTGTTGTTATGGAGGAGCGGGCCATGATACGGTACTGCATTTGAGAGACCGAACTGCCTTTACAAACCCTCCAAACCAGGTAAGAGAGTTCCAGTTTGATGTGCGTACCTGCTGTAGGCTAACTCAGCTTTATGTGTTCTAGGGTATGTGTTGCAGGCCTCCAAAGTACCTAGAGAAGCAGCCGCTCCACCCAAGGTGGATCCATTCATGCTTTTCAAGGCATAAAACCAGGTGTGTATTATTCTAATACCATTTTGCTTATTTTCTTAAGTTTTAATCTCTATGTATGTTTTCTTAGGTTGGTTCGAAAGGACGGGAACAAGGAGAGCAGACACCAGGACACGCTCGGCGCACCCCAACCGAGACCAGCCAGCTCCAGCCTATGCGAGGCTCTATGGGATGGCAGCTGTGCGTCATCTTCAGCTGCTTCAGGGTGTTGGAGAGCTCGCTTGCTATGTGTGTGTGTGTGTGTTTAGTGCGTGTAATGGGTGATTAGTGTGCCATTAGGTGGTGAATAGGCCAGTTCTGTCGAGCATCGGACTTGCACTGAGCAACTCGTTCGATAAACTGGAATTTTGTGTAACACCCACAAAATGTGGTGTTACAGGGTTTAAGATTAAGGTTAAAAATTATATTATTTCAATATGTTTACTGCACATTGGTCTGCTTGGGCTATTTAGGTTTAGAGTTTAGGACTAATAATTTTATTATTAAAATTATTTATTTCCAAAATGCTCGGCTCGGGGTAATTGGGTTTAGGGTTTAGAATTTATAATATATCGTTTAATTGTTAAAAATTTTTAATTGCAAAGTACTTAGCTTGGGGTAGTTTGGTTTAGGGTGTACCCCCGTTAAAAATCCCACATGGTTACCACATGGAAATCATATGGAGTCCACATGATTCCCACATGATTCCCATATGGTATCTTATGGGAACCACGTAGGACCCACGCGGGCTTTTGGAAAGATTTCCGAGTGGGATCCCAGTTGCAAACACATGGTTTCCATATAAATTTTACATGGTTCCCACATGATCAACTAAAAAATATAAATATTTAATCAAATAAGCTAGATGATATTTGCGTGGAAACCATGTGGTAACCACGTGGTCCCTGTGAGTGTTCTACGAGCTTCTCATATGAGTTTTACATGGGTCTACAGATATTGTAAATATGCACTTATGAAAAAACTTTAAGTTCAGGAACGTTCTTAAAAGCTATAAAAATCATAAAATGAGTGCCTATATAGGTGTTACCATGCGAATGATGACACAAAAACTGGGTGACTAAGCTAAAGAATTCTTATTTTTAGAAATTCTGTTTAAAAAAAAATAAAAAATATTAGCTTTAGTAAACTATATGGGTATCATGTGGGAACCATGTAAAATCTATATGGAAACCATGAATTTTCAACTGGGATCCCACTGGGAAATCTTTCCAAAAGCCCACGTGGGTCCTAGGTCATTCCCATATGATTTCCACGTGACAACCATGTGGAACTTTTCACGTGGGTCAGCTTCGGGTTGTTGGGTTTAAGGTTTAGGGTTTACAATTTTATTCTTATACTTATAGTGTGTACTTCGAGTAATTTAGAAAAATGAGCTTCCCAAATATAACCTAAACTAATAAGTTTTAATATTTGAAGCGTTGGGGAAAATATTTGCTGCCATTTTATGGGATTTACTATATTACATTATATTGCCCTTTCATTGACACCATATTCTTTTTTTGCCAATTGAATTATCGAAATTAGAAATAAAAAATTCTATATAAATAGAATACATCGTGGTGCAGATTAATATACGGGAAATATTTATATTAAATATTATAAACATTTATATGTATAAATAGAATAAACATTGTATACGTTAGCAACTTTGATTACCTATCTTTATTGTTATAGTGATATTTTTCTACTTGTTGCGTAGTTTTTTGAATACTTGCAATTCCGGAAAAAACGATAAGGTTCGGACGATTTCTACATAGCATAAATAATGTGAGTCACTATATATATATATATATATATATATATATATATATATATATATATGTATATATATATATATATATATATATATATATATATATATATATATATATATGTAAATGATATTACTGAATTAATAACTTTTTATATATCCATAACTGCCTGGTGCCCCTGGTCGGGCGGTCGGTATAAACAAGCAAAAAAAACAAGGTCCTTAGGAACCTATGTTCCGTAATTGACGATTTTACAAAGCCAACTTAACTTTCTGAATGTTACGAATCTATCCGGACTTTCCCGACAATGTAATTTGTGTTTTGCTACATTTTATCATTTAAATAACATAAGTATAAGTTATATTATAATATATATTATTATAATATTGTTTGAATCTGTCCGGACTTTCCCGACAATGTAATTTGTGTTTTGCTACATTTTATCATTTAAATAACATAAGTATAAGTTAGCAAAACACAAATTACATTGTCGGGAAAGTCCGGACAGATTCGTAACATTCAGAAAGTTAAGTTGGCTTTGTAAATTCGTCAATTACGGGACATAGGTTCCTGAGGACCTTGTTTTTTTTGCTTGTTTATACCGACCACCCAACCAGGGGCACCAGGCAGTTATGGATATATAAAAAGTTATTAATTCAGTATTATCATTTACAATATATAGTGTAATTTTACACAACCCGTTAGTAGTAAGTAAGCTGTTATGGAGAGACGTAAACAGTCAGTCATCCCTGCGCGATCCTCTTATCTTAATGGTTTGTTGATAAGATAAGGTTATCTTGATGGTTTGTTGATAAGATAAGGTTATCTTAATTGTTTGTTGATAAGATAAGGTTATATTAATAGATTGTTGATACGATAAGGTTATCTTAATGGATTCTTGATAAGATAAGGCTCAAGGTCACATTCCATAGAGGTTTAACTTACATTCATTGCTTTTTAATTGTTTATTTATATAAACAATCAGATAAGAGATGTAAACAACCCTCCGTAAACAGATGACTGATGACTACGCGGCTTCAAAGATAAGAGGCGAATGTTGTTTACATCACTTACCTGTTTGTTTATATAAATAAACAATTAAAAGTAAATAATAAGTGAAACCTGTATGGAATGTTATCTTGAGCCTTACTTTCAACAAACAATTAAGCTAAGATAAGAGGGTTGTGACGGGCTGGTATTATGATTTGTTTACATAACATTTTACAAAGTTATAATATATTAAATATTTTTAATAATATTAAAAAATTATGCAATGTAAAAATTTAAAAACTAATCTTTATAAAATTAATAATTACTATTTTTTTGAAAACTTTTGAAAAATAAAAATAAAAATTTAAATAATATAATTTTGAAAATCTTACCATTTTTTGCAAATCTTATAGTTTTAAAAATCTAATCGAGATTCAAATATTTGAAAAATTTAAAAACTTTAAAAAATAAAAAAAAATAAAAAAGATTTAAAAATTTATAAAATTTAAAAATTTAAATATTAAAAAAATTTACAAACTTTTTTTGTTAAAATTTTTTAATTAAAACTTAAAAATTTTAAATTTTATTTACATGCTCTCTCCATGATGTGCCACTTTCCCTCGAACAGATTATTTTATATTAAAACTAACACTTACACTAAACTAAAACTACACTTATATTAATCAATGCACCTGCTCACACTACGCCAACACATCTACTATTTCTTCTTCGTCTATAGTTAGTTCGCGTTTACATAGATAAACGCATGTTGAAGAAATGGTTTCGACGAGGATCTGACAGCCTCTTGATATGTCGTAGGTTCTGACGGTTGCTCCAGTGATGCTGGAGACGCAGGGCTGTACATATAGACAGCTTACCTCACGACAGGCTGCACCTGTATCTCGAACAATGTGTGCATATCGTCCATGTAGTATGCCGCGTCTGTCGGTAATACTTAACAGCACAGACTCGACATTTTTCACCAAAACTTTTAGGTATCGCAACACTATTCACTGAAGTTTTTAGATCCGAAAGTTTCGAAAGTTTGTCCGAAACTAAGTCAATGATAACTGCGCGCTTCCGTGTAGACAAACACTTTGTCTAGCTAGAGTATGTACACGTCGAGATATTCTAATATTTAATATGCTCTCTACTGCACGGAAAGCTGCCAACTCCTTTCCGGCTTTAGTGATCAGCGCTTTAGTTGGCGACATGCTCGCGTAGAATGTCGACTCGAGACTGATGAAGCTGCGTTCTCAAAAAAGCGAGTATGAGTTTTCTGTGAAAACAATACCTTCAATTGCTTATACTGGAGGGTTAGTTAATCTCCATATGTCACAGCCAGCAGATCGATGGAAGGGCCGTATCTTAACTGCGGCAGGAAGCGCGAGAAAAAGCAACCGGCGCGCTCACCCGATACTTGTAAACAGAGAGTTTCCGAGACGTCTCCCTTATCACATGTTAATATAATGCTTCGAAACGTATACATCCTGAACCAGTAAAATTTCGTAAACATACACAACATACGACACTCTAGGAGCGTACTTATCGCTTACTCAGGATATTTAATATTATTAGCCTAAATTTCATCCGACGAAATGATTTCGCCGTTTACACACAGATAACGTATCCATGTCGAGAGAATCGATGAACTTATCGCTTGCACGAAACTGTCGAGCGCATCATCTGCGGAAGAATCGATGGCTCGAGAGCTGTGCTTTTTACAGGATGTTGTATCTATCAGTGAATATTCGTCAGCCGGGCTTTTTCTTGTGAGATAAATTTTACCATTACCCAGATAATATTACGCGAAACAGTATTCATACAAATTCGACATCACAAACAGGCTGTCTTAATGCTTTTAGATAAAAATTATTTATTTGACATGAGTGTAGGATTCGCACGCAATATCACATTGTAAAAAGACGGATTAAAATCCCCTCTCTTCCTTGATTTAGTAGAATATATAATTCGTGCACTAAGTTTAAGGAGCCATATTACGTACGGTAGTAAAACGTATCGCTCAGAATCTACGATACGAGATAGTCGTAGTTCGACACAGGTGTAATTTGTACTGGCGCAGACGTGTCGACCGTATGGTGGATCCACAGTTGAAGTATGAATTTTGGAAGTTGTTGAGTTGATGCGGACCGCGAAAAATAGCTCTTCTGTACAGAACTATTTTTAAGAATTCAACCTTTGCTGTGAGATGTGCAGTTGAATTATTAATTGAAAAAAACATCTCTCATATACCTGTACTAAGCATTGTAATGAATTCATTCGAGGAAAAAAATGGTGAGTAAATTATAATGTATTTTCAAGAATTACAAAATTATAAAGATAATATTTTATCAGATTATTTTTAAAAATTAATATTTTGTTAAAAACTCTCTTATTAAGTTACATATTAAATATCTACATTTTTAAAATTTTTAAAGTGTAGTCAAATTTTAATTAATATAAATGTATTTTTAAATAATAAAATGGAAACTAATTTTTATTTGTTACACATTATTATTAAACAACTGTTTTTAATTGAGATTTTAAATTCTTACATTTTTAAAATGAAAAATTTCTCACAAACTATCGAGTTTAAAAAAATTAAAAAATGTAACTAAATTTAAATTAATATAAATATTATTAAATAATAAAATGTACAAAAAAAAATAAAAAATTGTCCCTGGCAGAGAATTGATCTCAGGTCCGCGGCTTGCGAGGTCTGTATCATGACCGTTGCACCATTGATATGTGCATGCGGGCCGAATTTTATAGGTCTTGATATACATTACGTAAATCGGCATATTATTAAAATTAAAAATATTTAAAAAAGTTTTAAAACGTTTTAATTAAATTTAAAAACATTATCTATCATATATTATTTAATAGAAATAAGAAGAAAAAAACGAACACATTGGGTATAGATTTCAGGTCCGCGGCGTTCCAGGCGTGTACTTTGACCATTACACCAATGATGCATGCGTGAGCGCCGAATTTTATATATCTTGCCATACATGTACTTTGACATATTTTAAAAATTTTCTAAAGCTCTTACGGATGAAAGAGAAAAATGTCTAAAATATTTACAAATTCTTCAGAGGTATCTTCATTTTAAAAATCTTGAGCGTCATGAGCATACATCCGATACGGATCATGAGAATGAAGAAAACACGCTTACACCTCTCTCAGAAGAATCAATTCTCCACACCATGCCCAAGGCTTTTGCACGAAAAGGACGTCTATATCTTCAACACTGGAAGTCGTCTGCGACTGATCGCCTAAGATGGGATAATTCAGGAACTGTAACCCTGGACAACAATGTCATTCCTCAGTCAAATATTATAGAATTGCTGGAGGATATTTTGAAAAGTAAAACTACTGATCAAGAGCCTATAGGTGGACTACAACTAGCTAAATTCATAATATCAAGTGAGACTCCGTTAAAACTAATTAGTAATCCACAAGTGCTAAAATTAACTGAAACTTTCGGAGGTGTTGCAAAAAAATTATCGATTCTTAAGAGATAAAATTTGATAGATGTTGATAGACTGGAAAAAGAAGTACGAACGCCACAATGCTACGAACTGCGCAAAAGAAAAACTGATGCGGAAGAAGTGACTAGCAGGCGGAAGAAGAGTTACGTGAAAAAAGTGGATGACGTTTGAAATGTAAAATATTAGAAGAGTAAAGGAAACATGTCTTACAAAAACGAATATTACGATACTTTACATAAAGTTGGTTATGCCGGAGCTCGCAATTTGATTCGTGTAAATGAAAAAAACAGATCATAGCAGGATAAAATAAGTAAGAAAAACTGTATTTACAAATGGCTAAGCAATCAAGACACGTATACACTGCACAGACCTATACGACGAAATTTTTTCAGATTGAGCTACAACGTTACGAATATGGATGACTGTTGGGAGGTGGATTTATGTGACATGCAGGCTCTTAAAGATTACAACGATGGTTATTGTTTCTTGCTGGTGACAGTAGACATTCTTAGTTAATACGCTTGGGTGGAAATGTTACGCGATAAAAGTGTTAAAAGTGTCGTAGCTGCATTTGACAGAATCTTGAAGAGAGCCGATGGTCGCTCTCCGCTTCTTGTGCAATCAGATAAGGGAAGAGTTTGTAGGCTCAGATTTTCAAAATTATCTTAAGAAGCGGGATATACAGTTTCGAGTAGCCCGCAATCTTGACGTAAAAGTAGCTGTAGTAGAACGTTTAAATCGTAAACTCAAAGGACGCATGTATAGGTATTTCACACAGAAAAACACTCACAGGCATATCGATGTAATTGGAAATATTGTTTATGCATATAATCATGCACCACATACTGGTATAAGAATGATACCGGCAAAAGTGAATATTTACAATGCAGCTATTGCTCGAAAAAATTTACAAAAGAGAGCTCTTAATCAGCGAGGAGTGTCGCGCGCGGCTATGTATGCTGTAGGAGATTATGTTTGTATCAGTCGGTCTAAAGGTACCTTCGATAAAGGATATCAGAAGAATTACAGTGAGGAAGTCTTTAAGGTATCACGAATTTCACGCAGACAAAATTTATATACATACGAGATGACAGATCTGCAAGATGAACTGATTAACGGTCTTTTTCTACCATGAAGAAATGGTATGCATTGGTAGAGAGCGTGTTGCACGGAATCAAGAGTTTTAGATAGAACGTATAATACGAAGTAAAGGGTACGGTACAAAATGACAAGTTCTGATAAAGTGGCTTGGCTATCCAGACAAATTGAACTCTTCGATTAAAGTAAGTGAACTTTAAACAGGAGTACACGATGGATTGCGAAAGTTTTTACCTTATTTTTCCAAGCAATAACAGCCTAAAGTACTTTCCTGATAACACAACATCTTGCTTTACTACTCACTTACCACACGAGGTCCGATTGTATGAAGCATCGAGTGTTGGACTAGCTGAAATTCATATAGCATATACAATGTTACATGTTCAAGAGGCTGTATCCAGATTTCTATTTTCTACAGCTACTATAGGTGAGAAACAGCGTGCACCTTTGGATGTAATAGATTTAGAAACAGCAAAGTTTTACGATTGTTCTTTCCCATCTGGTGTATATGACAATATTACAGATTTGGCTCATGCTATAAATCATGTAAATGAAATTAACAAGCATCTGGTGCTTGGTCCTTCAAAAAAGAAAAGGGGATTCTATTCTTTACGAAGAATATGTGAATGCAAAAAAAGCTCATTATTTTCACTTTAATGAAAAGATTAGTCGCATATTCGGTTTTGAGCAAGAAAAATATACATTAACCGATTCTATTTCTATGAACCCCCTTATAGGTGGTGGTGGAGATGGAAAGGTAGTGACGATTGTTGCAGACAGACCTGCAAGTCTAGCCAGACCATAGCTGATCAATTCTATATTTATACAGATATTTGCGTTTCTTACACAGTTGGCGATACCCAAGCGTCACTTCTTTGCATTGTAACGTTTGATAATTCAAAGTACAAGTTGGGGCCAACTATGATGAAACAGTTCTCACCACCAAACTATATTCCGTTATTAAACAACACTTTTCAAAATCTCAGAATCGATATAAGAGATCAACACGGTAAGCATATACCATTTGAGTACGGGATGTTGACGATTACGCTTCACTTTAAACGTAATCATTAAACGGCAGAAAATGTTAAGATGAGTCACTACACTGGATATTACTCTGACTAAATTGGTGGTGGAGGTGTACGCCGTGTATTTTCTGGCGCAAGTTATCAGCGAAGCCATGGTGGAATTGAAAGCTTCTCGGGCGGACTTTTTCGTAGAGTCTTGGCTTATCTTACTAGCGGTGCTAAAGCGGTTGGTAAAGAAGCTATTTGAGCGGGTATGAATGTATTGGACGACATAAGCAACGGAGGTATTAATTTTAAACAAGCTGTACGTACACGTACGCGCAAGTCTGGGTGAAATCTTAAACGTAAAGCTGCTGAAAAAATGGCTGAAATAATGAAAAGATCGGGTTATAAGCGGTGCAGCAGGAAAAGAAAACGCCAGTCTCCCAAGCACCGGTCAATAACACACAGCATTAAAAGTGGTAGAGTGAAGAAAAGACGTAGTAGTAAAAAAATAAGTGCTCCGCGAAAGTGTAAAAAGAACGTTAGTAGAGGTAGAAAGAAAACGAAGCAAGTTTTACGAAGTATAACAGATATCTTCAGTTTTAAATAAAACATCAACATGGCATTTCTACATTCAAATTCATGCGAATGCATGAAATCAGAATTGGACTTATTTACATTACCTCCCGCACAGACTTCTCTAGAAAGTTCTCAATTTGTACATTATAAACCTCTATCTTCTCTTAGTGACGATGGTCCATTGGAATTTGTCGTTCCTGGTGGGGAAGATTATCTCGACCTTGCACACACCATGCTCAGTGTTCGTGTTCAAATTTTACCCAATGTTGCTACTGACGTCACCGAGAATTGTAAAGTAGCACCTGTTAATAACTTTTTACACTCTATGTTTAATCAAGTAGACGTGTTCTTCAACCTAAAACTCATTTGACCACCAAACAACGTCTACCCACACAGAGCTTATGTCGAAACATTATTAAATTATTCACCTCAAATCATGTCCTCACACCTGACAACTTCACTTTGGTATATAAACACTGCAGGTCGCATCGAGTCTCTACCCAATATTCCTAGGGCTGACGCAACAGCAAATTTAGGTCTCTCAAATAGTCAATATTTCACAATTAATGGCCAAACTGTAGATTTAATGGGTTACCTACATTCAGACATCTTCAACCAAGGTAAATTTTTACTCAACGGTGTGGAACTTCGGCTTCGTTTAGTGAGGAGTAAGGATGCATTTTATTTAATGGATGCTGCAGCTAACGATAAATTTAGCGTTCACATATAAGAAACTTTACTTGTTGTAAGACGTGTAAAAATCAGCTCAGGTGTTCTACTGGCCCATGCCAATACTCTCACGAAAGCAAGTGCCAAATATCCAATTAGTCGAGTGGAGGTAAAGTCTTTACCATGCATAGTAATATTCATGGTGATACACTTGATAACATTATTCTAGGTCAAATACCTAAAAGAATCATAATCGGTTTTGTAGATAATAGAGCATTTAATGGTAACAGAAAGTTTAATCCTTTTAATTTTCAACATTTTTCCATAAATTATGTTTCCCTTTACTTTGACGGTGTGCAAATTCCAAGTAAACCATTTCAACCAAGTTTTAGTGGTACTAATCCTCTATTCTCAGAAGTTTATCATACTTTATTTTCTGCAACTGGTGTACATTTTCTCAACGAAGCTTCGGCTATTACTCGCACTGATTATAAAAAGAGGTTTTGTCTGTTTGCTTTTGATCTGAACAGAAAAAAATTGCAAAGCATCGACTCGCAAGTATGTGGCCAATATTGTCTTATGTTCCTCTATCATATATGCAGTTTTTCTGATTTATGTGCGTTTTGCAGTAAGTTTTCAAGAAATTCACGAAAAAACGACATCTTAGCTGTAACATTTTATACTAAACTTTTAAGCAATAAAAGTAGACAACGTCGACGACCACAACAACAACATGTAAAAGGTTTCGGTACTGACCATTCGTTTGGTTCAGGATTTTGTAATCAAATATGTACTTCGAGACTATGTTCAAATTATTGAAAATATATAGGGGAACGTGGGGTGGTATGGGTAGCAGGGTAATATGGGTATCTTTAATATTAGGTATAAAGAATACGCACTGAATAACTGCAATTTTTTAAATAATTTATAAAAGAATAATAAACGTAATTATAACAAAAAAAGTGATTTTACAAGTTAAATCAAATTTTAGAAAATATGGATTGTTATAGATCTAACAAAGTCAATTTTGAACGAACTTTGATCGACTAAAAAGATAGTTTTTCAAATATTTGGGCAACTTTTAATGGTTTCATTCAACTAATTGACTCTTTCTCTTTAATTTGCATACTTGATTTATTTTACTTTCCTTTTATAATTAAATTAATATAGCGATTTAAAAAATATAGCTTGTGAGGCGGTATGGGCAAAATGACGGGGGCGCTATGGGCATGTGAGGCGAAGTAACAAGAGCAGACGGCAGGTTCTTGCGATGTAGGTGTACAGCAATAAACTTTTGTTAGTATAAGTTAGATGTTGCAATGAAAAGTTATTTAATGTTCCTAATAAATAAGAAAACTACCTATGTGAAAAGACTCATAAATTTAAGTGTTCTGATAAATATCAAATATGTATGTTTAAAAAGCATTTTTAAATTTTATATTTTAAATAAATGTTGCAAAAGTATTTTCTATGCGTTTAATTAACCTTTCCATGAAATAAAATTAAAAATAAATTATCATTTTTAACCATTTTTAATAATAATAGTATTTACCCACGTACCCTCCTGCAAAACCCATATCACCCCACGCGTGGGGCGGTATGGGTATTTTGAGGTACCTTCGTATTATGTATTTTTACAAAAAAATAGATTATTTTTTCTGACAAAACCTTAGCGCATTTTGTTCTTGAGTTAATGTTGAACAAAATGAGCTAATATAGAACTGCCAATGCATCATAAATAAAAAAATATATCTAGCTGAAAAATTTGATGCCCATACCACCCCACGTTCCCCTACTCTACGTAATTTGTCAAACTTTATGTATTAATAGTATAAGTTTAAATGTATAAATTATGCTGTCGTATATAAAAAATTCATTTCTTTTCCTACACATCTCCTCTTGCAGTCCTTATAGCTTTACATTCGTTTATCTCAGAATACATATACTATATCATATTTCTACTTTTTATCATACACAGGATGTACATGTAATAGTATCGGATAAAAATTATCTAAAAGACTTCGGCAAAACATTTTTATTTTTTGCTAATCTTATAAGTTTAATCTTATCATGTACCGTTGGAAATATAATATTTCATTTGTATTTCATCATCTTTCATTGGCGTATCACGAAAAAGGATACTGGACAAAGCATAAAGTTATTTTTTCTTTCATATAATTTCTTAGAATACATGAGGAAGAATTTTTATCCATTAGTTTCAATCTCCCCACTCTGGCTTATACCATGAAATTTTAGTGGAGGGGTTGATTTTGCTATCGCGCTTATAATATCGTGCTCAGTTTGAACTCAGCTCAGTCGCTAGTTTGCGAATTTACCACCCGTTTCTTGTGCTAGTTCATAGAGTTCATAGTGCAGTCTTTATTAACCAATCATGGCTAAATTAAGTGAATGTTATCAAGCTCGCATGCTGAATCTTCTACCAAACATGCTGCTCTATGAGTTACGCGTTAAACAAGTCCAACTCTAAGCGTGTATCCATTGGCTTGGAGTACGATTATGGTTCTTATCATGCTATTGTAAAACTGTCAATGTCAACATCTAATTTCAAACTTGTCAAATTTGATAATCACTCCAGGACACTTTTCAAGAATTACTTCGATCTCATCAATGCATATTTTCAAGATGCCTACAGATTTCAAACGGAATACGGACGCCCATCGAAAATGTACTTGGATGGTTATGATCTTATATTCACAAGTTCTTACAATACGAAAGCCATATTAATCGAGGAAAAACCTGCTGTTAGACCTTTCTTTAATCCTGTTGAAGAAGAAGAAACAGTAGCCTCTGAAGGTGATCAATCATCTAAAGAGAAGAAGAAGCTGAAAACATCATACTCGCCACCGGCTATCTGCATGCAGAAAATTACGTTTGACGGGGTCAAACTTCTCTTACCATGCATTGATGCAAGTCTTGCTTAACTGGAAAACTGCGTCGGTAAGGTAAATACCATTATCGCTTTCATCAAAGAGTATCTAGAAGAGTGTATTAAAAAGATGGTTCCCTCGAATACGCAAAATCAACTATGATGAAGACCTATGAAGCATTTCATCAATACTATACTTTGTGCAACGATAATATAAAATTTGTTGTTAATGAAAAATTTATGTACGATAGTGATGTTAATATATCGATTTTAAACATTTTACTGTTAGAAATTGCTGCTTATAAATTACCATATATATAACGAATTGTATGCGTATCTGCTTGAGCCTTGATTTCGCGAAAAATGTTATTCTTTCTTACAACGATTAGCACACATATAGTTTTAAATTATAATAAATTAGATGTCATTGAAATGATGTGTTTTTATTGACTTTTCTTACCTATCATAACCCCCCACCATTATCTCCTGAACTAACAATTCAAAAAATCTATAATATAAGCAGAGTGATTCACATCTCATCATGTGGGTGAATCTCAAGGTAAAATATCCACGCCCCAGAGCGGTGGCAGTAGCAGTATTACAGTCAAAGATCGGAGGATACAGACAAATGGTGGATAACAGAAGTCAAAACACTATATGTGTAAATTTTCCACCAACACTTTTTCGTTCCCTGAGGGTAAGGCCTACAAGAGTTTTAAAGAACAAAAGGGATTTTAAAAACATAAACCGGTCCTTTTCAGGACCACAATATCTTGAAGCCGTAGTACACCTGTTACCATAAAACATTAAAATTATCTTTAGAATGTTATCTAAACAGTATTCTAGGTTATAATTGTGTGAATGCAGATAAAATTATTTGCTATCTTTCTTCAACATAAATAAGATTAAGTATTACCACAGATAAGATTAGGCGTTATCTTTGTTTAAAAACAAATTTTTTTGTTGACATAAAAGCGTATAGTCTAATCCGTATTTTTATTATCTTATCATCAATCCATTAAGATAATAGTATCTTTGTTTACGTAAACACAGATAAGATTATACGTTATCCTATCAACAAACCATTAAGATAACATGAGCCATAAACATTAATTAAAAAGCAATTAATGTAAGTTAAACCTCTATGGAATGTTACCTTAAGCCTTATCTTATCAACAAACCATTAGGATAACCTTATCTTATCAACAAACCATTAAGATAACCTTATCTTATCAACAAACCATTAAGATAACCGATAACCTTATAAACAAACCATTAAGATACCCTTATCAACAAACCATTAAGATAACCTTATCAACGAAACATTAAAATAACCGTATCTTATCAACAAACCATTATGATAAGAGGGTTGCGCAGGGATGTCTCATTGTTTACGTCTCCCCATAACAGCTTACTTACTACTCCCGTTACCCTGGTAGAAAATTATCTAGTTTTATCGAGGCCCTCGATTATTCCCATGGCAAACTAGATAGATCTACATAGTTCTAGATTAATTTTCCACCAGAGCACTTTATATTTTTTAAGAAATGGCACTGAATTAATAATTCAAGTGCAAAATGTAAAATTGTATTACTGCACCATACGCATACGCGCACAAAGACACTTACAGACAGACTCTAACACACATACATCTGCTGTGATTAGCTTCATTAACTTAATATTGCCAACGTAGAGAAGACATAGATACATTACTTTACAGCATGTTCATAATTTTTTCTTATTACATACACGCAGAAATAATATTATTTTTTGTAATATTTTACATAATTTTCATTCTAATTCGCCCATTGTTATCCATAAGAATACACATAGTATATGCTATGCAAAAATGCTAGTCTTCGAAATAAATTTATAGAAAATGTTTACTCTACGTGGGGAACTCATGAATAGTGCTAATTTGTATGAGAAATTTTCAAAGGTGCTGATAATAAAAATTAAAATATATTAATTATTAAATTTTATATAAATATCATATTTTACTTACTAACAATTTCGTTTTCTTCTTTATTCGGTATTTCTTTTAATAATGATATTTTTCTTTCAATTTTAAAAGTGAAATTAATTTCTTTATGGTATGTCTTAAGAAGAGTATTAGTATTCATTACAATTTCGTATAAATTATTTAAGGTATTGTAATTGTTATTTGCAAGTCCAATATTAAAATTTATGAAACAATAAATTTCATTTGTCTGTGAAAAAATGAAATTAATTGATAATTAATGAAAACAATTTCTTAAAACATAATAATTTATAATTTATTTAAATAATTGAATAACAGTTATATACCTTGATAACTTAATATAATCTTCTACAATCTCTGTTATAACCAATGCAATTCATAATTCCCGAATTATCCATTAAATTCATATAAAACATATAACAATTATTTTCGAACTTTTTCAATTTTGATTCAAATAAAACTTTAGCTAAAATTGTCCTATTATAAAAATATGAAGAAAAAGAGATAGATTAAACTCAAACCAAAGCATTATATCCACCTATAGATATTATTTATTATTAAGCAAAGTTATAATAGAATAGTTTATTGATTTTTAACATCATGAAAGTATAAATATATATTTTGTAACGGGGTTTTAGTCTGTAAAACCCGCGGTACATATTAATATCGATGATAAGAGCATGAACGAGTGGGGGAAAGGAAAAGCCAGAAACAACACAGCATGTAAGCTATAAAAAAATATACATATATTCAAGTAAGGGGTAGGAGAACGATCACGCACTTCACACGGAGTGTGCGTCCTCGCAGGCGCGTCGCGAAATAGAGAGAGAGAAAGAATATCCAGGGAAGAGAGAGAGAGCGAGATATAACCGCTGACTCACCTTAATCCGTGCCCTAGACAGCGATCGCCGCACGATAGGTAACTATCCCCAGACAATCCCTTGGAACAGCTGTAGCCGGCTCGAAGGTGTGCTGGGCGGTCGTCGCAATTGTACTCTTCGCTTTCCGCTGCTTTTTCGCGCTCGCCGAATCAATCCTCGCAACTCGCGTCCGTCCCTACGAACTGTCTAAGCGTCTCTGCCTTCTACCGAAAAACTATCGTGGATCGCGCCCCTGCGCGCCCCCCTACTTATACTCTCTCTCTCTCTTTCTTTCTATGCGGCTCGCAATCCTCTCTCTCCCTTTACAGCGTTGACACCTGTAACATCTGGAAAAGGTTAATACATATCTGTGTGTGTGTGTGTGGGAGAGAGCATGTGACAGGGTATGTCTAATTACCCGTCACACACCCCTCCCCCAGACGTTGCTAGCCGGAGGCGTGTCAGCTCGACATCTACCGCTCTCTCTCCACAAGAAAAAAGTATTAGAAAGTCAAAATTTGACACAATATAATAGTGCAATAGATAAAAAAAAATGTGTATAGTATTAGTCAATTGACTGTAACGAAAAGGTATTATAAATAAAACGCAGAAGGTATCCTTTTCTCTCTCTTTATTATAGGGGCGGGAGGATTTCCATGGCGATTCGCATATCCTCCTCGCCTTTCATTTCGCGTTTTACCGGCGCGGCACGAAATCGGGGTGGTTGCTCCGGTTTGGGCACTCGCGGCCGCGGTTGACCCCTCTCAAGCCACACTGGTGGCAGAATCGCGGTCTATCCCGTCGTACTGGCGGTGTTACGGCCCCCACTGTTCGACTTTGGGCCACCACCTGGTCCAGTTGTCGCTGGAGGTCTTCGGCCTCCCGGCACGTTCTTTCTTGGAAGGTGGCGATCCTTGTTCGCGCTTCCTCCACCTCCCGTTCTAGGCGCTGCCTCTGTCGCTCTCTATCCTGGACACACTGGTCCGCCGCGTCGAAAGCTGCTCTAGTGTCGGCGACTCTGGTTGCGAAACTCGCACCAAGGCGGCGACCTTCTTCTCCTTGGCGCTCTACGAACGCCTCGTAGTCGTCACATGCCGCCAGGTGTCGTCTTCGACCTTCGAGGTATTCCCGCTTCGAGGAGAGTAGTCCTTGTCGGACCCGTTCCCATTCTCCTAGGGTTGTGGAGGGAGTCGCCTCTATCTCGTCCGCCGTCCTTTCCCCTGCGGCTGTCGCTTGCTGTGGTCGACTCGTGGCGACCTCTATGACCGTGAGGGCATCCTCCCCGTCCTCGCTCTCTGATCCGTTGGACTCCGTGTCAGGGGTCTGTGATCCTTGACCTATGGCGGCTAACGCATGGACGGGCTGGTCCCTGGAGTCCACTCCCGCTTCTAGGGGTATCTCCTCGAGAGTGAGCCCTTCGGAGGAGCCCCCAGGTGTGACGGGTTGGCTCAGGCCTGTCAGCCTCACTATCAAGTGAACGGCGAACGTCGCATTTTCCCCTTCCAATCCTTGGGCTGGATTCATCTTCTTTCAAGGAGGGGAAATAGATGTTTAGATAGGGATTCTCAGGTGCCCAAGGCGCGTTTATAATATATAATAAATAAAACGATTATGTATAAATAAATGTATAGAAGGTAAGTCGAAATTTTAATTTTGTATTTTCACCGATCTGGATCGGGTGCGTCGAGGAGAAGCGTCACAAGTAGGCTCAAAGGATTTTGTGGACCCCTTTGGTCTCCCTCGACCTCTCTTGGGATTGATCTCCACAGGCGCTGTCTGTGGAGATCAATCCTAATCTAACCATCCCTGCCTTACGCTGAACAACTAAACTCGTTTGACGCAGCCTACCACGCTTTTTCTCTACTATTATAGGCGTATTGTTCGCTCGCGACTCGTCTGGCTGAAGCTCGAGGTTGCTTTGTCCCTCGCTGCTCTTCGAAGTATCTTCTACTGCTTCGTCCTCGGAGTCGGAAGGCATGGTGTCGTCGTCATAGTATGGCCTCAAATCTTTCACGAAGATTTGGTCCACCTTATTTCCGTTTTTGTCAGCTGACTGGTAGGTATTATGCCCTTGTTTCTCAGAAATGACGTAGGGCCCAGTATACCTGGGGGCCCATTTAGCAGTAATTCCTTGTGGCGCAGACGAAAGAATGCGATTACGCCGCAATACTTTCTGGCCTACAGCGTATTGCACATCTCGTCGCTTGCGATTATAATATTTAGCCTGGCGTTCTTGCGCTTTCGCTGAATTTTTCGCTGCTAAATCTCGCACTTCCTGAAGTTTATTCATGCGCTCACTCCAATTCTCTAACGCAGCTGCCTTTGCTTCATGCGCTGCGGCGAGCTCCTCTTGCCGTCGTAGCGTACTTGGAGGCACACGGTTGCGTCCGAAATTCAGAAAAGCAGGTGACAATTCCGTAGACTCTTGCACAGCCGTATTATAGGCAAACACTAGCTCGGGAATGTGTAGATCCCAAGTACTATGGTTCGACTCTATATATGACGTGATCATGGTCTTGAAGGTGCGGTTTACTCGCTCTACGGGATTCGCTTGCGCGTGATATGGTGGTATTGTCGTGTGGATCACTCCATGTTCTTCTAAGAATCGGTCCACTATCTTGTTTTTAAATTCCGTTCCATTATCAGAGTGGAACGTCTCCGGCACTCCGAAGCGTAGGAAGATTTTTTCTCTGAGTTCCCTCTTAATCGTTTTCGCATTTGCTTTGCGAATGGGGATACACTCCACCCAGCGCGTGAAAAGGTCCATGAACACTAGCAAATATTCATGACCGCGCGGTGTACGAGAGTTGGAGCCCATAATATCTCCGGCTACTACTTCCCACGGCCTTGTTACGATACGCCGGCCCATAAGTCCAGCGGGTGCTAACTGGATAGCTTTGCATTGCTGGATCACTGCGCAGCAACACACGTAATTTGCTATATCCTTGTAAATTGACGGCCAATAATACAGCAATGCGATACGCTCATATGTTTTGGCGCGTCCCAGGTGTCCAGCTGTCGGCTCGTCGTGTCCTTCATGTAGGGCTTGCATCCGCTTTTCTTTGGGGAGGACTAGCTTCTAAGCATCCTGGTCCTCTAAGAGATCTTCGATCGAAGGATCAGATCGATAATAGTATAGTCTGTTGCCAACTATTTTCCAATATGGATGCTCAGTAGGACTGGCGCGGACTTTCGCTTTCATTGCCAGATACCAGGAATCACTAGTATCCTCGTCCGGGCAACTGACTGACGAAACTGTTACCTCAGCCTAATCCTCGTACATGCGAGATAATGCGTCTGGCACCCAGTTGTCGATGCCATTCCTATACTCAACCTCGAAGTCATAGGCAAGCATTTCGAGAGCCCAGCTTGCCAAGCGTCCTGTGGGGTTCTGAATATCTCGTAACCATTTCAGACTTAGATGGTCTGTAATGACCTTGAAGTGATAACCTTCTACATAAGATCGGAACTTCCTTATTCCTTACTCGGTTGGTGAGTAGTTCCTCTCAGCTGACGTCAACGTGCGGCTAGCAAAGCATAACACGTGTTCCGCCCCATCAATAATTTGTGTGAGCACCGCGCCCAAACCCGTGGAGCTGGCATCAGTTTGTATGACGAACTGATGGTCGAACGATGGACTATGCAACACAGGAGCAGATGCGATAAGCGCTTTAATCTGTTCAAACGCCATCTGCTGCTCATCACCCCATACATACTTGACATTTGATCTAGTCAGATGGGTAAGCGGATCCGCAATCGTGGCGAACTCATTCAGAAATTTCCGATACCACGACGCCATTCCTAGGAACCGTCGAAGCTGTTTGAGATTTTTCGGAGCTGGATACTCCAAAATCGGGGCGATCTTCTCTGGATCCGGCCGGAATCCCTCTCGATTCACAAGAACCCCCAGAGATCTAACTTCGCTGCGGCAAAACTCGCTTTTATCAAAATTGATGGTGAGGCCCGGATCAATAATTCTGCGGAGAACATACTCAAGCCATATTAAGTGCTCTTCAAAAGTTTCTGTCGCTATAATCATATCATCCATATATGATTATGCGTGTGGCTCCAGCTCGGGACCGATAATTTTGTCGCTCAATTCTTGGAACGTTGCGGGCCCGCCAGATACGCCATACGGGAGAGAACAAAACTCGAACAGGCCTAGGCCGGGCACTGTAAACGCCGTCAAGTGTCGTGATCCTTCCTCTAACGGTACTTGATGATATGCACTGCTTAGGTCAATGCTGGAAATATAGCGTGCTTTCTGTAGCTTTCGCAGGATAGAATCCATGTAAGGAAGCGGATACGCAGGCACCTTGGTAACCCCGTTTAACTTCCTATAGTCGACGCAAAAGCGATAAGAGCCGTTTGAATTACGAACCATTACCACTGGGCTCGACCATTCGCTATGGGATCTACGAATGACCCCTGCTTCCAGCGTCTGGCGCACTTGTGCATGCATTTCTTCTTCAAGTTTCTTGGAGACGGGATAGTATCTTTGCCTAATAGGTCGCGCAAAACCAACATCAATCTTATGTTGCATTAGATTGGTGCGACCTAAGGGCACTTTGCCTTTTGGCAATACTCGATCCAACATCTCTTGCAATTGAGAGCGCTGCGCATCAGAAACGTCGGCAAGTCCAACAGAGGAGATCGGAATTCGCTCATCTACTCCAATTGCCGCTACCTCAAGAGGGAAAAGTTCCTCAATCCCTTCTACCTTTATTTTATTTTCCCGAGGTAGGATGTGTGCGTTGAACGCTCACTTAAAATCCACGCCGAGAAGACATCCTTCTGGTAACTCGGGTAGAATAACGACCTCTAAATGGCGTCGTACCTCACCTATATCGAATGGTAAATCGACATATCCGATCACAGGTGAGATCTGTCCATTAGCCATCCGTACGCCTGGTCCTTTACTAGGTACAATCTTTTTATTGCACGCTGCAGCAATCTGTAGGCCAAATGGTCCAATACATGTACGTGCAGCACCTCCATCATGCAGTGCACGCACTCGGAATCCACCAATTCCCACTTGCATCCACCATCGAGAGTAGTCTCTCTCGATGTAAGGAGCTGATTCCTCAGAAGCGCCATTCGCGTCGTGAACTACTATAGGTTCTGCCGCCGTCGCGATCGGTGGGAGAACTGGCTCAGCTTGCACTTGTGCTTCGCTGGTCTCATTGGAGTGAGTCGGTGAGGTCCTTAAGTTGGCTGCAGGGGTGGTATGGACCTGATCTACGCACCCCCCTGCTCTTTTCCCGCACACTCAGGACACGTCCGTGTAGTGTATCCTGGTCAGCTACAGCCCCAGCATACAAGATGGGAACGTGGCCCAGGAGTTTTTCCCTTATTCTTGTCACTGGCCGGCTGGCGTGGGGAACTTCTTCGCTTTGGACTGTTGCCCCTTTTATAATACGGCCCTTTATATCTTGGAGGAACCGATTTTTGCGCCGCTGCTTCCTCTGCAGTTGGCTATGGAGCTTTCATGGGGCCAGTCAGAGTCAGCTGTTTCAGCTTTTCATTGAGCAACTTCTCGATTAAAGCCGACATCTCTTGAGGCGAACTTTGCGATATCGCTGCCAGACTGGGAGCGTTATGCTTCGCACTCAATTTCTCCTCGACCAGCTTATCTACCTAATGATACAAGTCTGTGGGCGAACCTTCCGCAATAGCAGCCATACTCATTTTATAATAATTCGTCGGTGCGCGTGGCACTTTATATGCCAATTCCGGCAACAAGCATTTATCCGCTGGAGGTGGCTCTTTCCAACTACGCCGTACCTCCACGACAGCTTCTGCCTGCCGCGCCAACCGAATCAAAGTGTCAAGATCCGTGGTCTGCTCTTTACTCACAATCACCTGCAACTCTGGTGACATATTTTGATAAATTAGTTGCAGTTTCCTTTCTTCATTCTAAGGCACTTCAAATTTATCAATGTAAGATAGGAGAAAGAATATATAATCGGTGACTGGTTCTGCGAATCCTTGAGTGCGCCCCGTCGCTTCTGTCACTAACCGCTGCTGATAACGGCTATCCACGCCGTAACAACGTCGTGCTGCCTCGCAAAAATCTTGCCATGTATGCCAATTTCTCCGGGATTGGCAACACCATTGGAGAGCTGCTCCCTTCAACAACTCCGTCATGGTATTTAGGAGGTCCTCGTCCTCTATGCGGGCCAGTGTGCGGCACTCATTGACGCGTAGCAGAAATTCTTCGATACTGCGACCGTCTTTTTCGCCAGAAAACTTAATGTTCCAGGATCGAACTGTTTTCCCGATATCATTAACACGGTGACCAGCAAATGTGCTATTTTGCGATTGCCGCATTGTCTCAGGATACTGAGACATTTCCCTCCCCCCAGACTCTTGCCGGGTTGGGAGAGTCTGATCGTGCTGGCGAGCCATCGCTGGTCCTCTCTCTCTCTCTCTGGTCTGTTGCAGCATTGAGGTAAAACTTGGGGTGTTAGCGTTAAGTCGCGATCCCCCACTTCTTGCAGCTCCTCCTGCTTGTGCCCTTGTAGTCATCGTCATAACGTAGGTCGAATGTGTCCCGAAAAGTGACACTCCTGTTGTTTTTGGGCCTTGCTCCTTGCCCTTGATGCGTATTTGCTGCTTCGTTGCTTTGCAAGGTTTCAAAACGCAACCTTGTGCTCGTAATCAGTTCAGCAACATTTTCTTGCAACTCTTTCACTTGGTTACTGTATTCTTGGACAACTACTGACGTGGTTGCCATTTCGAGTGCCACGGATCTTGGGACGGGGTATGACGTGCCGTTCGATAACGTCACCAGTACCATATTTGACTCTTGCGCGTTCGCAGTTTGTCTTGTACCCGTTGAATATACTGTATTCGGGTTACTCATTTCCCCTAAGCCGGTTGCTGTAGCAGTTGTAGTTGTAGTTGTAGTACTTGTTACTGCTATCATACTTGGCGGCACCGCAGTACTAGTCTGTTGGCCTCCCCAAAATGCTAGTGGCATTGGTGGCGGTGGTGGTGGTGGAATGAGTGTTTGAACAGGCCGTTCATACACAGGTGTTGTGGTTTCGTCAGCTGGTGGCGTGTGGTTCTGCGTCGTCGTAACTACCGTCGCTGCCGCCGTTGCTCCTGCATTATATTGTACCACACCAGTGTTACCGAGTCCATTTCCTTGGCATGTCGTCAAAGACATGTTCAAAGAACTCAATTGGGTGGAGCTGGTTGCCATGGGAGCGAAGTCATTTGATAAATCCGTTCCTACTCGGTGACTTGCCCAATATTGCTGCCTATGTAGAATTTCGGCTTGTGTCTCATTACTGAACTTCGCATCCTGTAATACTTCGTCGAGCTTCTCTTCTCGACGAGTTTTCAGCTCTTCTGTAACTATGCTGTCTAAGCTATCAACGAAGTCGGCTGCTGTGTAGTTGCCCCGCAAGCGTCTATATAATCTATCGCTTTTCGCAAATTGTGTGCCATCGCTTTTTAATTCTAGACTATTTAAAAAAATATCTAATCTTTGTCCCTCTAAACGTAAAATCCACGCTTGGATCTCGGTTCCTACCGTTTCATCGAAGGTGAGGTCGTATTGATTCGCCATTTTCTTGTGTTTTTATCTATTTTATTTCAAGAACCCCAATATTCTTAAATTTTACTACGTTGTAATTTCCAGTACAAGTTATTAATTCGAATATTTAATAATATTTGTTGTACCCGTAATTGTTTTCAACAGATGGTGTTAATCGCACACACTGGGTTTTTCGTTCAGCGTATTATTTTGCGCAAATCACTTCTCTAGTTATATTATTTAGTAATTATTAATAATAAATATTTATTTAAATATAATAATCAATAACGCTGAAAGAATACTAAATTAATCTACCTCAATTCGAATTAAGTATCTTGTGTAGTTTGTAGTAAATAAAGAATTTGAATTATATTTCTCCTTAACATGGCGAAAAAACGAATGTAATATTTCCTGCTAAAAAAAAATAAAAAAAACAAAGAAAAAATTTCCAATGATTAAATAATTTAATAATTATTCAACTAATTGATTAAACAATAATACTATTTTCCCAAAATAACCAAATAATAATAATGATCCTTAATTAAAATAACAACAGTTGTTTATGAAACAAACAATTATGCCAAAGATACGAAGTCAGTGAGCAATCAACTATTTAGTTAATTAAGTAGTCAATTAACTCTCAATTTTATTTAGCAAAAAAAAATTTAACGACAATTACCATCATTAATTAAGTTAATAAACCATTGTTTATATAAAAAAAATCACAATAATATTTTTAATCAATTAATTAAGCGATACGCATACTATGGCCACGCAATTATTCGGCGGTTTAGTCGCAGTTCAATTACGTATACTACTCTGCAACTACACAGACTCGCACCTATACAACTATCTATATTCTATACAGTATAGTCACTGTATATACGCTCAATATCGACACTACGCATGTATAATTTTAAGTACACGCTGTTATAATATAAGCGCACGCACTACCCGCTTCTATTTTTCCCGTAAATCGAATATACGGTTTTAACTAAGCTAATTAATAAACGAGCAAGTCAATTAGCTATTAAACGAGCAAGTGGTTAAAAGTGTTATTTTATTTACCAAATTATTTAATTAACCATAAATTAATTTTGTCAACAAGTGATTAATTTTCTAAACAAACTGTTTAATTCGAAAAGCCG
Organism: Gastracanthus pulcherrimus; assembly: GCA_949152435.1. Taxonomy (NCBI): domain Eukaryota; kingdom Metazoa; phylum Arthropoda; class Insecta; order Hymenoptera; family Pteromalidae; genus Gastracanthus; species Gastracanthus pulcherrimus. The sequence continues at coordinate 109,325,495 of OX424575.1, read as the reverse complement.
AATATAAATGTAGCTATATTTCCAACACAATACTGAGTAATACTACTACTCAAATTCCGAAATAAAATTTTCAATATTTATTTTATTCTTACACACTTTAAATCCTAGGAAATAAGTGTTTGTATTATTGATTATGCGAGTTCGCTTTAAATAAATGAGATTGTATTAATTTAAATACCCAGTGATTTTATTAAAATTCACACTTTATTATTACTAAAATAGCAATATCTCATCACAACACCAACAAAAAAAATGTATTTGTTATTTACCGTTAATTAATAAAATTTTTAATCATTATATTTTATTTCTAATAATTGTTATAAAAACTCTTTGAGAAACACATTTGTCCACTTGCGAGAGACGCTTTTACACTAAATTATATTCGCATATGTTCCCATACCTATAAAAATCTATCTAGCAACAAGGTATTTTCTCCTCGTATGTTAAACACGTTGACCACATAAATCGAGCAGCCGTTCGAATTCACTAAAATGCCGAAATATTATTTAATTCCGGCCTGGCCCGTACTCAGAATTTTCCATGGTTCGCCGCGGTTTGTTTACCTTTTGCGCGTGAGTGCTCGCATTCCAGCGGCAATATACTCTCCGCGCAAAGTCTGTATATACGGCTGACTCGAATATTTTTCGACGCGCGCGTTCACAATATACGCCACGCGAACCGCACTATACACTTTATCGCTAGTTTTTCACTTAATCCCCACAACTCTGTGAGTTTTTCCGGAGGGCGCCAATTATATGTAACGTGGTTTTAGTCTGTAAAACCCGCGGTACATATTAATATCGATGATAAGAGCATGAACGAGTGGGGGAAAGGAAAAGCCAGAAACAATACAGCATGTAAGCTATAAAAAAATATACATATATTCAAGTAAGGGGTAGGAGAACGATCACGCACTTCACACGGAGTGTGCGTCCTCGCAGGCGCGTCGCGAAATAGAGAGAGAGAAAGAATATCCAGGGAAGAGAGAGAGAGCGAGATATAACCGCTGACTCACCTTAATCCGTGCCCTAGACAGCGATCGCCGCACGATAGGTAACTATCCCCAGACAATCCCTGGGAACAGCTGTAGCCGGCTCGAAGGTGTGCTGGGCGGTCGTCGCAATTGTACTCTTCGCTTTCCGCTGCTTTTCCGCGCTCTTCGAATCAATCCTCGCAACTCGCGTCCGTCCCTACGAACTGTCTAAGCGTCTCTGCCTTCTACCGAAAAACTATCGTGGATCGCGCCCCTGCGCGCCCCCCTACTTATACTCTCTCTCTCTTTCTTTCTATGCGGCTCGCAATCCTCTCTCTCCCTTTACAGCGTTGACACCTGTAACATCTGGAAAAGGTTAGTACATATCTGTGTGTGTGTGTGTGTGTGGGAGAGAGCATGTGACAGGGTATGTGTAATTACCCGTCACAATTTACTATAGATATAGTAAAGAGAAAAAAAGTTAACCCCTTTGTGCCATTAGATTTAATAAAAGAAACAATATAATTACATTATCTTAGTAAGAACTTACGTAAATTCTTATGTAAGATCTTCGTTGAAATACTTGCGTAATTTTTTATGCAAGTTCTTATATAAGTTCTTATTTAATGTTTTCTTATGTAAGAAATTACGTCTGACCTCTCCTATAGAATTTACGTAAATTCTTACGAATCATTGTCAGTATGGTATAATTTTAAATATCTTAAACTAGCAAGAAAAGCAAGAAATTTGGAAGCAATAAAAATGTATTACCGTATTTTTTTAACAATATTTTACTATACAATCTTTTTCTTTAAATATTTGATAACTTTTTAATATTTAATAACTGAAGTGATTATCTCGCATACGTATGTATGTATGGACGTACGTTAGAGGATCCACTATTATTATGTGTAGATACACGTATAAAAAAATTAGTTTGGGAATAGTCTGACTCAATAAGTTTGGTGAAAGGCTTGAAAAAGTCTGGCATAGTGACCAAAGCCAGACTTTTGGTAAAATTTGCAAAACAAAAGCATCACGTCTTGTCAAATTCGCAGTAACTTAAATTTTTGTCTCTTTTTTGACATATATTTATATTTTAAACAAGATTGCAATATTTTAAAAAACTATTTTTCGTACTTTATCTGAAAGTATGTATTTTCACTATTCCAACCGATATTAACAATGACTTTCCTATTCTAATTATGTATTTGTTAAAACTGAGTTTTCTTGACATAATTCCAACAAAAGTCTGGCATAGTGGCCTAAGCCAGACTTCTGCCAGACTTTTGCAAGACTTACACCGGACTTATTAAGCCAGATTAATGTCAGACTAGTGCCAGGCTAATCTTTTTACACGGGTATTTTAAGAGAGGGAGGATGGTATATAAATGTATAGGGATGATTTTCAGATAACTGTGACTTTTTATGTCCTGTATTCTAATTCGTACAAAAATATATTCAATCTGTTTTTTTTTCTGCGTAAATCAGAAGGACATGGTTAGTTGTATCTGGTACATTATTTAGAGATAACTGAACGGAAAGATATAATAATGGAAAAATGTCAGTTTCTTCAAATATGAAATCGTTTCATTTTTCTATAACTATCTCATGTACTCAGTAAAACGAATCATATTCTTCAGATTTGCGAAGAAAAAAATCAGATTGAGTATTTTCTTACACAACTTAAAGTATCCGACATCAATTATCACAATTATATACTAAAAATGTACTCAATCCAATTTTTTTCTTTGTAAGTCGATAGAACATATTTAGTTTTACTTAAGGGGTAACACCATTCTAACGGCCCAAAAAAATGCCTAATTTGTACGATTTTTTACAAGAGTAGGAAAGAAGGGATCAAATTTATTTTTTGAGGGTTTACTATACATATATTGAGGTACAAAAACCTATTTTTCTTTACATTTAAATACAAAATGGTGGCTATACTGCGAATCTCGTGAGAAGCCTTTTTCAAACTGGGAGAACAGATTACTCGTAAACTATTGCATGGATTGGATTGAAATTTTTACTGTAGCTTCACAAATAGATTCTCTAAAGAAGTACGTAGCCGTTTTTCGATTGAATGTAATTTTTTTTTTATGAACAATTTACATCGTTTTTTTTTTCGAGAAAAATCGACTTTTTTCAGAAGTGCGTCATTTCTACAAAAATTGAAATAAAAAAAAAACCCTACGTACTTTTAAAGTTAAAGTTATATAGATTAAGAATTTGAGGTACAAAAAAAATATATTTTTGTACCTCAATATATGTATAGTAAACCCTCAAAAAAGAAATTTGATTCCTTCTTTCCTACTCTTGTAAAAAATCGTACAAATTAGGCATTTTCTCGGGCCGCTAGAGTGGTGTTACCCCGTAATGCATAACATAGTTATATGGATATAAAATGATTTCATAGTTTTGACAAGTGAAACGTCTACAAAATGTCAGTTCCGTGGACTTTGCTAGGTCAGAAAAGTGACATTTTTCGTCATTTCACTCTCTAAAAGTATGACATCGTTTGATTTATCTTTATTCATAGTATGTAAAACTAAACATGTTTTTTGGATTCGCACAAAAAAAAAGACTGATTCTGTATATTTTAATATAATTTAAAGCCGAGGACAATAATCACAGTTATTTCATATTTCATTTCATTATTTAATTTTCATAAATTGTAACATTAAAAAGTACTTTTCGACACTGTTGGGTACGTTGGTTTTTTAGTCACATGGGCTAAAAAACAACGTACCCAACTGTGTCGAACATTATTTTTTGATACAGTAGATGTGAAATTGCAACTTTAACAATTTATGAAATGGGTAAAGTGCAACTTTACGCATACTGTGTCGAACATATAATTATAACATAATGTTTTCTACACCAGTAGTATTCTGTTAATATAATATAACGAGACGTAGAAGATAAGTGAGATGATTATCGTGCACACGTGCACGTATACACTATGAAGAATCGTCGATAGTAGTCAAAAATATTGATAATAGTGAAAAAACATTCGCAGTCTCCGGGATATCTGGACCGCATCCGAGAAGATTATCTCACATACGTGCACGTTCACCCACCATAAGAAAAAACGATAGAAGTGAATAATAGCGATAATAAAGTAAAATCATACCCTGCCTTCAGGACATCCGGACCATACCCGAGATGACCATCTTGCACACGTGCACGTACACTCACTGTATAATTATCAAAAATAGTCAAAAATATCGATAAAAGTGAAAAATCGAATGCAGTCTCCGGGACGTCTGGTCCACACCCGAGATTATCATCTCGCACAAGTGCATGTACACATACTATAAAGAATCTTCGATAGCAGTAAATAATACCGATAATAAAGAAAAATCATACGCAGCAACCAGTACATCTGGACCACCTCTAAGATAAGAATAATTTAAATTTCATAATGAATTTACCTGATATAATTAGTAGAATATATTCTAAAATATTATTTAGTATTTTTATAATATACCCATAAATAATAATCAATAAATATGTTATATGTTCAACCTAATTTAAATTTCACTAAAAAAAACGGCGAAACACGAGATTTCGGACCTTTATGAAAATGCGCCCCGGAATTTCATGAAAAGCTGCAGTGAAATTCGGCTTACATTTGATACAAAATTTTAAATAATATTATAGAATATTTCATACATTTTTTCATAATTTCTCGTAGTTTTTCCCCCCTTTTCACAGTTTATCACATTTTATTATAATTTCTCAAAATTGTAATTTCCTTTAATTAAGAGAATGCAACGGAAAAAGATTTAGATAATGTGAAATGTTGTGAAAAACTGTGAAAAAATCACAGTTGTCCTTTCCACTAGGAATAATTATATATTACATTCTTGTAAAATAAACTTTCGAAAAATTAATCTGTAATTTATTTAATTGCAATTATAATGTATTTTAATTATAATTGCAGATTATAATGTACAGAGATAATAACAAATTATGTCGATCCTACTATTTCAGCATAAATATGAATGATAGAACAATATGCCCCGTATGTCCTAGACATGTATATGAAGCCGCAAATTATTATTGCTACGGAGTATCTGTATGTGTATTTATATTTTATGAAATATAAAATTATTAAAGAATTTTATTTTATTATAATGACATAATTATTAGCAGCTTCAAGATAAAATTGCGATTGGAATCAATAGATTTTTATTATTAATAATAACGAATTAAATTATTTATAAAATAAAAAAATTGTGTTAATAAAAATTACTTACGGGAAAACGGTACAATGTGGTGCAGCGCGTAACGTGGCGCACCTGTAACACAAATTAAAGTTACTTTATTCAGTTCTTTAATATACTTGATGTATCCTGAAAAGTGATTGTATCATATTATTAATTTCTTGCTCTGAAAATGGTGGTAGTATTTTTACAGCGTTCTTAAGCATAACATTAAGTGAATGTTAACAAACATATTTATTAAGATTTTTTAAAATTATTTAACAGATTCCTCCTAGCACAAAGACAAAAATGGCTTATGAAATGTCGCAAATTTCATTACATTTTGTCTTACTGTAATCGTAAAAATAAATCATACTTTATAGACAACCGGTGTTGTATTCTTATATTGTATTCTTTAAGCTCTTAGAAAAGGCTGAAACGTAGAGCTTTTATCGAATGTTTGAAATTTTAATTAATTTTGTAGATAATTACAAAAAATTGACTTATACTAATGTATCCCTAATGCCAGGATGAACCTGTTAAAATGAAAAAACATACAGGTCATCAAACAATAAAAAGCTACCTTTGTATGAAACTTCGAATAAAATGATTTCGATTTACTTCAGTCATCGTCGGAAAAATATAAGCGATTTTTTTAACAAAATTATCTTTTTCTCTACAAAACAAAAATATGACCCTTAAAAATTTTAAAGAATATTCTTCTGTATATTCCTAATTGTGTCAATTTTTTTAAAAAAATTTCCATCGTATATTTCACAAATATAATTGTTTAAAAAAAAATGATGATTTCGTGTATAACAAAACTAGGGAAATATCTTTTTCAAAATTTCGGGTCGTGAAAGATGTATTTCTAAGGTATTAAAAAATCCGAAAAACTAAAACTCAATAATCGAAAAACCTCTAAAAAAACAAAAAAGTATCGAAAAAAATTATTTTTTCTTTGTGGTACCTTTATTTAAAAAAAAAACAAAAAATCAAGTCCTAAAACAATTAATTTCACCGAGTTTATGCAGAGTAATTCTGGTAAACGTACAGACGTATACACAAATATACATCCATACAGACATTTTCTAACAATAGTGTAATTTCATTTCTTAAGTTTCAAAACATGTATCTAACATGTTTTTAGCGAAACTTTTTTTTTACCATCACAAAGCTTCATCTTTAAGGAAGCAATCCTCTTTGAGGAAGCAATATGAACTTAGATGATATTAGCTTTACATTACTTTTCTTAGTGTATGATACATGATAGTTGATTAATCATTATTTTCCCTGCTTTTCTTTTTTCTATATGTATTGTTTCTCCCTGTTTTTATTTTTTTTAAATAATGATTATTACATATATTTTATAATTTATAGTTATTACATATATATATATATATATATATAAAAGAGAGAAACAATATATATATCGTATATGTTTTTATATATATTTTTATATATTTTTAATATATTTTTATATGGGATTGTTACTCTAATAACAATTTTAATTTCATTCGTCAACCATCACTGGTTGCGAGCAGACGTGTCTACTCTTGCTCCGTAGCTTTGTAAACACAAATATTATACAGTATTGTGTTCCACACGTGGTAGTAACTGCGGAAATCGCGAGTGCCTTGTGAATAGTGCTTTTATATCAGTATTTATCGCTGCACTGGCTGCTGCAGTTTTGTAAAAACTGCAACAGCCGCAGCTTGCTAAAATGTATCTCTCCAAAGGAAATCAGTTAGAGCCTAAAAATAACCAAGAAAAGGATGTTCCAACTACCTCCACCCAGCTATCATACGCCAAAGTCACTGCAACTAAAACTCGACCAACCAAAGAAGATGCTATAATCATAGATTCAATCGAAGGTTTAACAAACGACGACTACCTCGATGGTTTGGAGGAAATCACTAGCGTACGCAACGTAAGGTACATATCAAAAATTTCTGGAAGTAGAGTCATTGTATATGTCGCAAATAAAGAACTGGTGCAAGAATTAAAAAACAAAACAATTACAGTTAAAAGCTACGTTTTGAACATAAAACCGTACATTAACAACAATAAAAGAGTTGTAATATCAAATGTACAACCTTCTATTCCTGATGTAGTTATCTCAGATATTTTAAAGCGAAAAGGCATTAACATAACGTCTAATATAAGCGACTTACGCGCAAGTACCCATAAACCTGGCCGATCTCACATATTATCACTACGTAGGCAATTTTATATCAAAGAGGAAGACGAAAGGTTGCTTCCTGAAACGCTGCAAATAACTTTCGATAACACGACATATTGGACCTATCTAACTACAGAGTCTACTTCCTGCTTTCTGTGTAAGCAATCGGGCCACATCGCTAAGCTGTGTCCAATAAACACTGAAACTTCTTCGCAAGATGTAAATATCGGCATCACTTCCAGTCAAAAGCAGCCCATAGGTAATCAACCTACACAACAGCACATTACTAGTCATAATAGTGCGAAAAGACCGCTATCTACCACAAGCGGTGAATCACTGCACGATACTACCTCCGAATTAAACGCTCTTGAAATGGTACCTGAAATTCAAGATAATCCCAACGAAAAAACCGATGAATTTGTCACTCCGAAATTGCTATTAAGATTAGGACAGCAAAGGAAAAGTTCGAAAAAACGCAAAACTAATGGAGACGCATCTAAACAAGCCGATTGTGAAAAAATTAAAAAAGAACGTATGCAAGCCTTAGAAGAATCCATGTCTCCAGCAGTTGATATTTTTAAAGACGCTACAAATAAATTGCCATTTGGATATGACCAATTTTTAGATCTTATAAAAGAAAGTCATAATAAGGGTGATATTACTGCTAAAGCCAATAAAATTGTAAACGATGTCTCTATACTAATAAAAGTAATTGACAAAGCCCACTCTCTAGTCAATAATAGAACTGCCAAATCGAAACTTACAAGACTAAAGAATAAACTAGCAAAATCTGATATTGAAACTTCTTCAACTGACGTATCAGAAATGGAAACAGATTTTGATAACAACGACGACTATCAACAGTATACCGACTCAGAAAGTTCAGAAACAAAACAATAAACTGTCCAAAAATAATAATGGCTACAATCACTACATATCAGAAAGACTTAAAGCTTCTTTTTTGGAACGCCAGAAGTATTACACAACGCAAGCACGACCTACCTAAACTACTGCAGTCTATTGATATTTTTATATGTGTTGAAACGTGGCTATCACCTGACAACCCTTACAACAAAGATTTTTCATTTCCGGGCTTCAAAACGTTACGCAAAGATCGAATAGAAACAAGAGGGGGCGGAATTCTATTTTTAGTTAAAAATTACCTAGATATTTCTGTAATTAATACAAAAGATGGCTCCATAGATAACTTTGAAATATTCGGTATCAAAATTAACAATATACAACCAGAAACCAATATCTACGCCTGCTATAGAACTCCGGGGACTACACCAAATCAAGAAGAATGGGACAAGCTTGTTCACCACATTGACCTTGACTCACACAGCATTCTACTTGGGGACTTCAATGCACATCATACACTATGGAATTGCACAAATAGCGACGCCAATGGTAAAAGATTATTAAACTCTATAGAAAAAAAAGATCTACATATACACAACTGTAACTCTCTCACTAGAATTGATCCTCAAACAGCAAAAAAATCCAACATTGATCTAGTTCTTTCAACTATAAATTTATCAGATAAAATCGATACATCAATGTACGATGAAACATTCGGATCAGATCATTTTCCAATATCTATCTTACTTAATGTCACTAGAAATTCCTATATTAAAAAAACCTTTAAACTCAAATCTAAAAGAACAAACTGGGAAAATTTTTCAAATACGTTAAAAAACAAGTATTTTCAATTTTTTGAATCCACTTTTTGCAATTCAAGGCCTAGTATTAAATATCAATTTTTCATAGAAATAGTTAAATCAGCTGTTATATCTAATACTCCGAAAAAAATAAATTGCAAGAAAAACTTTAAATACAAAAATCCTGTCAAATGGTGGGATCAGGAATGCGATAAAATTTCTAGTATAAGAAAAGCAGCTTTTAAAAAATGGCAGTACTCTAAAAAACTAGATGATTTTATTATTTACAAAAAACAAGTAGCAACTGCAAAAAGAATTTTTAAAAAGAAAAAGAAAGAAAGTTTTATAGACTTTACTGAAACAATAAACTTCAAGACAAATAGCACTTATGTTTGGAATACAATGAAAATTTTAAAAAATAAATATGTCAAAGTAAAATCTCACAATTCTACAAACCAACAAAATCAAACTAAACTAAATATTGCACTTGATAAACTTAGCCCTTCCTGGGCCCCAACAGACCCCAATTGGCTTCCTAAGTGCACTATCAACGATTTTCTCAGCGGTCATTTTCAATTTTCCGAACTCAATATCGCCCTAGATTCAAGAAAAACTAGCTCTTCCCCCGGCCTTGATGGTGTCGATTATCAAATACTCAAAAATCTGCCAATGAATTATAGACTTATTCTATTAGACATTTTTAACGAGATGTACGGCACAGGTGACTACCCCCTAGATTGGAAAAACTCTTATGTGCATTTTATTAAAAAGCCTGATGGGGAAAACTATCGCCCCATTAGTCTTACCTCATGTTCCTGCAAGCTCTTTGAAATCCTCGTAAAAAATCGTCTACAATGGTGGCTCGAAAAAAACAATCTTTTACCCGCGTCACAATCAGGTTTTCGTAAAGGTCAATCCTGTGTCGATAACCTAGTCCAATTAACCCTTAAAATCAATGAAGGCTTTAAACAAAAACAACACATATTGGCGTCCTTCTTAGATATTACCAGTGCTTACGATAATGTGAAGTGTGAGATTTTACTCGACATACTAGCTAAGTTTAACTGCCCCCTTGAAATCATAAAACTAGTCAAATTTCTAAACTACGAAAGACACATATATACACAATTTACCGAAAATACTTATAGAACCATCTACAAAGGCGTTCCACAAGGGGGAGCTCTCAGTCCCCTTCTTTTCAATTTATACATATCAGAAATATTAAAAAATCTACCCAAAAGTATAATTGTGTCTAAATACGCTGATGACATCAAGCTGCTTATTAAAAAGAAATCTCTTAAATCATGCAAAAAAATTATGGAAAAAGCTCTTAAAATTATTAATCAAAATTTAGAAGAAATTGGACTAGAGCTCGCCCCTCACAAAACAGTCTTAATGCATTTCAATAATCTAGGTATTAAGCCAGGCAGCATGGAAATAAAAATTGACAATACATGTATCAAATCTGCAGAGACTGTTCGTTATCTCGGAATTCTTTTCGATTGTCAGCTTTCTTTTAAACAACAAACAGAAAAAACTGTAAATAAATGTAGAAATGTACTAAATATCATGAAATATGTAAGAGGAGTTTGGTGGGGTGCTGACCCGAGTACGCTTCTTATTATATATAAATCGTATGTTAGATCTTTGATTGATTATGCCGGCTTTGTATATTTACCAGTGAAAAAGAGGCTCACTAATGCGCTTGAGAAGATACAGTATGCTGCCATAAGGTTAGCTTTGGGCTATCGCATCAGTACCCCTACCAATATCCTCCTTGCTGAATCAAAACTTGTATCTATACACGAAAGAACTAAAAATTTATGCTTAAACTACTTATGCAAAACAATTTCAAATTCAAGTCTACCTGTAAATAAAGCTATAAATAGCTCTTTTCACATATTTAAAAAAAGAAAGAAAAAAATAATGCTCCTATGCTGTATTGATCAAATTACACCTTAAAAGATCAAATCAAAATTCAACGACACTATAATCTCTATCTCACAGAATACGATATTGTTATATCTAACCTTGAAGTAGACACTGAATTCGGAAAAACTCTACGACAAACGGCTGATCCAAATAGGTTACTTGAAAAATTCATTAAAAAAAATGACGCGATTGCAATTTTTACAGATGGTAGCAAATCAATCAATGGTACGAGTATATCAGTAGGAGCAGCTTGCTTTTCTTTTGACTTAAACACTTCTATTCAAAGAAGTATTAACAATAATGCGTCAATTTTCACAGCCGAATGCATTGCATTAAATGATGCACTAGACCTGGCTACAAATTGCACAAACACAAATGTAATCGTTTTCACTGATTCCTTAAGTGTATTACAAACAATAAAATCCTCAAAACTTAACATTAAATTAAATCACTATATTTATGAAATCAAAAGAAAAATTTGTGAATTTACAAAAAAAAATACCAACCATTTTAAAGTTAAGCTAGTTTGGATCCCTGCACATATAGGAATCAATGGAAATGAACGGGCTGACCAACTTGCTAAAGCAGCTACAAATAATCCTTATTGTAAAGATTTCCACATTCCTTTCTCTGACTTACGCCAGAAATTTAAACAAACTTCCAAACGCAATACAGAAAAAATGATTACTGAAATGGGCAAAAAAAAAGGTGTAGACTATTTTCAAAATTTTTACACTCTAAAAAATAAACCCTGGTTTGAAAAAAGTAATTTTAATCGGGCAAATATTGTCATGATAAACAGATGTCGAGCTAACCATTATAATCTCGCTGCATCTCTGGCTCGCATCAGCATAATTAGTGATCCTAACTGTACATGCAATACAAACATACAAGACCTCGATCACATACTTTGGCAATGCCCACTTTATGAAACACAACGACAAAACCTTGTAAGCGACCTCAGTAAATTACATATCTACCTACCTAATAAGAGCTCAGCTATACTTGTTGATACGCGGCCTTCTGTATACAAAACTCTGTACAAATTCTTTTGTAACTGTAAGTTAAACTTATAATGTTATACATAAACACGCTATACTTTGTAATCAGACTGTATATCTAATCTATGTAATGCTAAAAAACCTCGTATGAGGTTAATAAAGCTTAAATTAATAAAAAAAAAAAAAAAAAAAAAAAAACAATTTTAATTTCGTCTCTGCAGATACTACAATATATCATTTAAACTGCACATTTACTGCATGTTATGAAATGTGCACAAGGTAAAAATACTATTTCTAACTTATTAATATAACATATTTTACAGAGTAATGTCTCTTCGTTGTGCGTAGAAAAATCCTGCGTCGGTTAATATATAAGTTTTTTGTGTCATTCCTATAGGCCAGTTTTTATAGCTTTGTAGTCTTTTATTGTAATTTGTATAATCTAGATATAAAGATTGATGTTCTTTTTTATCATCTTCATTTCATTTTAGAAACATGTCAATAAATTCGTTCATTTCCCTCTCCATTTTAAATATAAATTTGTCTGGAATATACAAGTTTATTTATTCAAATAAGTTTTGTACGTAAAAGGAGTTTCCGTTTTCGTTAACATTTAAATGATTCAGAACCATATTTCTTAGTCGGAGTAGGTTTATTTTCCGTGAAATATATATGTCAGTGTTAGGAACGAAATGTTGTTCAATATTTGGGTTAAATACTATATGTATTTGCCAATTGGGATAATTTTCATTATCTCATTCTGGATATAAGTATTTCACGATTTGTCTCATTATTTCGTGAGCATCTAAAAGTTGACGGTATCGTATATATCATTCTGTAGCTAGAATTTCTTCTTTACTTGATTGACTTTCTGTTTCAGTTATGTTTTGAATAAATAAGACTATAATTCCAAATGGGTCCTCTTCGATTTCTTTAATAACTGTTAGCTTTAGGTGGGCATTATCGAGTGTGGATATCCATCCACATATGCAATGTATTATGTCCTCATCAACATATATTACAAAATAAGAATCATTCTCTTCTTTAATTGATTTCAAATATTTCGATATATTCATACTCTAATAATATCGAGCTATAAACTATATAGACGCAACATTCTTAGACGAAATCGATTCAGTTTGCATAAAATAATTGTTGGACTATAAAACCACTTATTTAGAACTTATCTAATTCATAAGGTTGATGATTACCTTATGTGATTTGGTAAGATTTCATTCTTAAATATACATAATTGTTATAATAAATTATAGCAAATGATACCTTACAAAATTAGTCTTATAAATTGTTTAGTTTTAATTTTATTTCTTGCAATGCATTATGTCCGTTTTTTAAAGCTGCCTTGAGCATATCTTAATTTTGTCTTTATAATTCTTATGAATGTAGGAAAAGTTTTCTTTTAACGACATATTAAAAATATGTATTTTTTCTTGTGTAGTTTTTCTAAATATCAAAAGTTTGTAATAGTAAATTATGTATCTAACTAATCCTATCAAGGATATTTTCTTTGATTCTATGTAATGAATATAGTTAAATAAAATGCATTTAATATTAATCCATTTTTGTTCGTTTTTCAACCCCATGGATTCAAATAATGTATGTATTCTGCGTTCTTTTGGTTATTTCCCCTTTCATTTTATTTTACATATACATAATATATATATATATATATATATATATGTGTAAAATAAAATAAAAGGGGAAATAACCAAACGAACGCAGAATATATATATATATATATATATATATATATATATATATATATATATATATATATATATATATATATATATATATATATATTGTTTGAATAAAATTATATATATATAAATTATTTGAATAAAATTATAGGAAAACTTATAAAATATAGTTTTGGGGATATGAACAAACTGATACTTAAATAATTTTAATTTTATATATATATATATATATATATATATATATATATATATATATATATATATATATTTCTTTGCATAAAAAATAATTATTCATAAGAATTTAATTTATCAAAAATATTGTTATTTTTCAGAAAAATCTAATTTACCCAAAATATTGATTCTCTTCGCACCCCATAAAATTAAAATTATTTAAGTATCAGTTTGTTCATATCCCCAAAAATATATTTTATAAGTTTTCCTATAATTTTATTCAAACAATTTACTGGTATGTAAGGCTCGTTTATTACAAAATATATAGTAAAGTGATTATGCATTTCATTTATATTATTTTAATGCAGATTTTTCATTTATTTTATTTTAATGTAGATTTTTCATTTAGTCGTGCATAAAGGTAGTTACTGGCTCGTGCACAGATATGCTTTTATAACAAATTTCTTTCGTTACTACATAAGACAAATATTTTTAAAACACTTTTATTAATTCTTCTAATCTCCCTTTGAAATAATTCTGATATATTCTTCCTACATCTTTCCATATTAGTATATATTTTTCATATTCTTTAAAAAGATTTATGTGTTCTTGTAGTTTTGTTATAACTCGCTCATCTTTGTACTTTCTACAGAAAGTATCTTGATTGCATAAAAATATGTTTTTTAATGTGCGATGCCCATGTATTGTTATTTTATTCAACTCTTCTATTTCTTGCAAACGTTTGAGAAAGCAAGTATATCCTTCTACGTATTCAGTACTTGATTACAAGTGGTGCTCCTGGTTGGTCAAAATCGATGTGGTCAAATACAAGAAAGTCATTATTGTAAAAAATATCGGGATGCCTAACCAAAAAAGCACCTAACACTCGCATCGAATTGTGTTTGTATGCTACTTCTACCGCAATTTGACCTTCATCGTCCTTTTCATCTATTGAAATATCAATTTTGCAAATAAAGTACGTAAATACGCCTAAGTAATCATGGGTAGTTACTACATGCATGGCTGGCTCTCTTGTTTTACGTGTGTCATCATTTAGTTCTTCTGCTAGCCAGGTATCATCAATTTTTATTGCAATATCCAATGGGGTTTTATCACCTACATCCTTTTGGTTAACATCAGCTCCATATTGTAAAAATAGAAGTAAGACTGATGGTCTGTCAGTAGCACTCAAACTGCCAATACAATGTAACACGTTTGGACCAGTCCAATTTACTATGCTTCCTCCTTCTATGAGAAATCTAATTATGGCGATATTTTCGGTATCTATAGCTTTGAACAGTAGTGGGTTAGTACGTCCAAGAAATTCTCTCCTTCGCATAATTCATTGATATTTGCGCCCTTTTGAATTAAATATTGAATCAATTTAATATGTTTGTACATTATGTCTATTCGTAATGATGAAAATCGATAGTCTGTTACATCAGTTATGTCATATCCTTGACGATGTAGAATACCCATAGTGACTGTTGAATTAATTTTAGCTGCAATGTGTACGACACGCGTATCTATATTATTTCTTGCCTCTTTGTAAAATTTGTTTAGTACCCAAAACTCTAACATGGCTGTTAATTCATAGCGCATAGCTATAATAAAATCGTAGCCTAGGAAACTATTTTCTTCTGTTCTGTATTTATCCATTAATATTCTAAGAAATGTGTATTTCGAACCTGTATAGGATGCTCGAAATATGACTCATATATCGTCTTTGTCGAATGAATCGCATCATGGCAACAACAGATTAAATATCGCACCCCTGATAGCACATAACTTTTTTAAAACGTTTAAAAAGGTTGCATCAAAACTCCTTTTAACGTTTAAATGGACAAGTTAAAAAAACGCTTTTCTTACGTGTTAAACAGGTACGAAATGTCCGCAATTTCATTCAGTACGCAAAATCATAAAAAAATTTTAAAACGTTTTAAAAACTTTATTTTATAACTTTAATACGTGTAATTAAAACGGTAACATCTGAACGTTTTAAAAACGTTTGCAATATTTTCAAATAATTAACAAAATAATTATACATACGACGTTTTATATGAATTTACTTGGAGCATTATTATTATTTCCTACAAGTTCGTATTTAAATATATATATTATACATTAAACTCTTCGCTCTTATATAGTAAGTAAGAACAGATTTCGCCACTGTCGGGTGAAGTGCCAAACGCCATCTAGCGGTATTACAACTTTTACTCTTCGTTTGGCTCAATAAAAGCTTTTTAAAACGTTTTTGAAACGTTCAAATATTACTATTTTAATTAACGCATTAAAGTTATAAAATAACGTTATTAAAAAGTTTTTAAAATGATTTATAATTCTTCCTACTCAACCAATTTACAGACGTTTCGTACCTTTTTAACACGTTATAAAAACGTTTTTTTAACTAATTCATTTAAACCTAAAAAGGTGTTTTGATGCAACTTTTTAAAACGTTTTAAAAACGTTATGTGCTATCAGGGACCATTGTCAATGTCGATGGATGTTAAAATTAAGAAAAGTAACAGACATTTTAGTAAGAACGTTAAGTAGCTGAACATTATCAAGTTTAGGGTTTCCATGTTCTTGGTAATTATCATCGTTTTTATATTCTCAAAAAAATTGGAAGAGTCGATAGGGCCCATGTCCCAGAAAACGTACTTCGATATATCTTCCAAATAATCATTTTCATGCTATGTTCTAACTTTTCAATTGTTTACGATAGGATTGGGCATGCTATTATTTTATCGTTATTCTAATAAGAGGGTTTCAAACTGCCTACATCATTTTATATTCTTATAGGATTTATCTAAACTACTTATTAATTTAATATAAACCATCTATCTAACTCACAATTTCCTCTTTCCTACCTTTAAGACAGATTTTATCTATTTGATTATATATAAAAAAAATGAAATTTACCGTTTAGTTACGTTTTCAGGTGAGTATCATGATAACTATATATATATTCCTTCAAATGTTTTTAAGAGTGGTATGAAATCCTTGAAAACTTCTTTTAACTTATTTTATTTTACCTACAGAAAATAAACATAAAATATATTCTATTTTTATATAAATTTATATATGATATAATATTGGTATTACTTAAATCTCGATTTATCCTTATGGTATTTTGTTATTGTATCATAATCTATATATTTATATTTTGTATTTCTTAGGCCCCCTTTTTTTGTAACAAAAAAAATTGTTAAAATATTAATAATTCATTTAAATCAATATTTCATATATATGATATAATTGAAATCATAAACACTTTACATTTATATATAATGTATATTATGTATTTATAAATAATTAGTAATTATATATATATTATTAGTATTAATATTTATTTTTATTTTTTTTCTATATGAAATAATCTTAATCTATTTGTATGCACGATTTTTGTTGTTTTATTATTTAATTGTATATTCACGCTATCAGTTTTTATATCATCTGCGACTAAATATGGTCCTTCGTATTGCTTTGTAAATTTAGGTATTTTTCCACCTCTTAAAAGCCGAACATAATCTCACAATTTTTAAATTTTGAGAACTAATTTTTTTATTATAGTAGTGTTTAACCCTTAGCGGCCACACCTCAGCCAGGCCACATAGCGGCCACATGGGGTAACTCATTACCCCACGCTGAAAAACCTAGTTGTACAAGACATATGGGTGTTTTAACACTTGTAACCGATTGTTTCATGTTTGTTGAAGTGTGCTTCAATATTTCTAATGATTTTTATCGGTCAATTTATAGATGGCGTTCTAAAAACTGGTCAAATGTTTTAAATGTTTTAGACCTCCAATTTCACTTTTTCTGAGCCTGGGGTAACTAGTTACCCCGTGTGGCCGCTAAGGGTTAATTCTCCATTTACTATCTATTATCTTATCTCTCGCTATGCCTTATATTTCATGTAATCTAGTTGTCAAATGAATGCTATATTTGTCGTATGTAGATAATAGATCTTCTGGCCCTAGCAGACCATTGGATGGTGATCTAGATAATCGTCCAACTACTAATTAATAAGGAGTATGGTTTTTACTCTCATGATAATTTGTAGTATATGAAAACATCGCCAATTCTGAACTGTCGTCTTAAATTGTCTAATTCTGAATGTCTCAGCTATTCTCTTCATTAAATTACTAAGAAAATTCGTGTCTTGATACGTCAATATAGTAGGTGGTGCTACGAAAGTACATATAAATTATTTTATCAGTGCATTAGCTACAGATTTTGTGGTTGCATCTAGAAGTGCTATTGTAAGAGAAAATTTTGTTAAAACACATTGTATGGTAAGAACATTGTCGTATCCATTTCTCGTTTTTGGAAGCTGTCCTACAATATCCATTGAAATCTTTTGAATGGAAGTTATTGGAGTATCTGCAATTATCGTGGGATTATTAGTTTTTACCCTTATTAATTATTTTAAGGGGTTACACCACTCTAGAATTTTGAAAAAATCGATTCTTTTTTGCTTAAAGTGTAATTTAGGGTCTTAAAAATAAGATTCCAGACGCTTTATAGTGCAAACAAATATTTGAAGGTCTCTCCCGACGACTTTGATGCCGCATCTCGCAGCGCTCTGCGAGCACGATCGATGACTCACCTGGTGGGCTCCGAGTTATTACCGTTATACTGCTTATACTTCTATGGGTAATAAGTAGCATTGTTATCGACAGTATTTAGGGTGTTTCAGATTTCACAGAAGACCAACAGGAGGCGTATATAGGATGCTCATGCCATAGTGAAATTGTATTATTCGAACAGTGTAACTCTCAGTGTGTGTGCGCGTCGTTTTGCTCTCTCCGCCATTATAATATATATTTCGCGGTTTTAAAATGATTTTTAACAATAAAATAAACGATGTACAAAGGGCGAAAAGGTGCAAGGGGAGGTACTACAAATATCAAGCGACCAAAAGCTGAAAAACGGCGGCCACCGAATCACTATGAAATGTAGAAGCCAGAGGACGGGAACGTTAGTGCGTCGGCTAAGAAATTGAAGAATTAAGGTTCGGGCGATTTTGTAATGGAAGAGGAGTTTGGTTACCGGATATTAAGCTTTTAAATTCAGTTATCTCTGCCATATTATAAGCTGTTGTTTGTAAGAAATGCCATTCACAAATAACATTCTCCGAAAGTGGAAAGTGTGGCTTGGGATTCAAAATCGTTACTTCTTGTGGAAAATGTAATAATATCGTTATTTGTAGTTGTCCATATATTGAAAAGCATACGAAATAAACCGTATAATCGTTCTGGCTATGCGGTTATTCGGTGTGAGATTAAATGGAATACAAAAGTTTTGCGCGTTCATGGATCTCACGCGGCTAATTTTTCAATCGTTTTATTTCGTGGTTGTTTGTAGGATCTCTACGGGAGCAGAGCCGGTTTGTAAAGTTAACATGGAAAATTCAGCTCGAGAAGATAAAGAAAAAAATACTGAAGAAGGATACACAAATGGTATAATTGTATCAGGTTATGCTCGTGGAGAAAGCGTGGATTTTCGTCGCTCTGTGGATTTCCCTCGCTTATTGGATGACTTAGCGGGAAAGAAGTCGATATTTTTGTAAAATCAAAATATTGTAAGGAATGTGAACATTGGAAAAAATATAGCAATTCTGAGGAGTACAAGGAATGGGCTGAAAAACATAAAGATGAATGCCAAGCAAACCATGAGGGTTTCTCAGGAAGCATGAAGGTAAGCGCCATTACTGAAATATTCCAGCACTCAGAACTCTGCTGGCGGTTACTATATCTATATATATGACATTGACTTTTCTTTTTCAAATGTACTTTTATATGCAAAAGTTCTGTAATCAAAAATAAATTTTAGCTCTGTAAAAAAAAAAACGCATTGTAAAAAAACCTCTGCTGGACCAGATTCCTCCCCTAAATTTCATATTGCATCCTTCGTCTCAAATATTTCTTTACAACTCTCATTACTTTTTAAGTCATCCCATTCTTCGGTTATATTGGTTAGATCATCGTTTCTCGCTGATTCTTGGGAATGTCAACGTTTACTTGTAGAATTTCACTAGTTTCGAAAGAAATTAATTGATTTCCTAATTCCAAATAGTTATCTTAATAATTAATTTTAGCATTAGTTTGTTGAAAGAAATCGCTTACAAAAATACCTGCCTATTTTGTTCGAAAATTGTCATCTGTTAAGTGAAATTCTATTTAAAAATTATTAGAATAGAAGTTATCCCATTTAATAATATTATTTGATCAACATGAATTTTTATGTACGGTGAAATTGTACTTATTTTAGGGATATTAGGCCCAGCTTCTGTGTCTAGCATAAAAATTAAAGGCCCTTTAAATTCAGCAAGATCAAGATTTCTAGTAGGAGCGCGATTTTTCTGACTCAGATTTATTGTCTCTTCGATTTTTGAGGTAAAGTTTCTTTGCCTGAAAAAGTACTTAGGCAGTAGCAGTAGCAGTAACAGTAGCAGTTGCAGTAGCAGTAGCAGTAGCAGCAGTAGCAGCAGCAGTGGTCCGAAAGCGTGCAAGCGTCGACTCCTCATGTCAGTCATTACATCGATCTTATTGTACGGTTCGGAAATATGGGCGGATGCAATGGAGAAGGACTCATACCGGATTCGACTCACTTCCGTTCAGCGTAGAGGAGCTTTTAGAGTCACCAGCGCCTATCGCACGGTCTCGGGACCCGCAGTGCTCGTTATTATGGAAATAATCCCAATCCACCTACACGCGACGGAGCGCAAGGGAACCTACGAACGGAAGAAAACAGGAGAGCACAGAACAACAGTCCATAGAGTGGAACGGGAACGCACCATGGAAACCCGGCATCGATCCTGGACAACCACAACAAAGGGTAAAGATAGCAAGGCTGATAGACCAGCTGGCCCCTTGGATTAACAGAGACCCTGGGGAGGTAAATTACTACCTGACCTAATTCCTGAGTGACGATGGGTAGTTCTGATCACACTTCAATCGTATGGGGAAGGCTCAGAGCCCGAGTTGCATCTTCTGTTCCACTGACTGCAGCGATGCGTTTCATACGTTTTTCGTCTGCGAAAAGTGGAACGAAGAAAGAATAGCTCTTCTCGGCTCGGTCGGATAATTCACGCCTGAGAACATCGTGGGCGAAATGCTGTCCTCCGAGAATAAGTAGGTCGCCACGGCAAAATTCGCCGAGACGGTCCTACGACAATAGAAGGGGTACCTAGACAGGGCAACCGACGAAGGTATGAATGAAGCACTGGGAGACGCTCCGTCACCCTAACATAGTCCAAGGACGTCGGACAACTCCATGGAAATCGACGTGGGAGGAGAAGATCGGACGAATTTGCGTATAAATGCGACTGGTTAGATTTAAAATTACGCATTGAATAATCAGTTAAAGAATAATTTAGCTTGAATTTACTAAGATCTTAGTTCGTTAATAATTTCTTACATTTTTGTATTATATAAGAAAAGTTTGTTATGCTCCTTATTATGCCTTTCACATGGAGTATGATTACTGTGTCCTCGCGTAGTGGGGAGAAAATGTTATTTCACTGTTGTAATTAAGCTTAAACATTATTTTGAACCAAGTATTCCTTCATAACTGTTGAAAATATTATTAGGATAATGCAAAATTTATAAGGTATTTACAGTATTGACCTCTGTTATTAATACATATAAAGGAATTTCATATAGAAACCTCTATCGCGCATTGACTATACCTAGTGATAGCAGTGATGCACGGGCGCGCAATATACACTCTGCGCTACTGTTTCTGCCACTACCTCTATATCGACGGCGGCGTAAGAGCTAAGGCATCTACATGCAGTCACGATCGCGGAATAAATGATCATTTCAACTTGAATCTTTCTTATAGTTTTGACCTGTGTTATTAATAAATTTTAAGGAATTTCGTATAAAAACCTCTACTTTGCATTGAGTTTACCTAGTAATAGCAGTGAAGCTCGGACGCGCCAGTGTACACTCTGCGTCACTTTATCAACCACTCCACCTACATCGATGGTGGTGCGAGAGCTAAGGAATGTGCATTCAGTTGCGATCGTGGAGTAAATGATGATTTAACTTGTATCTTTATATTCAACCTCTTTATGTTAATATTTAATTTGTTTATCTTCTCTTGCTATATATACAACATTGTCAAGGATACAAGAGATTCTGATGATCTACATGTATTATCTGCGTACGCAGTCTCGGTGCTGGAGATCTAAACATTCAGAGTTGGCGCCATCTTTTCCATGAAAAAATAAGCATCGACTTGGCCAGTAAGCCTACATTACCCATTGAACGCTGACCTCCAACTGTTGATACAGCAGGTTTTACTCAGCGTGTCAGTGGCGTAGTACTCACACTGGCGCACTAGCCGATCTGGCGCAGCAGTCGATCAGCCCCTACTACTTATACAGGAAAATTTAAAAAAAAAATGGTGGTGATTAGGAATATCGAAAAGAATGTTCAGAAAACTAAGAATTTGACGTTTCTGATAAAAAAATCATTTTGCGAAAATGATCGAAATATCTCACAACACCTATACTCGGTGTAAGTATGTATCAAGATATCGATGTACTGACGTTTACTTACATAATTTAATTTAATTTCAATAATTTTAATAAATAACGGAAGGAGAAGAAATCGCCTGTATAACGATTATTACCCAGCAATGTTATTTTGCAATACAGGGAAGAAATATTTATTTAAAATAGGTTATAAATACTAACTATGGTATTTTTAATTTTAATGATATAATACTTATTTATAATAATTTGGTTATTAATAAACAATAGTCAGTTACGTTTGATATAATAGATCAAATAGTTTGATATATAGGAATTATAGAATAAATTGAAAGAAGCCAATTCATTGGTAGCTGTTTTTATTTAAATATTATTACTAAATGTTGTTTATATAGACCATTTAAAATCTGTGATATATTTGCAAAAAGCGTTAAAAAGAAGTATCTTATAGTGGACGAATTTTCAAAAAATAAAAATATTAACGAAAAAATATTAATATATTTGCAAAAACATGGATTTTCTCGAAATAGAAATAATTTTCTTAAGCTGTTCGTGAGCACTACATTATCTATTACTCACTTTAATAAGTAGAGGTTCATGGACCTTTTTAAAAAATTATTTAATTCACTTTTAAAATCAATAAAATTCAACGTTAATAAAAAAGTATACTTTTACCACATTAAAGAGCACATATCGGTGTGATTATATTCTGAAAACATGTTGCAACTATGCTACATTTTCAACAAATATTACAAGATAATTAGAGCCAAGATAAACAAAAATATTTTCTTCAAAATCACAAAAATGAGAGAAAAACTCGTTTTTTAAAAAAACGACTTGAGCGACATCTAAAAAAATTTTTAAAAAACTGAAAAAATTTAGTCGATACTTTTAAGCTATAAGAAACCTATGATATCGTTAGCACGACCGAAAAAAATGTTTATATATTATAAACTTTCCTATTGTATACATGGGTGATTCTACGTCAAGTGAGCAAGTAAAAAATTTTAATACTCTGAAGAAAATGATGTATTCCATACCCAAAATATGTAAAAAAAATGTCAAACCGTTACGGTATTGGTTCAGGTTTTATGCCAAGCTGAAAAACATGATTATTTGCATTATTTTAATTTTTCTCAAAACATATGTATTTTTATCTCTAGAACTATAAAATATAAAGTACTTTAATTTTTTAGAAAGTGTTTCGGAAAGAGAATTTGATATAGAATATGATAATATTTTTTGCATCACCAAAGTTGATGATATTGATTCGTCCAAATCTCGGCCAAGATACCGATGAAATTTTAAGCTGAACGCCACAAACAACTTTATTGAAAAATTTTCAATGATAGTTTTAGATGTACTTTTTAAGATAAAATAAGATTAAGAATGGTACTATAACTCAGTTACGAGAAAGAAATAAAAGAAATTGGCTTATTTCACCAAAGTTAGACTCTTATGGGATTTAACATAAGGCAATTTCTATTCTAAATAATGCATATATTCGTAAAATTTACTTAATTTTCTTTTGATTGGTGTATCTTACATATACTCTAATTTTTCGTTGTTATTGAAATAGGATTTTAAACTTGCAAAAATGTAATTCTTTTTTATTTTATACTTTATATATGTTTTATATATGTACATTAACGTCCAATTATTCACAAAGATGATATAATGTAGGCAGTATCTCATAAATTTAATATAAAAATAATGCACCATTTTTATATAAGTTTACAACGTAAAATTGTTGTATATTCATAAAATAACATTTTTAGAGTAAATATTTAATAAATAATTATGCTTTAGGGCCTGCGGCGGCTCAGTCGGTAGAGTGTCGGATTCCCACGCCGGTGACCCGGGTTCGAATCCTAGTCTCTGCCGATTGATACAAGCACCACTGTAAAAATTACATGTGCTTTGTTTACAAACACACCGCAGGCCCCCGTCGTCGATTAGCACCACATGGGAGCACAAACATGGCGACGTTAAAAAAAAAAAAAAAATTAAGCTTTCAATCTCTTTGAGACAGCATTATACTAAAGCAGTTAGCAGCGGTTTTTGGTTTCAGACCACCTTAACAGATGCTAGGTTTCTGGCCGATTGAAGCTCTCGACGCTGAAGCCGCTGCGCACGACCGCTGTACATCTATACATATTGTTAGTGCCGCGAGTCTCCATATAAAATTAAGTGTTTAACCGTTGATTACCGTTCACGTAACTATTGAAGAAATGATGGACTTCACGTGGATGGGAACCGGAATAATTTGAAATGTGTGACACGTGGTTTTTTATGTAACAAAAAACAACTGAGATTTATTTCTCATTAAAAGTGTAAAATACACATGTACGTGACTAGTGTTTAAATAAAATATAATATAACTAAACACGTGGAGTCTAAAAATGTGCGTGTGTATGCGAAAATAGTAATGTCGAGCGCGCACCTCGTGGAAAGAAAGTTACTTATCTCGAGGCGGCCGGAAGAAGAGAGAGAGAGAGTGCGAGGCCGCGCGCAGGAGTTTTGTCCAGTGGCACGTAATTGTGGGGGCTAGGCTAAAGTAAGTAGCTTATTGAAGTAAGTCAACGAAACGGCGACAAAGTATAAGAGAAAAAATGAATATCCGAACAAATACAAAAAATAAATGAAGTTATGATAGAGTTAAAATGAGAAAACCGATAGAAAAAAAATTGAATTTAAGGTAGTAGTCTGGTAACTTGCACGTTTTTTGGGGCTTTTTTCGGGAATTTTTTTAGTGGAAAGTAAAATTCAATCAGTTTTCATTTTTTATGTTATTATTGGTGTTATTATTGT
Source organism: Gastracanthus pulcherrimus (assembly GCA_949152435.1). NCBI lineage: Eukaryota > Metazoa > Arthropoda > Insecta > Hymenoptera > Pteromalidae > Gastracanthus > Gastracanthus pulcherrimus. The sequence continues at coordinate 109,300,329 of OX424575.1, read as the reverse complement.
ACAAAAAATTTTTTTTTCTTTTCTTTTAATTTGTTGTTATAGTTTTTTAACACTAAAGTGAGCGTCTCAAAAAGAAGGTGGTCAGCCCGGGTGATACAAAATTTTCTACCCAACCGACTAGCCTGAAATTTGGATATGTTATTATATGCATTAATAGCTCTCTCAGGGACTAGGATCTTTTTTTCGTCCCTAACTTTCCATTTTACAGCCCGATTTCCACTAAAAAAAGTCACTTTTTTCTTAAGTCCGTCATTTTGTTAGTTTTCAACAAAATTGTTAATCCTAGTTCTAACCAGAATGACAAGCTTACAGAACAATAATCTTTTTGATTTTTCTGTTTCAGATGTCTGCAAGCGGCAAAATCACGGGGCCAGCCACCTACCTTTTTTTAGACGCCCACTTTAGTGTTAAAGAACAATAACAAAAATTTTTAAAAAACGAAATAAAAATTTGTTTTGTACACTCTCAGATACCAATAATAACATATAAAAAAACCAAACCGATTGAATTTTATTTTCCCCTAAAAAGAATTCCCGAAAAATGCCTCAAAAAACGTGCAAGTTACCAGACTACTATCTTAAACCGGGGATAGAGATAGAGTGTGAGAATGTTTGTTTTGTGTATGACTCGAAGTGTAAGAGAGGTGCTCGAGTGTTTAGGTGTTGTTGTGTCTTTACGGGAATCACGGCGATGCTTCTACGCGCCATGGCATTTCCCCTTCAGAAACTGAGCTACGTACTGCTGAAATCGGCGCTCAAGGCCGAGAAGTTCAAAGCAGCTGTTCCATTGATGGGCAGTCTTATGACCCTTTTTAGAGGTCGTTGCAACGTCGTTGTCGCAGTGCACAGCGTGGCTACCCTAGACAAGCCATCTGGGCTCGTGTGGAGCCTCGATTTGAGCATTGGGCCATTTGAGTAAAGGCAGCAGGTCATCGGTCAGCAGGACGATGTCTTCCTGAGCAGGTTCACAGTCCGGCTCAAGCCACTTCGAGCATTGCTGCAAGTGATGTAGCACTTCTTTGCGCTATCTGCGCCAGAAGTGCTGCTGCATTTGCGTGACGATCTGCAATCTCAGAATGCCTGAAACAGTTGAATTAGACATTGTAGCTTTTGGTGTAACTGTCAGTGCTGTACCGACCAGAAAATGGCCTGGTGTCAACGCGGCGATATCGATGGAGTCAGCCCTTAAAGGGCTGAGCGACCAGAATTTAGGCAGGCTTCGATGTGGGACGCTAAGGTCGAAATTTTTTTCAGGTGGTGTTTTAAGGATTTGACGGCAGCTTCCTACGAACCGCCAAAGTGTGGGGCCCTTGGTGGAATGAGACTCCAAGCCACATCGTCAGATTGGATGGCCTCAGAGACTTCTTGACTGACTACAGATGCTTGACGAAAGCATTGCTTACGTTCGGTGTCTGCGCCTTGAAATGTAGATTATCCCTTATCGCTGAAGATTTGGCGACACAAGCCTCTTCTTGCCACAAATCTTTTAAATGCTAATAAAAAGGTTTTTGAAGAATAGTCTGATACCACCTCAATGTGTACTGCTCTCTTTACGAAGCAAGTGAAGATCATAACATAGCAATTGAATGAGCGCTGACCGCGGCCCTTTGATGTGAGCATTGCAAATGGGCCTGCGTGGTCCATTCAAGTGATTTCACCTGTATAAAAAGCAAAAAACACATACCAATTTATTGTAAGAAGAGAATAGAACCATGAGAGATTCCAGCGTATACTCCGCTGCAGCATGGAAAGTGGCTGTCGTAGTCCATTTTTCTTATATCGTTACGTATTCGTACTGGTCGATCGATTCTCTGGAGTCCTTGAAATGCTGCTGGGGCTCCTCCACCAAAGTTCATTCGCACCGCAGAGCTCCAAGCGTGGCAAGGATATGTCTTTGATTGTAGCTACCTTGCTTTTCACAGGTGATGAGGTAGATAGCTGCTGTATATGCCTTTTCATAGCCATTTGCGAAGCCGTCGAGAGTATAGCAGGTACTGCTGGTCGTGCGGAGCCAGCGAGCCAGCGAGCCAGCTCTTTTTCCCTCGCCTCTCGAGGATGATGAGCTACTGCCAGCGCACACACACATACACACGCGTGCGCGACCGCCCTCTCTCCCGATGCACGCAGACGCGGGAGGAGAAAGGATTCACAGCAGCAGCGGCGGCTTCCTCGAGGCACACCATCTCGGCTGTAGCTACGAGAGAGAGAGAGAGAGAGAGAGAGAGAGAGAGAGAGAGAGAGAGAGAGTACCGACGCGGCTGTCGACAGCATAGGGAGAGCTAGCAGCCGCCACGCCGCGAGCCACCTGAAGCTGCCGGTGTACCGTAGCGTCGGCCGGCGCGCGCACGTCGCCGCTGCCATCTGTGATGGTCCTAAAATACCCGTGTTTTTTCTTTTGTCGATTACAATTGTTTATAACAAATTATTTAAACAAATAACCCAAAATGTCGTAATTTTGCAAAACTGAATTCGGATATAAAGTTCGTTCCTGTTTTAGACTAACAAATTGAACTCTGACAAAAAAATGTTACATAGGTTTTTGTCGTGTTTTTGCCCGTAGAATCGATATCCGAATTCAGTTTTGCAAAATTACGACATTTTGGGTTATTTGTTTAAATAATTTGTTATAAACAATTGTAATCGATAAAAGAAAAAACACGGGTATTTTTTTTTTGGTTATGCAAAGGATGGCACAGTTCGTTTCTCGATATCTCTGCCATATTTTGCATGGTATTTGGCATGGTCAATGCCCCCTTCCCAGAGTACGATTGTTTATAGGTATTTTACACTAACAAATTGAACTCTGACAAAAAAACGTTACATAGGTTTTTGTCGTGTTTTTGCCCGTAAAATCGATATCCGTATTCAGTTTTGCAAAATTACAACATTTTGGGTTATTTGTTTAAATAATTTGTTATAAACAATTGTAATCGACAAAAGAAAAAACGCGGGTATTTTTTTTTTGGTTATGCAAAGGATGGCACAGTTCGTTTCTCGATATCTCTGCCTTTTTTTGCATGGTATTTGGCATGGTCAATGCCCCCTTCCCAGAGTACGATTGTTTATAGGTATGTTACACTAACAAATTGAACTCTGACAAAAAAACGTTACATAGGTTGTTGTCGTGTTTTTGCCCGTAGAATCGATATCCGCATTCATTTTTGCAAAATTACGACATTTTGGGTTATTTGTTTAAATAATTTGTTATAAACAATTGTAATCGACAAAATAAAAAACACGGGTATTTTTTTTGGTTATGCAAAGGATGGCACAGTTCGTTTCTCGATATCCTTGCCAGGTTTTGCATGGTATTTGGCATGGTCAATGCCCCCTTCCCAGAGTACGATTGTTTATAGGTATTTTACACTAACAAATTGAACTCTGACAAAAAAACGTTACATAGGTTTTTGTCGTGTTTTTGCCCGTAGAATCGATATCCGCATTCATTTTTGCAAAATTACGACATTTTGGGTTATTTGTTTAAATAATTTGTTATAAACAATTGTAATCGACAAAATAAAAAACACGGGTATTTTTTTTTGGTTATGCAAAGGATGGCACAGTTCGTTTCTCGATATCCCTGCCAGGTTTTGCCTGGTTTTTAATGGGTTAATAAAGCCTAGGTACTTAAAGTGTGAAATTTGTGTGGTTATTGTATAATTAATTATCCTGATTTTTCGCTTCACGGAACTTCCTCTGGGAGAGGGCTCGTGCAGAGCTAGCCGCGCTTTACCTAGCGCCCATTATATTTGATAAATTCGGTAAAGTGCTTAGCAATGTTTATAAATAATTAGAGTAACAAATGCCATGTTACAGACCTGTAATTGCTGTGTGGAACGCTGACTTGTGTAGCGAGAGAGCTTGTACTACTTTTTTAGTCACAAAAGAGCCCTCGGAACTTGGATCGATGAGTGCTCGAAAGACAATGCACTCACCAGACTTCGACTGTAGAGCAAGCGAAGGTTTTGTTCAACTCTAGTGAAGTTACCTTTGGATTGCACTTGTGTAGACCTGTTTCTTGAAGGGTAGAATGTGCTGGAGTGTCTGGAGTGCAGAGAGTTATGGCATAATTTTAAACTGTCAGTGCGCTCCGGCCTCTTGGCGATGGTTGTCTGCTACAGCGAAGAGCAGTATCCTATAAAGTGCTCGCCTTTGCACACTGCATAGCCCTTTTGCCTCAATGAAGCCTTCTTGCAGGCTGGTACCGTAGCTAAGTGAGCTAAAATACGCTTGGCGGTAGAAAATTGTTTCTTACTTGTTGGTGTGAAGCTTACTGGCTTATTCTTCTGTTGACTATGTGACTGAGCTGATCTCATGGTTCTATTCTCTTCTTACAATAAATTGGTATGTTTTTTGCTTTATATACAGGTGAAATCACTGCAGTGAGCCGTGTCCAAGGACTTAGTTCGATTTTCCAGAAAAGTTCCTTGAAGGAGTCCCGCTCTTCTTGCTTGCCGCTAAACTTTGGCAGCTTGACCTTTGGCAACGAGGAAGCTGTTGTTGTCACAAGCGTCGTTGTTCCATAGGGTCGCTTTCTGTCTGGTGTAGATTGTCTTATAGCGCACCCACAATCGCTGCGAGTCTGCTGGAAAGTTCGATTTTGGCACCAATGTAATGATTCTCAAACTCAGGAAAATAGTCAGCAGATATATAAATTTCCTTCATGATCTTCTCACAATGCTCATATATTTATTGGTGCTTTTCATAGAAATCCTTCCAGTAGTTCTACAATTGAATCAGTCTCTGTTGGAGAATTTTAATTATGATATTATCTGCAGTTATTTTATCTACATTCGTTATCAATTTTGTAATAGAGTGGCCTATAGCCTTTTGATTTATGATTAGAGTCGCAGCTGTCTTGGCTGTTGTGATGAAAATAAGTAAGCAGCAAACAACACAAAAGTAACAGGTAGAACGAAACAGCAAGCAAGCGACAGTAGTTATTAGTATATACTATGATACTTAGCAGTGTCCAGGAAGTAGTATCAAGCAGTGAAAACCTTCTCTAGTAGCAACAGGTGTCAACAGCGTTTGAGGTTAGGGACCTCCTCCGCACACTAGGACTTCCGTTAGCCGCAGCCGTGACTGCAGCAGAAGCAGACGATGGCGTCGGTGAGCGCAGGCTCGAAGCGAGTGCAGACACTTGATCGCAGGTGAGCTAGCGCGGAGTGGCTTGCGCAGTGAGTGGTTGAGCAACCGCTAGATGGCGCCGGCAGAGGCGCGAAACTTGAAGTTTTGGACTGCCGCTTGTTGAAACGGCCGTGTGACGTCATAGTCAAATCGTGCGATGTACTGTCGGTACATGTCAAAGTCAAGCTCGACCTTGAAGCTTATAGTTTTGCGGACTATACCTATTTGCACAGGAGAATGCTTGCAATTAATGTATTTCGCAATTAACTTTGTTAATTTTCTTTGCTAGCTAGAGCACCACACACAAATTTTCAATTTTCACTCGCAAGATCGAAAGTCCCGAACGAAAGCCTGTGGCGCCCCCGGTTCATCGCCGCAAGCAGCGCCTCTGTCTCCGGGAGCTGTACAAGCTCGGCAGAGGCGGCCATCTTGGGCTTGCTTCTCCCCCACCTCGAGGTGGCGTGGAGGGAACCAGAACGAGCTTGGATCTCTTGCCGTATGCTCGCATCGTCCAAGCGCCGCTCGACGTTCGAGTCGGTCCTTGTATTTAGAAAGAACTTCAATAAAGTATAGTCTACTTTACACTCATCGTCTTTTCTCTCCCCCTTCCTGGAAACGATTTCCAAAGTGGTGACCCAGACGTGATCCTACAAGGTGAGAGTACAAAGTGTGCGATTTCACGGGCTAGCTACTTACATTTCGTAGTACACTGTCTCGCAGGAGGTCTCCTCGAGCAACCCCACGTTTTCGCTCATGAATTGATTTTACTGAATACCCCTTTTTTGGGTATGGCAATCACTGTTAGTTGAAAGTTATACAGTTTTAATTTCTTTTCTCTATTTATTATCTTTACGTTAACGTTACACTGTTTTATGAATTTAATTAATTTACGCTATTTTGACTTCGTTGTATTTTGAATGAATTTGAATTATTTTAAGTTGTTTGTAAATTAATTGATAAAGGTGAGGTAAAACGATCAAGGAAATAGTTGAATTACGGGAAAAAGCCTTGCGGCACAAAAAACCCAGATTTTATTTACACTATACAAAATGAAAAATGAAGATTGAAATGTTGCACAAATATAATTTACAACGAACGACCGACACGCACAAGTCGAACCGGCGAGAATTCGCACGTGGCCGAAATGGCCGTTAACAAAAGAAACAGACAACAATCGCGAGGTTTCTTGTCTCTTTGATCGCAATTTACATTAATAACGCAGTGCACACCGTATCGATAATCACCGTCCGTAGACGGGAGAGTGATTCTCGTTCGAATCGATTAATCAGCCTACGAGGCGAAATTCGCGCGTTAGCGAACGATTTTGATTTCGAAAAACCTGAAGGTCGCGAGGGAGCTCCGCACGCTGATAGGTGTCGTCGATGACTGATTGCTCGCGCCGTCAGGCACTCGTAGCCCGAAAGATGGCGGTCGGCCCGACGATTAGGGCTAGTGTCCACGCATATATACGTATACATATTGGCGCGCGCAGGCGCCAAAATTCAAAATTCATTTAATTTAGAATTAATGGTAGGACGTAAGCTGTTACGACATAACATACTCCCGGCCGAAGCTGCGGGAAATGTTGTTTCCAACAACAGAAGTCGCAGAGTTCACTATACCTATAATAAATAAAATAAATAAATGAATCAATGACGCTTAACTAAAGCTACCGAACAAATTAACGTCAATTAATTGAAACACAAGAATCTTTGGTATACTTGATAGCGGACGACTATACAAGTGAAGTCAGTTTCCGTTGGAGTGACTGCTTCGTCGATCATCACCGTAATATGATTAGAATAATGATACTTTAAATAAGCTATGAATCTCGAATGGACTAGAACGAGCTAGTTTACAATTTAACGATTACAAAGGTTGATTAATTAGTTGGTAATGCGCATAAACGCGTAATATTGCGTTTGTATACGCCGCTCGCAGTCTTAACTGACGCAACTCTGGCGATGCCGTCGCTGCCAGGGAAAACCTCGATGATTACGCCGAGTGGCCATCGTGAACATCCCAGATTATCCTCCATCAGGATGACAACGGCGCCAATCTTGAGTTCTGCTGACGACGTGTGCCACTTTTGGCGGGTTTGCAGCTCATTTAAGTATTCCTTGTGCCACTTGTTCCAGAAATCCTGTCTGGCCTTAGTGATGAATTTATATGTCGACAGACGATTGGTTGGCACTGTAACAAGAAATTTCTCTGGTAAAAAATTTAAAGGTCTACCAATGAGCAAATGAGCGGGGGTAATAGCTAAGGGGTCATTGGGATCAGCTGACAGAGTGCATAAAGGTCGCGAATTTAAGATTGCATCGATTTCGATCAACAAAGTGTTGATCTGTTCATAAGTGAGCGTTTGATCTTTCAAAATGCGCTTTAGATGGTGTTTAAAGCTCTTTACAGCTGCTTCCCAAAGACCTCCAAAATGCGGGGATAATGGCGGATTGAAGTGCCATTCTATGCGTTTGGTTAAAGCGTAAGCTTCTATCGAGCTTTGAAATTCTGAGGTCTCATGCAATTTATAAATTTCGCCGAGCTCCTTATTAGCCCCAACGAAGTTGGTCCCATTATCGGAATAAACATGTTCAGGGATCCCCCTCCCACTGATGAACCTACGAAAAGCTGCGAGAAAGCCTTCAGTTGAAAGGTCAGTCGCCAGTTCAATGTGGACTGCTTTAGAAACCATACAGATGAAAACGCATCCATAAGTCTTGATAACACTCCTGTTTCGACCCTTCTTTTCTTTGATCAGAATAGGACCGAAGAAGTCAACACCTGTGCGACTGAACGCAGGAGCCTCGTTTACCCGACTTCCAGGAAGATCAGCCATCTGAGCGTGCATGGTCTTTGGCCGTTGACGAATGCATTCTACGCAACGACGAACGATTCTCCTAACCTGATTTTTACCATTGAGAACCCAGAAGCGCTCACGAACGGCATAAAGTGTTGACTGGATACCTGCGTGAAGATTCGCTTCGTGGATTTCCCGAATGATGATGTCGGTTATTGGATGTCGACTAGGCAACAATAGGGGATGCTTCTGATTGTAAATCAAATCGGATTTCTTTAGACGACCGCCTACACGAATAAGGTTATGTTCATCAAGGAAAGGATTTACTTCGTCTAACCTAGTCGCTTTACGATAGGAAACTGTGATTTCGCCAGGAGTAGCATCTCGAATCGTAGCGAGAAACTTTATCTCCGTGGAGAATCTTTCGCGTTGTATCATTGCTAATATTTAACGTTCAGCGACGACGACCTCCGAACACGACAAAGGACGTACTTGCGCAGCGATTTTGCGACGTCGAATTTCTACGTTTGAGATCTCGGAGAATACCCATGAAGGTTTTACCCTGGAATTTGAAGCTTTCCAACGCAATATAAATGCGATTACTCTAGAAAAGCGATTGAAAGAGGAAAAACGAGAATAAAGAGAAGAGCAATCGTCAATAGAAATTAAACACTTGCCCTTTTTTAAACCAGGTATTTCGGTCAATGATGCCTCACGGAGCCGAGGCCATTCTCTTTCTGGGAGAGCCAACCATGCAGGACCTGATGTCCAGAGAGAATTTTTGATGAAATCTGCAGGTAACTGTCCTCGAGACAAGGAATCTGCTGGATTATCCTCCGACCGAACGTGTTTCCACTGAACTTGATCGCCTAAAGTTTGAATTTCGGCGACTCTCCTAGCTTCGAAGGTTCTCAAAATATGAGGGGCCTTTTTGAGCCAACAAAGCACTATGGTGGAATCTGACCAAAAGATGACTCTACTTATAGGGAAATTGACTTGACTCTTGCTTTGAATATAGAGATTCTTGAGCACAGTAGCCGCACACAGTTCCAAACGAGGAATTGTAACGCCACTTAGAGGAGCTACCCTAGATTTGCTACAGAGAAGATTTATGGTGACAATACCTTCTGAATCCGTGGATCTGACGAAAATACATGCACCATAACCATACATGCACGCATCGCAAAAACCGTGAAGTTCGATTTCTACAGGATTCAACCCTAGGACTTGCCGAGGCATCAAAAAGTTTTGCAAAGATGACAACTGATCAACTAACGATTTCCATTTTGTATAAATTTCCTGAGGCAGAGATTCATCCCAAGTGATTTTTGTCTTCCAGCAATCTTGCATGAGAACTTTGGCGTATAAAATCACGGGTCCTAAAAGACCAAGAGGATCAAATATTTTGGCAGTTTCAGATGCGAGCTTTCTCTTGGTGGAAGAACCTTGAGGATCGATGACTTGCACAGTATACTTTAAGAGATCAGACTGTGAATCCCAGATGATTCCTAACGTCTTTTGAATAGGATCTTGTTTAACGGTACACTCTAAGTCGACCAACCTTTCGCCGATCTTGTTCAATGCGAACTCATGATTCGATGCCCATTATCGGATGAGAAAACCTCCACGACTCAATAACTCTATCATTTCGTCGCGAATACTCAGAATTTCTTCGAGTGAATTCGCTCCGGAAATAAAGTCGTCTACATAGAAATCGCGAAGAAGAAGTTGACTAGCACGTGGAAAGTTACCTGCTTCGTCACGGGCCAACTGGACAAGAGTACGGATGGCGAGAAAAGGTGCACAGGCAGTTCCGAAGGTTAAAGTGTTCAGTAGGTATGTTCGAATCTTACCTTGATGGTACCATAAAGCCTTTTGAAACTTCCTGTCCTCAGAATGTACGACAATTTGCCTGTACATCTTCTCGATGTCTGCAGTGATGACATAAGCATTTGTCCGAAAACGAAGAAGTTGTTCGATAATGGTATTTTGGATAGTCGGTCCAACTAGAAGAACGTCGTTCAATGATAGGCCAGTGGAAGTTTTGGCTGAAGCGTCGAAAACTACTCTCACTTTGGTGGTTTCGCTGGATTCCTTGATCACAGCGTGATGAGGAAGATAATATCCATCCGTAACACCTTCTTCAACTAAAGTCATGTGACCGAGAGATATATATTTCTCCATTACCCTTTTGTATTCAGTGCTAAACGTCGGATTGGATTCGAACTTTCTCTCGAGAGCATGAAATCGTTTTAAAGCTTGCATCCTAGACTCACCTAGTTCGAATTTGTTATCTCGGAACGGGAGACGAACAACGTACCGTCCAGATGAATCCCGTAGAGTGTGATCAACATAGTGTTGTTCACATGCTACCTCATCACGAGAAATTTAAAGGCTCATGATCAAAATCATCGATTGCCCAAAAACGCTCAAGTAGTCGATCGAGCTTGACGATGTTGCACGAGGACTTTGAAGATGCAACGAGAACGTCGGATCCTCCTGCGATTATCCAACCTAGAGTGGTCTTTTGAAGAACGAGGTGAGATTCTCCGCTTTGGAGCTTGATTTGACCTACACATAATACCGATAAGACCGTGCGAGATGCTAACAATACGTCTACAGATTTGGGCAGATGAAATTGGGGATCAGCTAATTGCAAATTTTTGGGAATGTTAAAGAGCTGTCGAGGAAATGCTTCAGTAGGCACAAAATTAGCTATATTAGGTACAATTAGAAAAATTAGTTCATGTTTTGAATCGTTATAAGTTGACAAGAAAGAAGCTCTAATGTAATAATTTGAAACAGTGCATAAACCGTCAACTGCTCCGATATTAACAGCACAAGCTTGTTTTGATAAATTTAATGAATTAGCGAATTTTTCAGTGATCAGATTGACAGATTGGATTGAATGAATTTGAAGAATTCGTCTAAAGACGGGAGCTTATCACCCTCTAATTTGTCCTGCCACCTAGATAAAACACCTTGGGGAATACATCTTTCTAAGATCCTAATAACTATATCCTCATTAACTTTGACCTGGACTTGCTCCAACATGTTAAGATGTTGACGTGCCTTATCGACTAGATCAGAAAGATCCTTGGGAATTGCCTTCGACAGTACTGGAAGATCGAGTAGAGCGTCTAGATGCTCTGTAACAATGAGACGCCTTTGATCGTAAGCATCACAGAGCGCCTTCCAGGCTTTAGGGTAATTCGCATCACTAGCATGAAATTCCGCAAGTTTCCCTAACGCCGACCCCGACAAAGCGCTTTCTAGTTGGGTGTACTTGACGAAGCCACTAATTTTCGCGCGAGAATGCACAAGCGCAACGAACTTGTTTTTAAAGGGAAGCCATTCGTCGTGATTACCATTGAAAACAGGGAGCTTGATTGTTGGTAGTTTGGGTAGGTCGACTCGTTCAGTGATCGTAAGGTTACTACTGTATAGTGTTGAATTAGCAATTGGTTCTGGTGATTTCATTAGTTTAGTCACTGTAGCAGCAACGTCATAGTACGTCGTCTCTAGAGGCTGAAAATCGTCCAGTCGAGGGTGGTCAGTTTGTATAGAAATCAATTCGTCATGGTATTTGACGTAGGCTTGATAAAGTGCTGTCAAACTAGTCAAACGCAGATCGGCATTAATGGGATCTGGATTTGGACCCTCTAGGTATACCTTGAGAACTTGGGTGTGTTTCTCAAAAGTCTTTATTTTTTGTACAATAAACTCGACGCGCTTGGTTTGATTTTCGGTTAAACCCATTTTGAAATGCTTCGTTGAGTAAATTACACAGCGATAAAATAATGAAAGCTAACCTTAACTGTTAATAATAAATTCCAACGAGCGAGTTTACTGTAATGATAAAATTGGAGATTTATGATTAACCGTAATTTTAATTTATTACAAACTAAAGTCTGAATTGAACAAGAATGCAATTTCTAAAGGAGAAGAAAGAACAGAAATAAATAACAAATCAAAAGTATATTTCAACGCGTGCGCGAATTGTCACTTCGCAAATAGAATAAAATCAAACCCAAAGGCCAAAAACAGCGAGTCCAGCGGTACACGAGATAAAGGCGTGCGCTTGTTCGGCCGCAGAATCGGCAAACGAGTGTCAAATGTCGCCGGCGCGAGCGTTGCGTTATGCTCGATTGCACTTAAATAAATGTGCGCAATTTTATTTTAATATATAAAAAAAATAAACACTATTGACATTTGTAAAAACAGAAAAGCAGAATGACGTTTGATACAGAACGCACAGCACGCGATGTGAGAGCAAGCGAGAAAGAAGAGACTAAAATGCCTTGCTTTATAAACAAAAACTTAGCTTCGATTAGTAAATGCAGCTGGCGCCAATGCACGATGAGGCGATTTACACCAGCGACACCGGCGTGGAAGTCCGGATGTCGAGTCGGTAGATCCACCTTGATTGACCCAGCGTTTAGCACCGCCACGCAGCTTCTCTCGTTCTGCCGCTGCTGTTGAACTCTTGACGCTCGACCTAATATGTCACTAAACTATCGCAAGGACTAAAGTCTCTAAGCGCACGCGAATTCACTCTGGATATTCGCGCACTATAGTCTTTGATGCGTGTTCGAAATTAGCTTGAGAAGTCGAGCACTGCTGTTTAGTTCTTGGAAGCGCGCACGAGTATGATGGAACGTCGCACGCCGCTATCGTTCTTGGAAGCGCGTCGCGCGAGTCACGACCTGTGCGCGCGAGACGTTGGTATGATGCGAGGTGCAAGCAACTCAAACCTCACAGGAGGCACCATGAATTGATTTGACTGAATACCCCTTTTTTGGGTATGGCAATCACTGTTAGTTGAAAGTTATACAGTTTTAATTTCTTTTCTCTATTTATTATCTTTACGTTAACGTTACACTGTTTTATGAATTTAATTAATTTACGCTATTTTGACTTCGTTGTATTTTGAATGAATTTGAATTATTTTAAGTTGTTTGTAAATTAATTGATAAAGGTGAGGTAAAACGATCAAGGAAATACTTGAATTACGGGAAAAAGCCTTGCGGCACAAAAAACCCAGATTTTATTTACACTATACAAAATGAAAAATGAAGATTGAAATGTTGCACAAATATAATTTACAACGAACGACCGACACGCACAAGTCGAACCGGCGAGAATTCGCACGTGGCCGAAATGGCCGTTAACAAAAGAAACAGACAACAATCGCGAGGTTTCTTGTCTCTTTGATCGCAATTTACATTAATAACGCAGTGCACACCGTATCGATAATCACCGTCCGTAGACGGGAGAGTGATTCTCGTTAGAATCGATTAATCAGCCTACGAGGCGAAATTCGCGCGTTAGCGAACGATTTTGATTTCGAAAAACCCGAAGGTCGCGAGGGAGCTCCGCACGCTGATAGGTGTCGTCGATGACTGATTGCTCGCGCCGTCAGGCACTCGTAGCCCGAAAGATGGCGGTCGGCCCGACGATTAGGGCTAGTGTCCACGCATATATACGTATACATATTGGCGCGCGCAGGCGCCAAAATTCAAAATTCATTTAATTTAGAATTAATGGTAGGACGTAAGGTGTTACGACATAACAGCGCATTCCGGTTAACTCTCGCATCGCTCTCGTCTTCGAGAGCCGCGAATTTTCCAAGCAACCTCCAGTTTTCGATTGTTTGTTTTTTTTCTTGCATAGAGATAACTCTCCCGCGTCTTCTTTCGCGTAAATCGCCTCGCAACAGGCGCGGTGACATTTTATTCGCCTCGCACGCACGCCAGAGCGAATTTTCTTGCCCCGAGCAATTTTTCTTGCCCGAGCGTCGCGATTCCTCGTTTTTTCGAGAATCGAGGCCCCTTTGTCCGTTGTCGGCAACAAAGAAGACGCCGGCGTCGCCATCTTGCCGACTTTACCACCTTTTCGCGCTACCCACGTGGTTCCGGTCTCATCGAAGGCGATTTCCGCCCTCCCTGACCTGCAGCAGCCGCCAAGCGTACCGTCCCCGTTCAGCCACACCACCGTACAGGCCTCCGATGGAAGACGGCAACGCCTCCATCGAGCAGCGACTCGCCAGCCTTAAGGCGACCGTCGACCAGCTCCTCGCGCGCCGAGCCCCCGTAGATGCAGGGTCCGGCCAGCAGCCCCAGCAGCGACCCAGAGGCCGCTCGCGCTCGCGCTTCGGCTTAGGTCGGACCTCGGTTAACAAGCAACCAAGTGCAGGCCTCCCTGCTCATTTCTCAAGACGGGAAAATAGAGGCGCGAGCCCCGTATCAGACGGCGGAGGTTCGCGCGTTGATGGAGAATCGCCTGCATCTACACGAGTAGGAAACCCGCCTCAGGTTTTTGGTTGACACAGGATCGGTCATCTCGGTTCTGCCGCGTCCGCTTTCAGGCAGTACCGACTCCGACAACAGCTGACACTCCATGCAGCTATCGCGTCGCCCATTTCGACATACTCTCCGGCCAAGATGCTCTACGGCACAACGCCGAGGATCCGAGTGAATTTTTCACCACCCCCAGCTATCCAGAAGCCGGCGCTCCAGCCTTCATAAAGGACCTTCGCCGCCTGACGCAGGCAATCAAAGCAGTCCCGGCCTCGAGACACATCCAGGAACACCATCCTTTCGTCTACAAGGATCTCCGGACGTGCAAGCACGTTTTCAAGCGAGTCGACACGATTAGCAAGCCTCTGCAGGCCTCTTACACGGGCCCACGCAAGGTCATCCGGCGCGTCAGCGAGCGAGCTTACGTGATCGACATCGCCGGCTCATACCGCACGATCTCCACAGACGGCCTAAAGCCGGCCTACGGAGACTTGGCCGACCCACCGAGCCAGCCTCCAGCGACGCCGTTGCCCGGACCCGCGACGCTGCCGCCCGAACCTGTGACGAAGTCGCCCGGACCCGCGACGCTGCCGCCCGAACCTGTGCCCAAGTCGCCCACTCCAGCAACGTTACCGGCCGTTCCAACGACTCCAGCTCAACAGCCCCCGATCTCGGTCTCGCCGACCTCATCGCTTTGCGCACCCGAAGACACGCAACCGCGCCCCGCCAAGAAGGGCGGCCATCTTGGGCTTGCTTCTCCCCCACCTCGAGGTGGCGTGGAGCGAACCAGAACGAGCTTGAATCTCGTGCCGTACGCACGCATCGTCCAAGCGCCGTTCAACGCTTGAGTCGGTCCTTGTATTTAGAGAGAACTTCAATAAAACATAGGCTACTTCACACTCATAGTCTTTTCTCTCCCCCTTCCCCTTGGGAACGATTTCCAAAAGCCTATTGCAAGTCCAACGGAAATCACCTTTCATTCTTTAGACACGCGTTTTCAGTTTCTTTAAATTTTTTATTTCAATCCATTTAATGTAAACACTTTTTAAAATTTTATAGTTTTTTACACATGCGGTACATTTGTATTTTTCTCCGATTTCCACAGCGAAGACAAGTCCGGCTCGGTAGACCAAATGTTAGCACCACGAGTCTCAGTATAAAATTAAGTATTTAACCGTTGATTATCGCTCGTGTAACTGTTGAAGAAATGCTGGACTTCACGTGAATGTGAACCGGAATAATTTTAAATGCGTGACACGTGGTTTTTTATATAACAAAAGCAACAGATTTATTTCTCATTAAAAGAGTAAAATACGCATGTACGTGTGACTAGTGTTTACATAAAATATAATATAAGTAAACGCGTGGAGTGTAAAAGTGTGAGTGTATGTGTGAAAATAGTAATGTCGGGCGCGGACCTCGTGGAAAGAAAGTTACTTATCTCGAGACGGCCGGAAGAAGAAGAGAGAGCGCGATGCCGCGCGCAGAAGTTATGTCCAGAGCGTGCAATTGCGGAGCTAGGTGGATGGTCTCCTTGCAAAATGGATGACCCCCGCGGAGGTGCGCATAAAGGTGCACATATGTAAATGCGTGCTCGCGGGCTTGAAAGTGCGTGACCTTCTAATGGTCTGAATACATATCATAACAAAATTCTTGAAAAATTCTTTTTTCCTTCTTCTAATATGTATTAATACGTATGAAAAGTTACAATAAATTTAAATAAATCCTTCCTATGTAAAAAAATCCCCGAAAACTACCTTCTTTATTGGCGTCTATATGCGATTCCTCCCTTAGTTAATTGAAAGGGGCATTAAAAGTTTTTGGAACCTTTTTTTATGAAAACTTCAGAAAATATGCATAAAATTCGTTGCTAAAAAATGGCTAAATATTCCTATGTTGCAATATTTTAACAAATTTATTTTTGTTGAATAAGTGTAGATTGAAATTTGCTAGAAAATGATAAAAATTACTACATGCTCATATTTAGCCTTGATAAACTTTGAACCGAACGGTTTAAAAAAATCTGAAAATATTCACTATATATGTGTATATGTGTGTGTGTGCGCTTGTGCATGTGCATGTTTGAATGACGCAAGCCAGTGATAAGATGCCGTGGCTTATATGTTCGCAAGGAAAGAATGAACAAAAAAACAAAACAACAATTAATAGAGAATGTAGAGAATGCAGACCCCCGTCGTCGATTAGCACCACATGGAAGCACAAACATGGCGACGTTAAATAATAATAAAAAAAAAAAAAAAAAAAAATAGAGAATGTAATGTAGATAACTCAGTTATAGATATAACTGACGATGAATAAAAAAAAATGTTTTTAATCAAAATTATTCTATTTTATTTTTCCATCAAAATACTTGTTATCTGAATGAATTAAACAACGGATAGATATTCATATATGATATATATAATATCTTTGTCTTCTTATTGATAAAAATAATTGATTAGATTTGTGATTTGATTAATAACGTAATAAAAATAACGACATGCTTTCGTCATTTTATACATAACGTAACAAAAATAACCAAACGCTTTAGTTATTTTGTAAGTAACGTAACTAAAATGACGAAATTTTTTAGTTACTTTATAAATATTGCAATACAATAATGAAACTTATGTTAATTAATAACGTAACTAAACTCATTTGAACTTCGTTAGTTTTTAAATTACGATATTATTAATGTAACGTAAATAACGAAACTTTTAGTTATAAATTGGTCCCTACTGTTAATATTAGTACAATTATTACATAACCCTTTAAAATTCAGATTTTCTTCTGTGGTTTGAAAAATAAACAGTTATTTGCTACGTAATTTTGTGTGCTAAATCCGAATCTGAGTTCCGAATTTATTCATCATATCAAGACATTTCATATGTTAAATAATATGATAAATCATATGACGAGCCTATGCCAAATTATATGTTTAATCACATGAAACATCACGTGACAGCTCATATGATTAAACATAACAGGTTCAAGAAAGTCGTAATATTATTTCGTATATTATTTATTATTTATTATTCAACATAAGCTCTAGCATATTATTCAGCATATAACTTATTATATAATTTGTTATGGAATTTATCACATGATTTGTAATGCGATAAATAATAATTATTTTTAGTAGGTATACCTAAAATTCTAGAATACTTCCTATGTCTCGTACAGCTATACTACTCTTCCCTTTAAAATTAATTTTCAATCATCTTTGTACGATATTTTCACGTGATGTACCGCATCTAAGATATTAAGATGGTTCTATCGCCTTAAATGTGGCTCTTCGGACCATTTCAACTTCACGTATTAGCATATGCGCACCTTATTCACACCTCCGCACGGGTCATCCATTTTGTAAGGAGACCCCCACCTAGCGCCCGAAATTGCTCGGCTCTGGACAAAACTCCTGCGCGTGACCTCCGGCGCGGCGCTCTCTTTTCCTCACTCATGTTTTACACACATACACAATCACACATTACCCCTTACACATTTAGTTATTTTATAATCTTAATACAAATTATCGCTCCTTGGGTGCTAAATGTAATTATTGAATTCTGCCGATCTCCAAGAGCTATAATTTTCATAATTTTATTTAATCATTATACACACGCATACTTGGAAGACACTTTAAAGATCATTAAAGTTCATTTCTTTTTATAATTTTTAAAATTTTATAATTTTTAAAATGTTATACTTTTTAAAATTGTATAATTTTTAAAATTTTTATAACAAATTTGTATTTTATATTTGACTAAGAACTCCAGAATTTAGTAACCCCTGTAATATTAATTACTTGAGTGATAATCAAGTAAAATAACTTAAATTACACTATTCCGTGCAGGTAGAGCCCTGCATTTTTCCAGCCCGTTACGTCGACTTCGTACAAGTGATCTCAAATGGGCCAATAGAGAACAAAGAAGAAAATCTTCAACAAAATCATGGACGTCTCGTCTAATCAAGTTTCTATCCAAGTGGATGACCCGAGAATACGGAGAAGTAAACTTCTTCTTGACACAGTTCCTCGCAGGTTACGGATACTTTAGGCACTACCTCACACGTACGCATAAAACCGTGGATGGGCAATGCCTGTACTATGGACACGAGAAATACAACGTGGAACACACGTTGGTTATCTAAAAAAAGTGGACAGTAGAGCTCCAAGCACTACGACAAAAGTTGGGACAAGTTTCCCTCTACTACATCGTCGAGAAGATGCTAATCAATAGGGAAAATTGGGACACAGTAGCTACCTTTGCCTAACGGGTACTACAAACCAAGAAATGCAAAAAACTCGTTGACAACATACGCGTAGCATTAGTTAGTGAAGAAATGACGGATTAAGGAGGCCAGCCTGAGTTAAACTCGAAGAAATTTTCTTTTTCATGAGCCAATAATAATTTTGCTTTTAAAGGCAACCATTCTGCAATTTCTTTTGCTATCAATACTTGATAATATCGATAATTCTACTGATGTAAAACATCAAATTCTTGCCCTTACGTAACATAAAATACTACTATTTTCAATACTATATTTCTTGGACGTGCATGTGGCAAAGTTTTCGAAATAAATATAGTATTGACAATGGTAATATTTTGTATCACGAAGGAGTAAGATTTTGAGGTTTTACAACCGTAAAATTACAGATATTATCACGTATTTTTAGTAAAAAGAATTTCAGAATGGTTACTTTAAAAGAAATTTTTTTTATCATCTCATGAAGAAAAAATTTTTTTTTTGAGTTTAATTCAGTCTGGCTATCTTAAGGGGACAGATACATATTTAAATTTTAAATTAATTGATAATATATTTTAAGGTAAAAATAAGTCACTCATCATATATTACCTAATTTTTTCGGTAAAATTGAACATTTTATCAAATATAACTACAAAAATTTGTTTTAAGTTTGTTGAATGTCGTTAGGTCACTTTGATTGGCTATAATGAAAATGTCTCTATTTCTTGAGATACCGCAAGGTTTGGAGAACCAATCTGATCAAATTAACGCTTTCACGGTTTCAGTACGTTTAAAATACATGTAGTCATGATATGAGTGTGGGAATTTATATAAAAAATTATTGACCAAAGTTATAGTCTATTTAATTTAAAATTGTATGATATTTTAAAGTCTTATTACGAAATAAGACTCAATTAGACTATAACTTTGTTCAATAGAAAATTAGACATTCCGAGCGTCTTTGCCTGAGCGGGAGGTAATGTTGATTACCACCCGCTCCTGAATTTCTCAGTGGATGACTAGTAATGCCCATTTCTCCATGCCCTTTGCATGCATGAAAAAGGCTGTATGTCCATATTAATGAAAGAAAATACGATATGTAACGCGGGTGAAAATGACTTTTTCAGACTTGGATGACGATATGATAAAATACCCCCCCCCCCCCCCCCCCTCGAGTTGCACAATGTAAGCAATTATATACAAATTCCCACACTCATATCATAAATACATCTATTTTGAACATGATAAAACCTTGAAAGCGTAAATTATATCACATTGGCTCTTAAAACCTTGCGGTAGCCCAACAAATATAGAGGTTTTCATTATAGCCAATCAAAGGCACCTAACGAAAAAAATTAAAAAAATTTTTAGCTACAATTTGAAAAAATGTTCAAATGCATCGAACAAACTCAGGTAATATATGATAAGTAACTTATTTTGATATTAAAATTTATTATCAATTCATTTAATATTCAAAGGTGTATCTGTCCCCATAATAGGAAAATCTGTTGTAAAACTTCCGTCAGGAGGAAACGAACGTCGTACCTAAAATCTAAAGCTATAGTAATTTATGTCCTTACTACATTTTTATTAATTATTGTTGCATAAGTTAATATATTAGTACACCCCTTACGCTGGCTGACTAGTGATTTTCGACCAAAAATTCGAAATAATTTTTTTGTTAAAAAAGTCAGTTAAACTATTAACTCCTCATGTAAAAATATTCTTATGATGGTATTATTTTTTTTTAATGAAAAATAAACACTTTATGAAAAGATCTTTTTGTGATTTAATGTCACTTTTTCACTTGTATGCATTAATTTATGTTTTTCAGGAAGTGAATAATAATCTATTGCTTTAAGTTTTGTAGGTTAAATACTTTATTATACTTGTCAGATGTATTCTATGAGTTATTAATATGTAAAATATATTTATAATGAATAGTTTTCTAAATTTTGGTGAGTTTATTCAATAAGCCACTATTTTGATAAAAACACTGTTTTCTGACTAAGTTGTTTTTTAAACTATAATTTCATCCTGGCCCACACCAAATTAATGAATCCACTGACTAAATAGTAACCGAACACATTCTACACATATTTACTCTTATAAACATTACCCTACACTTACCACACGCACTACACTCAACAAAATACTCACACATCTCCTCTCGGGCGGTATGCTAGTCGTGAGGCAGATGCACAGAAAACCATCCGACCTGATTGTTCTCGCGTCGGGACACGCTGGGAGTGTCCGGACACCTGTTGGTTGTTCCCATCAAGTCTACCTCTGTCGAGGCGGTTATTTTCGGTGGAGGAACAGACGCCGGCCGCTTCGGACCCTGATCAGGAAGTGCGTATTGGGCAGGGGGGTAGAAACCCCTGTTGCTTCGGGCGAGCCCCGGTCCGTCCGTGTATTCCG
Source organism: Gastracanthus pulcherrimus (assembly GCA_949152435.1). NCBI lineage: Eukaryota > Metazoa > Arthropoda > Insecta > Hymenoptera > Pteromalidae > Gastracanthus > Gastracanthus pulcherrimus. The sequence goes on along the minus strand of OX424575.1, from coordinate 109,279,435 downwards.
AGGCAAGGTAAATGAAGTCTGGGCCTCAGGAAACTGGAGTAAGATCAAAGTATCCGAGGGTACACCCGTTCCCAGATATTTCGGCCCGCCTCCCTACGCACGATGCGCCGGTTAAACAATCAAGAAAAAAGATTTTCCAATGCAATAAAGAGATGAACCAGGAGGCAGGTAAATCCCAAACCTGCGAGGAAGCAATGGTGGTAGTAAAGCAGCTAGCATCACATATATTGCCGGGTGGCAAACAACAGCTCAGCCGCCCGCAGATAGGAACAGTCCAGGAGTTCGTGAGCAGGTGGACTAACTCCTCAAAAAGATGAAAAAAGGGTTGGAGAGGCAGCCTGGTGTCAATGCCGACATCAAGCTCAGCTTACCCACCCTCGTCGAACTTTTGGACTTTTGGAGGGACCGTCTGCACATCAACACCGAAGAGCACAGCGCGATAGACACTCTGGGAGCCGCGGCCACCTCAAGTCATGCGGTCTCAAAATAAGAGGGTGCGATCACGAGACGGTGACTCCGATAGTGCTGAGTCTTCAATCATTGAGAAGAAGAACAGATCCACCAGGCCCTCGGACGTCGCCGGCTTTCAGACGGTCCCTTCAAATAAGGAGTAAGCAGCAGCTCAGAAACAGCAGGAGCAATAGAAAAAGGCTGAACAGCTGATACAAGAACAACAGCTGCAGCGAAATCAGCAACAGCGACAGCAGCTGCGAGAACAACTGCAGCAGTAGCCAGGACATCGGCGGACAGGAGAGGTGAGGCTGTTCAGAAGCCTAGGAAGCGACCTAAGGCTGTCCTTATCCGACCACGGGATGGAGTCAGCTATGCGGATGTTCTCTCGAATGTCCGCGAAAAGGTCACAGCAGAATGTCCAATGACTGATAGTAAGTGTATCAGGAATACCACGGCGGGAGACGTTGGGGACTATAGAAGACTCCATGAGGAAGGTAATGGGTAAGTCGGGGGCCGTAAAGACCCTGACGCCTAAGACAAACGTGGAAGTCAGAGACTTGGACAACCTTACCACCAAAGAAGAAGTGGAGACGGCGATCAAGAGGGTCTTTGACGAAACAGGAAAATCAACGGGTAAGATTAGCGTTTCGCTGACCAAGCTCAACAGTAAAGAGCAGGCGATTGACCATCGTAGAGATGGATCAGGAAAAGGCAGAGTTCCTCCTGGAGAAGAATCGCCTGAAAGTCGGCTATATGAACTGCCGACTAAGAAGATGGCAGCGGCTCCAGCGGTGCTTCAGATATCTGGATTACGGACACCAAGCACGCGATAGTCGTGACCCAGACAGAAGCAAGACCAGCTACAAATGTGATGCGGATGGTCACAAAGGAGCAACCTGCAAGGCTACCGAGGCAAAATGCGTCTTGTGCACTGACCTGAAAGTAGACCAAGCACAGCTCGGCCACATGCCAGGATCAAGGCAGTGTAGAGAGTTTCGTGAAACGCTTTGGCAGACCAAAGTCGAGCGTTAATGATGGAGTGCATAACGGTCCTTCAAGCGAACCTCCACAGAGCCGAATTAGCCAACAGCCTTGACGAAGGCTGATGTGCTGCTAATCAGAGAGCAGTATTGTGAGTGGAACGTACCTACGTGGTACAAAGACACACTTGGCACAGCATCAATCTACTGGACCCACGAACTATCAGAGTGGACGAACACGGGCCGGAAGCGGATTTGTGTGGGTGCCCCGAACGCCCGTATTCAGCAATTCAGACGGAGTCTGGACGAGCTAGCAGACGCAATCCGCCAGATAGAAGGCGAGATCGTAGTCGCCGGCGACTTTAATGGGCAAGCATTGGAGTGGTGCATGCCAGTGCCGGATAGCTGAGGAAAGTCCATGATGGAGATGGTATTTAAACTTGGTCTGATAGTTCTCAACGTTGGGAACACGTCGACATTCAGAAGGGTAGGGAATATTGAGAGAATTCTGGACGTATCTTTGGCATCCGAAAAACTAGCGCGTAGAGCGTCGGATTGGAGGGTAATGGAGGACTAGAACGCAAGTGAACACCAATACATCTCGTTTCAGCTGCGCTATGAATCCAAATGACAAGGAGTCGCGACAAACCACCCGGATGGAATCAGGCCAGGTTGAACACCGAAAAACTAGTCGAGGTATTGCTCGAAGGACAGGGAAATTTACCGACGAAGAACGCCACCGAAGACAGAGATGGAGCGGAGGCCCTCGTTAGAGAGACTATGGGTCTCATTCACCTAGTCTGCAACGCAACCATGCCGCGCATGGGGTCGCGACGTGGAAAACGCCTTGCTTACTGGTGATCGGACGAAATAGCGCAACCGGGAGTGGAAGCGAAACGCCTCAGAAGAAGAGTGCAAAGAACGAGAGACGAAACAGATACAGCACTGTTGTCGGCGCATCAGAAAGCAGCGCGCAAGCGGCTCCGACGTAAGATCAACCGGAGAAATGCACAGTGCTGGAAGAACCTGACGGAGGGCTATACGATCGTGAGCCAGAAACTCTGCGCGCTTCCAAACCATCCTTTCGACGAGAACACCATGGCTCGAATCGTGGACACCCTGTTCTCAACACACCCGCCAAGGCAAGACCAGGAGGATGCCGCTGAAGTTGATGAGATTCCCCTATTCTCCACCGAGGAGTTGCCGATCGCAGCTAAAATGATGCGGAGCGGAAAGGCGCTTGGGCCCGACGGGATACCTGCTGAGGTATTGAAAATCATCGCGGTGAGAGCACCATCTCTGCTGCTGAACATGTACAAGGCGTGACTTAAGGTGGGTGTCTATGGCACTCCCTGGAAGGTTGCGCGTCTCGTGCTGATCAGCAAAAGTAATGGTGGTGATCCCCGGCTTCCGTCGTTTGGCTGCTAAAACCACGGCTACAGGGAGCTGTGCAGTCTGCCGGCGATTTAGCTGACAACCAGTACGGCTTCAGGAAACGGCGAATCACAGTCGACGCTATACGAGAGATAGTTCGGCTGGAAAAGAGGGCATGGACTGGAAATCATTTTGCCAGGAAAATCTCGCTACTCGTTACGCTAAACGTTAAGAACGCGTTCAACTCGGCCAGGTTGCCAGACATCTTGGACACGATGGACGATTTCAGAGTCCCAAAGAAGCTCATGTGGGTGATACGGGACTACCTAAAGGACCGTATCCTCCACTACGAAACAGCAGAAGGCCAACCCGAGAAATATCCCAGCGTTAGGGTGGTACAGGGGTCAATCTTTGACCCTGATTTTTGGAACATCCTGTACGATGCCCTGGTACGTTTTGGACTACTGGAGTGGACTAATGGTGTACATGATCGCCTACGCTGTCGATGTAGCTTTAGGCTATCTGCTTAACCAGGCGATGCGCAAGATCTTGCGCTAGATGGGGGAACGCGGTCTTGACTTGGCAGCCGCTAAAATAGAGATCGTGCCCTTCACTGGCAAACGGATTGCGACCATCTTTCTCATGTATGTGGGAGATGCGGAGGTTTCGACAAGGAGAGTGGCGATGTATCTGAGACTCCAACTAGACATTAAGCTTACTTTCTTTCGTCTCCTATTGTACGCGGCGGATAAAATGACAAAAAAGACGGCACGGTTGTGCGGTCTCATGGCGAACACGAGTGGGCCGAATGCGAGCAAGCGTCGACTCCTCATGTCAGTCATTAAATCCATCTTATTGTACGGTTTTGAAATATGAGCCGATGCAATGGAGAATGACTCATACCGGATTTCACTCACTTCCGTTCAGCGTAGAGGGACTCTCAGAGTCACCAGCGCCTATCGCGCGGTCTCGGGACCCGCAGTGCTCGTTATTGCGGGAATCATTCCGATCCACCTACGCGCGACGAAGCGCAACCGAATCTACGAAGGGAAGAAAACAGGAGAGGACAGAACAACAGTCCATAGAAAGGAATGCACCATGGAAACACGGCAACGATCCTGGACAACCACAACCAAGGCTAAATGCACAGCAAGGCTGATAGACAAGCTGGCCCCTTGGATTTACAAAGATCATGGGGAGGTAAATTACTTCCGGACCCAATTTGTGAGTGACCATGGGTGCTTCTGCTCCTACCTCAATCGTATGGGGAAGGTTCAGAGCCCGGGTTGCATCTTCTGTTCCGCTGATTGCGACGATGCGTTTCACACGTTTTTCGTCTGCGAAAAATGAAACGAAGAAAGAATATCTCTTCTCGGCTCGGTCGGATAATTCACGCCTGAGAACATCCTGGGCGAAATGCTGTCCGCCGATAATAAATGAGCCGCCACGGCAAAATTTGCCGAGATGGTCCTACGACAAAAGAAACGGTACGTAGACAGGGCAATTGATGAAGGTATGAATGAAGCGCTGGGAGACGCTCCCACACTCCAACATAACCCAGCTTCGGACAACTCTATGGAATTGGACTAGGAGGGAGAAAATGGGATCCTTTCTTAACCGGGAGACGCTCATTTTCTTCCTATATTATACACGCGTCCCCAACCAGCCCCACATTATCCGTCTGTACGGACCCAGTAAGGTGTGCCTTAGGTGGCATTTCCTATATAACCTAAAAAAAAATTATTATTATTATTTTGTTCCCACACTTTTTCTTCTCTCTCTTTCTCTTTCTCTCTCTGTCTCTTTCTCTCTCTCTCTCTTTCTCTTTCTCTCTCTGTCTCTTTCTCACTCTCTCTCTCTCTCTCTCTCTCTCTCTTCATCATTCAGTCAAGTCAAGACGAAGTAAGGTTCCAATGAAGAAGAGGTCCCGATATCCCTCCTATGCATCCTGGATGTAGAGGGTGATGAAAAGAAAACTCAGAAGGTTCAAGCCACTACGCGCATCCTCAATCAGATAGTCGTGGTCGGGAAGTATAGCTGAATACATGTCGACTGCAGCACAGCCAATCATAATAGATGATAGAACAAATATAATGAAGATAACAAAATACAATAAAAAATAAAATAAAAAGAATACATACACACAATCCGCTAAAATTGCACGTAGATCTATCACGTCAAAAAATAAAACACACTCATTCATCTGACATTCTTACAATTCACGCTAATAAATACATTAGAGAGAGAGAGGTGTTCGTCGCGCGCGTGACTGCCGATTCGAACATCGACCTCTTCGAGTCGATGCATGTCTGGCACGCTACAGCTTTGGTTTAAAGCTGTAGCGCACTTCGTTGCACGCGGGTAAGCACTGCAAGAGGCTTGCACGCCGGATGACAGGTTATATTGCATATGCAGCACTTACGTAGCGAGTTGCTGCTCCTAGGGACCTCCCCGCAGATGGCGCAACTGTCGACCATGATGTTGGTGGCGACAAAGATGAGTCGTGGAAGGTAATGGTGTTGTGTCTAGGATGCAGCAGGTGTCGCCTCAGTAGTCGCGTAGTTGCAGTTCGAGTCGGCAGGTGGCTCCTTGGCAGTATAGGCGCTGCTTGCTGTGTGTCCAGATAGAGGTGGCACCTCTGAGTTTATTATGCTTCGTGCTTGGCTCCCGCCACTCTGCCGTGTTCACCTCACTTAACCTCAAAAAACCTGGCCGGGTGTTGTTGCTTCTTGGATGTTGAAAAGCCGTGCCGATTGACCAGTGGAACCTGTGATTTATTATCACAGCGATAGTTTGTATGCTCCACTATGCAAGCACCACAACAGACCGGCTCACAGACACAGGAGGCGGCAGAGTGGGGCGCAAATGCAGGAGCCAGCACACGAGCAGGTGCACCTAGCAGACGCGCGACGAACTAAGAGAGAGAGAAAGAGATAGAGAAAGAGAGAGAGAGAGAGAGAGAGAGAGAGATAGAGAGAGAGAGATTTATGCCAAATTCGATAACAATCCAAATAAAAGTAAATAAAACCACAAATTTTCTGTCATATTTTCTGTAGTAGAAAATCTTCACAAACCTATCCTTTTATAATATACTAGCATCCCCCGTCACGGCTTCGCCCGTGCTAATAGTGCGTGGAACTCACAAGTAATTAATATCTATTATTTGACTTGGAGACTTGAAATTTTATAATTACCCCTTTTGGTAACCATAAATCCATTAATTGATATTTAGGTATTTTCATAGGCAACCTTTGGGGAGAAAAATCGAATTCATAACTTTCTATATTCCGAAGATATCGATAAAAACGTAAAAACACGTTTACCTCCTTTTCACCCACTTAGAGGTGGATCTGTCCTTATCTCACCCCTACACTATAATAGTACCCACTACACTTGCGTGCAGAGTTCGGCAAGTATTCGATCTCAAAATATTTTCGGATAGTTTTCTCTTTTCTGTAAATATCGAGAAATAACAACGAAATGTCATTTTCTAAGCATTCTACGCGATGTATTAAGCCGATTGTAATGAATACGCAGATTCATTTGAATACGCGACAGGTTCGCGCCGGGTCGCGTATTAATTGCGCGAGCGCGACATTTACGGCATGGAAATTCACGAATACCGGTGGAGAGGGCCAAGGAGAACCGCGCGACACGCTCGGGTCAGCGAGCACGGATCTTTCCGAGATAGATAGATCGATAGATAACAGTTTATTTTGTATAAAAACAAAAATATTTATAGTATTACATGGCTAACAGCCTTGTTCATTTCACTCCGACAAGGAGAGAAGAGAAATCTTCGGGCTGCTACCGCAGGAGCATCGCACGTTTTTGCGTGCGACCGGTGTATGGGTGTTAGTGCAGCGAGAGAGAGAGAGAGAGAGAGAGAGGAAGAGAGATAGAGAGAGAGAGCGAAAGAGAGAGAGAGAGAGAGAAAGAGAGAGAGAGAGAGAGCGAAAGAGAGAGAGAGAGAGAGAGATAGAGAGAAAGAGAGAGCAAGTCTGTGTATGACCGACGAGGACCAGCTGAGGAGCTGTACCTTCTTCGCCGGCCGGCAAGGGTAGCTCTGACCACACCACAAACTCCAGCCTCTACATCCAACACCAGCCTCTGCAGTCAGCGCCGAGAATGCGGAAGAGAAAGAGAGAGAGTAACCACGAGCCGGCGACGGTGACGAATTGCATGCGGTGGAGCGGATTCACAGAAGTAAGTTTTATTCGCCCTTCAGTACAGAGATACTAATAATTGAACACACGCGCGAAGTATTCAGCGATACCCTCCGATTTTTGGGCTCCCTCAGCTCGCGTATCTAAGAGCTGTGCGCCCCTTGTATTTATGTGTATATCACTATTTGGTTTTCTCATAATATATGTGTTGTTCTCGTTTAAATGCATATTATTATTTGTGCGTGCTATGCACCCTCGCGAATCCTTATTCCCTCTTACCACCCAGTTGCGTTGGAACACTCGCCACTGACTAGCTGGACCCACTGTCGGAGCTCAGGCAGAGGTTCGGCGAAGAAAGCGAGCGGTTGCGCTTGTACTAATGGTAGGTGTCTGGTTAAAATTCACTTCCTGCGCGCTATGGAGACGCACGTCGAAATTTAATAAATATTCTTATTTATGGATAAATAAAAGGTATTTATTAAATAACAGATTCGTTACATGGCGCCCAACTTGGGAAATTCGCTCTCCGACTCGCTCGCAGTATTTTGCACATACGCAGAGCTTCGCCGTGCCGCTGGCCGGTCGCTCATCACTGCAGTTACGCTCATGTCCCCCGGACTAAGTTGAGCAGTGTCGATGTCATCTTCTTCACTCAACACAGCAGCATCTGCTGTTCGGGTGGGTTCGGCACTTTTACCGAGCGCAGCCGCTGTGCATAGCTCTACTGACGGCAGCGGGTTCAATTCAGCCCGCTTTGTCAGTGGCTTAAGCGCTGCTGTGCTGGCCACTGCTAAGCTCTCTCGCGCCTCACACGAGGAGTATGAGTCGAATGGTGAGGTTGGCACGACGCTGGTGACTCTACTCTTATCATTCTTGATTTCGCTATAGGCGGTTCTAACATTCGCAGTAATGTCACATTGGCATCTCTTAGTGAATCTCCTTTGTCGTTGAGATTTCGCTCTTCCAGATGACTCTGCAGTTTTCGGTTGTGTCGCTTCTTGCTGCGTCGATTCTATCACGAGTTGCTCGTCTACTATACGAGAGATTAACGCTGCGATGTCGTAAGGATCGACCACCGTGGGTGTCGTTTAAACAGCTGATATGGCCGCATTGTGACCTCGGGCTATTTCCAGCACGAGGTATGCTAACTCAGGCAACAGAGTCGTTTCTGGAGGTGGTGGTGGGCTCCACGACTTCCCACAACGCTGTTCGGACTCAACTTCTGTTGCCAGTTCAAGTAACTCTTGAACTGAGTTAACGTGGGTCCGGGGCACTGCAACCTTCAATGATGGTAGCATATTGTGATGGATCAGATCCAACTGCGCGCTTATACTGAGATTAGGGTCCTGTTTACGCATGATACCCACGAACTTCATGATAAAATCGCGAACAGGCTCTAAATCTCCTTGCATGCGCGCATAGGTCTCCGCGATCAACTCTTGTTGGCGGCCTTTGCTTTCACCGTGCCAGAGGCGCGCGTCCTCGCAAAATTATTGCCAAGGGACGTACTGCTCTTTATTATTAAAGTAACAGCTACTCTGTTAAGCAGCTGGGGTAGAGCTAGCAGTAGTTCTGCATCCGTCAAGTCGCTGGGCGTACGGCATTCTGCAGTTTTTGTCAAGAAGTTGTCGATGCTATGCGTGCATTCTCCGCTTTATTGTTTGTTCCACTTTTGTACAATACAGCCAGTGTTGTGCTTGGAACCGACTGTCGATACTTTACTGGTGCTGACAATCGAGTCCATGTTGAATCCGTTGCTCGGGAGACTCGGAGGGCCTCTCCTCGGAGGATCTCTCAGAGACTTTCTCACTCGGATAAGCTGGTCAACGAGCAGCAATGATATCGGATGCGCGCATCGGAAGCAGCAATGATTCACCCGTTTTTATTTAAGACCGTCGACCTTGTTTTGTGAAAGTGTACTTTCTTGAGCTATGTTTCGCGCATCCGTGCGCGTCTTTGGAACCCGACAGCAGCTTCTAGCTCGGGACTGAGTTGAAAGTTCTCAACAGAATAGCCTTCTACGAGCCACTTTCGCAGCCTGCTCAGCTTCTGCAGCTTTAAGCCACCACGTTTCAGCTGAAACTCTTGCAACGTTTTATTCAACTCTACTGCATCGAGAGAAAAGCACCAATTGTCTAATGCTTCAATTGTCTGCCTCGACATACTGAATGTGCTGCTGTATTATCTGGTTCGATATTTACTATACTTTACGTGCGCGCCTCACTCTATTCTCATTCATACTCCAAACAATTGAGAAAATTCTAATGCACTTTTAAGGTTTCTAGGTAAATCCCAATACCGTATTGTGGCTGCTGGATGATTCTATATTACTCACACATATGCCCCTTTTACAAGCTAATTCTTTATCTAGCAAGAATTTTTATCGCATTAGCTGATCTTGCAAAATTACGCAAACAAGAGAGAATTTTCATTCACAAGGGCAAAAATTAATTGTCAACCAAAATATTATACTGGACCCAAAAAGAAACTTTTATGAGACTTTCTAGGTCCGAGGTTCATTGTCAACCTAATAAAAAAAATCTCATCAACGAAAATTTCCAAAAAAAAACTTTTCAAGAAAAATTTCCAGAAAATTCTTTTTTTTAAATTAAAAAAAAAGACAGTTTTGTAAGTCTCAAATAAAAGTTCTTTTAAGACTCCAAAAAGAAAAATTTTCCAAAAATTCTTCAGAATGCACAAATAAAATTTAAGTTAAAAAAAAGTATTTGTAATTTAAAAAACAATTTTCACAATAAAATCCAACCTATGAACAGAATTTCAAAATTCAAAAGAATGATTTTCCAATATTTGATAAAAAATTTACAAACATTTTCCAAAATTCAAGAAAATAATTTTCAAAGTCCAAAAAGTATTGTTTGAAATTAAAAAAAGAATTGCCAAAAATTTTCCAGATTTTTTACTCCAACAATAAGTTTAAATTTTCTGTAGGAGTGTCTTACATAAATGTCGGAATTTAAACAAAATGCCATTTCTTACACTTTTAAACTAATTTTAAGTTCTGAGGTCATATTCGGATTCAACATACAAAATTACATACGATCTGACTTTTATTCTTTAAACCACAAGATCATGCAGGGTTCTTTATTATCAAGTATAGATTAAAGTTAACTATTTTGTGGAGTTAATTTATATAATATACAAAAACATAAACTGAAAATACTATTCTTCGCATGTTAGCTATTTTATTAGCATCGTAATATGAATATACAATCGATAATAATATCCATATTTATGAAAATGTATCTGAATGGTTCTTTTGATGTCCGACATAATGATGGATGTTAAAGTTATATGTAGTCTCAAGGGGGCTTAGGGCTTATTTAAACTTTTGTTAAATATATGTACTAGTATACACCGAAATAAAGGTTAAGTACAGGACAACCTTATATACTCAAGCGGTTATAGTCTTCGAAAGTATTGACGATTTTGTATTGATAAAATGTAGTTAATTTATTTAATGTTTCTATTTTTTTAAATAGGTCAAGCTGAGAGCACTTTAGAAAAACTCAAAACTGAATATATTTCTATTTGGCTGTTTGAAGTAATGAAGCAGCATTATGATGTATTTGTATCTTGCCTACTACCTCATCCGCTAGATTATGTACGAGTTGGTGGACATTGGTAACGTATTGATTAATTTTCCAAAACCTATAGTAGAAATATTCTTGTTCTACATGAGAACAAAGTTTTTAATCCTTTGCAACTCTAGAGTTAGCACAATGCTAGTAACTCTGATTATATAAATAAAATGTAAAACCATAACGCTTATTAACCCTTTGAAGCTAGGTAAAAAGACGCAGACAATCACCTATATTGAATTAATATCTTATTTTTTTGAGTTGTTATTAATTATTTATAAATTATTGCTTCCTCAAGGATAAAGTATTGTATTAGTAAAAAAGTTTGTAAAAATCATGTTAGAACCATGTTTTGGGACATTTGTAATCAGCAAACACTATTTTTTTCGTGCGTGCGTGTGTGTGTGTGTATGTGTGTAGGTGCGTGTGCCTGTGTGTGCGTGAACGTATGTGTGCATATGCAAGTTTATCAGGATAAAGTTAATATATTAAAATAAATTACATTTCATGAAAATAATTATCATTGTCCATGAGTATGGAAATTTCCAAATAATGATTTATTATGTTAGCATGGAATATTATAAAGAGAAAAATATTTTGTTTATGCTTTAACTAATGTTAGTCATTATAGAAATGTTATATCAAATAATACAGATAAATTTAATATTGATATAAACAAACCTACTTTGAAAAAATTTATAAAAATGGATGTATTTTAAATTGGTTAAATAAAACTATCACAATTGCTTACTAACACAGTACGTTTTTGTTTTTACAAGTAACCTACTGTTTGTAATAATATTGTTGCATAAGGAAACGTAATAATATTTTACCAAATAGAACGAGAATGACTTAAAAGTTTTACTGATTGGAAATTCTCATATCCAAAACCTGAAGATCTTGCTGGAGCTGGTTTCTAATATAGTGGTGAAATTCAATCTCCGATTGAAGTGCATACAAAAATGTGAAACCTATTAATCCTTAGTTTGAAAGATATCAGAAACGTTTAAAGTCAATTAAATATTATTAATGGCATTTTCGATTTTGTAAGAAAACGGAGAAATCGCTAGCAGATGCAGGATTCTTTAATAATAAAAATAAAGATTACATTATTTGTTACTGTTGGGGGGTCTCTTAAAAATATTCCAGTTCTTTTAGAAGATCCTTGACTAGAAGATGCTAAATTTTATCCTAACTCTTTATCTTCAAACTGTTAAAGGAATAAGTTTTGTTAAAAATATTGAAAAAATAAGTCTAAACTATTTGGAAAAAATTACTACTATGTGTAAAATTTGTTATAATGGAAATTTGGAAATATTATTTTTACCCTTCAACCATTTAACAGCATGTATAAAGTGTGCAATTAAAATTAATATATGTCGAATATGTAGAATATTAATACACTTAAAATTACGTATATATTTTTGTTAAGAATTAAATAAAATTATTTAAATTTAAAAAGTTTAATTATTTTAACACAAGTATAAATACAAATGATTGAAAAAAATTATTGATTATCAATGTGTGAAGCTCTGCCGTCAAGTTCTAGCGCTTTCGTTTATGAAAAACGAATTTTAGCTAATGATAACAATGTCATAGATTTGGTCAATTCAAGCATATGGGATTTTATTTGCAAAGATACATATCAGTTTTTTGAGCGATTCAAAATCAACAAAAGTTTTTTGACAAAAGATCCATCAAAATGGAAAAAAGACAGAGACTTCATTCATGGCTTGGAAAATTGTCGAGAATCTCAGAGTCGTGAATGATACAGCTGATAAAGGAGTAAAATTGATGACTGAGTTCAATAACCTTCTGACCAAGGATTCCAAGCAATCGTAATACTTATAACCTGTGATTGAAGATTACCCTAGTTTATTTCCAGATAGTAACAAGGACACATTGATGAAGTCATACTAATGAATAATTTAAATGAATATATAACCTGTAAATAGTTTTAGTTTAAGATGTATGGAAGATAATTTAAAATTTTATTTTGAATCTGTATAATTGAAAAGTTATTAAAAAAATGAACTTTCAAGATTAATTTTCTCCCTTTATTTCCCAGTTCCATCATAGTTTTTACCTACAAAATAATCATTTGAAAGATTTTTCTTCTTCTAACAGCTTATAATTATTTTAAATCAATAAAAGATTATAAATTCGATCTTCTGTAACAGTTTGAATTAAAGAAAAATTATTGGAGGGAATGTAATACTTATAAATGATAATGATCATTCAAAGCATATAATTCTTATTATTTCCCTTCGAATTCCTTTTTTTATCGCAAAAATGAAAAAAAGCTACTAATACCATTCGATTCAGCGACTCAAAATACACAAAAATATATGTTATTGAAAACAAATTTGACTAATATGGTCGTTACGAGCCAAATAATTGTCTTTTTTTCACTCATTTTTCGAATTTTAGATGTTTTTCGCTTGTAGGATTTTTTTATCGCTATATAGACAAAAACTCATAAGATTATCTGATTCAGCGGCTCAAATTACATAAAAATACATGTTTTTCAAAACAAATTTGACTGATTATGGACGTTACGAAACGGATAATTGCCTTTTTATAGCTCATTTTTCGAAATTTTAGACTTTTTTAGCTGATAAAACTTTTTTATCGCTACTTAGGTGAAAACTGATAGTATCAATCGATTCGGCGGCTCAAAATACATAAGATTACATAGTTTTAATAATGAAATTCCGAATTTTTCACTCGTATTTAGAAGGATAAACCTGTTTTTCCCATTTAAAATACATGGGAAATTTGAAGTGCTTTGAGGCACGTGTTAAATCGATTTTAAAAAAATAATTCCTGTTTGCGCAAAGTTTTTGCATCATATAGAACCCATTTTCACCTGGGGAGAAAGTCCCCCAAGAAAAAAAAAATTAACGATCACCCTAATTGACATTCATTCAATGTGATACTAAAGTCACTTGTCACCGACAAATACGACGCACCACTTTTCTCATTTAATTTTCAATTTTTAGCAAATATCTTTATGAAACGTTATTGTTCTACTCAAAAACAACAACTTTCCAGAGAGATATTTGCTCAAAATTGAAAATCTAATTAAATAAGTGATTCCCCGTATTTGACGGTGACAGGGGGTTTAGTATTACCTTAAAAAGGAAAAGTGGTAAGAACATTAAAAATATTTATTACTATTAGCGAATATATGAGTGAGCGCAAGTTGTTTTATGGTATGGAACTGTGATATTAAATAAATGCAAGATATTCGACTTCATTAATAAACTAAAAAAAATATAATTGTCTAATTATTTAAATAATAAATTATATACAAATCAAGAACTCTTACAATACATACATACATACACATACGTACATATATACATACATACATTTATTTATTTAAACCAGAAAGAATTACAAAGTATTGTCTACCCCGTAATTCCCTGTAGAGGTAAACAACGTTACCTATGCACAGGTCCGGTATAAGTACATCTAACTTAAGTACTACTTAAAACTATAATTCTAAACTTAAAACTACAATTCTAATTCTAAACTTAAAACTAAATATTACAACTGTGACTTTGTACATTTGTTTTAACTTAAATACTATTTCAACAGTGATGTAGAATTTGTTGTATAAAATTTAACATTAATTTAGGCGATTATTATATCTTTAACATATCATCAGTTCCTATAGTACTCTCCTTGAGTACGTTTCAATAATATTATTTCTATCGGATTTAATCCATTTCTTTAGTTTGTTTTTTTGGTATAAATTACTAATTTCTAGTTCTTTTAAATCATTTGGTAAACTATTGTAACTTACTATTGCCTTTGTATAACTGTTTTTGCTACTGACTTTTTTCTGACTTTTTGGTATGGCTAAACTTTTATTTCTTGTTATACTGTTAGAATGTATGTACTTATCTTTAAGAGTGTTGTAATGAAATTTTAGAGATTCAAATGTAAATATTTGTTCTATATTCATTGGGTAATCTAAAATTATAGGATAATTTTTATTCACAATTTTTAGAATTTTATTTTGTAACCTTTGTAGACAGGTTATATGGGATTTGTAAGCTCCGCCCCAAGCTATTACACCATAGCTAATTATACTATGAAAAAATGCATAGTATATTATTTTTAAAACTTCTTTAGGCATTGATTTGGAGATTTTATAAAATATATAAACTAGGTATTTCGTATTTTTAATAATGTATTGTATGTGTTTATTCCACTTTAGATTATAATCAAAAATAATGCCCAGATATTTACATTCTTCAACTCTACAAAGGTTTTTATTTTTTATCTTAATATTTATATATTCAGGAACACTATCCTTGTAGATACCGAAAGTCATGTATACTGTCTTTTCAATATTTAACGACAATTTATTTAATGCTAGCCACTTTTCAATTTTATTCAAATAACTATTCATACTTTCTTGAGCCTCGCTCCAGGTATTTTCAGTTGCTATAATTGTCGTGTCATCAGCATATGACGATATTGCTTCAGGCGGGATTTCTTCCAAGATATCATTGATATAGAGTATGAAAAGCAATGGGCCTGATATTGTACCTTGGGGAACTCCCGTTATTATTACCCTGTAATTACTTAGATTATCATCTATTTTCACTGCTTGGTACCTATTATTTAGATAACTTGTAAGCAAATCCAACGCCTGTCCTCTAATTCCATAACAATATAATTTTGCTAATAGTATTTCATGATCGACAGTATCAAACGCTTTTGCTAAATCCAGGAATGTTATAATTGTGGGTATGCTATGATCCAAGTTATTGTAAAGTATATTTGTCACATAATTCAAGGCATCTTTTGTACCAATTTTTTTCATAAATCCAAATTGATGTTCGGATATTATATTGCTTTTATTAATGAAGTAAAAAATTCTGTTATATAAAATTCTCTCAAAAATTTTGGGCTACGTTAGAAATTAAAGAAATTGGTCTGTAGTTAGAAATACTATGTTTAACACCAGATTTGTATATCGGTATACAAATTCAGACTTGTTTATATCATGAGATCTATAAACAGCTGAGATTTCCATGATACTGTTAGAATCGTTTTTGTTGTTTAAAGAAATACGTGTGTTATTAATTTTGATTCTACCAACTTCTATAACATTTGTTTTTTGAGCTACGCTTGTATGTACAAAGATCATTACACCATCATTTTGGTTACTTTTGCTTTCATTGTAGTAACTCATATATCCATCAAGTTCATATAATTTGTAATTGACTTGTGTGAAAGTTTCTGTGGTAATGACAATACATGGTTTATTGATTAAACTTTCTAACAAAATTTTTATTTATCAAAATTAGCATTCATGCTTCTTATATTCATATGCATTATTAAATCTTTTTTATTGCTTATTGCTTTATTAAGTATATCAATATTTCCACACAACTTTTCCTTTTTGACAGTATCTTTTTTTATAGTCTGTAATAATTAAAAATAATCCATATTATTCTATTATATATGACAAGTATTATGTAGTATTAGTAGTATTTGTTGTATTTATTGTCGTCCGTTCTTTACTATGTACTACTATCCGTTGTCTGTGTTGGTAGAAATCTCTTGATGGTAAAACAGGTGCAATTGGATAATCCGTCGAGTCGATATACTTTTTTATTTTGTGCCTAAGGATCTCACAAGATGTCGCGTCAGATGCCATATGTTCAACATTATATTTTGTTTCATATTTGCTGTTGCTATATACACAATTTACACATTTTCTTATTTCACTTGTGCACTCACTGGCTTTATGCTTACCCGAGCACTTTATGCATGCAGGACCATTTCTGCATTCTTTGTTATGTCCTAATCTACCACATGCATCACAAGGTCTAATGTTTATGTGGTCATACACTCTACAGTTTTGATAACTAATAAAAAGCCTATTTTTCCTCTCTCTTATTACTTTATACATTTCAGCTGGTACTTCCATCAATATTGTGCTTAAGTTGTTCCTGTTATTTTTATACATATGTAGGACTGTACCTTTCTCTGTGAAATTGTTGAAATTTCTTGCATTTATATCCTTTTCTATATCTGCAATATCCGTCTCGGTATCATTGTCAAAACCTACTATTTTTATTTTTGGATTAAACAATTCTTCTTTTTCCACTTCACAAATAGATTGTAGCTTGTTCTTGATTATTTCTTCAGTTATTTGAACACTATCATTATCAACGCAGTTAATAGTCACTTCATTTTTCTTATTTATGTGTATACTCTTTGCCTGTATTCTTGTTTCATTTGATATCTGCTTTTTGATACATTCATTCAGATTAATGTGTTCGTTTTCAGCTTTGTCTATGTTTTTAACAACGATTTTTGGAACCCGTTTTAGCTGTGGTTTGAAATTGGTTACCGTTTCAGCATAAGTCTTTTTTATTGAGTTTTGATTATGTTTATCTAATTGCTTTTGTTTATCTAGCAGTTCTCTTAACAGGTCAACTTTTTCTTGCAGTTCTTTGATCAGTACTTCTTGCAGAGAGACTTTTGTTTGCATCAACTCAAAATCTCCTTAATTCTCAAAATTAGAAGAATTTAGTATGTCTTGAGTTT
Organism: Gastracanthus pulcherrimus; assembly: GCA_949152435.1. Classification (NCBI taxonomy): domain Eukaryota; kingdom Metazoa; phylum Arthropoda; class Insecta; order Hymenoptera; family Pteromalidae; genus Gastracanthus; species Gastracanthus pulcherrimus. The sequence continues at coordinate 109,262,287 of OX424575.1, read as the reverse complement.
TGTTCGTAATTTCTTCAAGCAGTCTTTCCTAATTTCCTCTGAGTTTTTCATTTTAATCTGCGCAATGAGGAGCTTAGCAGATTCACTCAACGTATTTTCGGCATTTTTTGAGGTTATGTCGAGCTGCTTATGTTCTGGACATATTATAAGAAATTCACTTATACATTTACTTCCTTTTAATCTTTTATTACAACTCTGATGAAACGCGTTTTCGCATATAATGCAAATTTGTGTAGTACACTTTGATTTACCACAGCACGTAAAATTTATTTTACTGTATTTATCAGGACCGTGTTTCTCATTTGCCGCCAAATTACTTTTTTTTTTTTTTTTTTTTTTTTTTTTTTTTTTTTTTTTTTACTTACATACAGACATACATACACATACGTACATATATACATACATACATACATACATACATACACATACCTACATATATACATAGATACATACATACATACATATACGTACATATACACGGTGTCAATTAAGTCCCGGGACGGCTGAATATTTTCTAAAGTACTGCTTTTCTGGAAGAGGTTAAGGTCATTCCTTAAGTAACTTTGAACAAGGAACCCAACGGTGACCTTGGATTTAACCTTGCACCTCATTTTCATGGTTATTTTGAGGTCAACCTCATTTTTTCAAACGGTAACCCCTATTTTTTATAGCGGAATCGGAAAGAGCGGAAAATTTTACATCCGGATATGTATTGAGGTATGGGGTTGAGGTAACCCCTAGAGGTCAAATAGAGGTCAAATAATGACTTCTTAAAAATCTCGCGAGTTCAGTGGTAAAACAAAACAAACAAAGGTCATACCCTAGGTAAATCTTTACGGGGTACCCGACGGTGACCTTGGATTTGACCTTGAACCTCATTTTCAAGGTTGTTTCGAGGTCGACCTCATATTTTCAAATGGAAATCCTTATTTTTGATACCGGATTCGGAAGGAGCGAGAAATTTCAAGTATGGATGTGTTGAACAAGGGATGTAATTGTGACCTTCAATTTGACTTTGGACTTGACCTTGAAGGTCATTTGAAGGTCAACTGTTTTTTTTTCCAAATCCAAAATGGCGAATTCAAGATGGCGGATGAAAATCTTGGGAACAGCACATTTTTGTCTGGAAATGAGTACTCGGGGATTTTTGGGGTCGCTGAGTTAGGATCTACTACCGAAATTTCATTTTCTTCAAATCCAAGATGTTATTGCCATTAAACTTTGGACCTCTAAGGGAGAGGCAAGGGGACTCACGTTAATCAAGCACCCCAAAGGAAACAGATCTTACTACGTCCACGTCGTTGTTTCTGGGTAATGCTAAAAGTGAGAATAAGGACTGAATGTAAAATTTCTCGCTCAATCGGTTTCCGGTATTATTACTGGGATTTCCGATTAAAAAAACCAGTTGACCTTCAAATGACCTTCAAGGTCACGTCCAAAGTCAAATTGAAGGTCACAATTACATCCCTTGTTCAACACATCCATACTTGAAATTTCTCGCTCCTTCCGATTCCGGTATCAAAAATAAGGGTTTCCATTTGAAAATATGAGATCGACCTCGAAACAACCTTGAAAATGAGGTTCAAGGTCAAATCCAAGGTCACGTCGGGTACTCCGTAAAGATTTACCTAGGGTATGACCTTTCTTTGTTTTGTTTTACCACTGAACTCGCGAGATTTTTAAGAAGTCATTATTTGACCTCTATTTGACCTCTATTTGACCTCTAGGGGTTACCTCAACCCCATACCTCAATACATATCCGGATGTAAAATTTTCCGCTCTTTCCGATTCCGCTATAAAAAATAGGGGTTCCCGTTTGAAAAAATGAGGTTAACCTCAAATTAACCTTGAAAATGAGGTTCAAGGTTAAATCCAAGGTCACCGTTGGGTTCCTTGTTCAAAGTTACTTAAGGAATGACCTTGACCTCTTCCAGAAAAGCAGTACTTTAGAAAATATTCAGCCGTCCCGGGACTTAATTGACACCCTGTATACATACATACATACATACATACATACACATGCGTACATATATTCATACATACATACATGCACATACGTACATATATACATACATACATACATACATACATACATACACATACGTACATATATACATACATACATACATACATACATACACATGCGTACATATATTCATACATACATACATGCACATACGTACATATATACATACGTACATACATACATACATACATACATGCACATACGTACATATATACATACGTACATACATACATACATACACATACGTACATATATACATACATACATACATACATACATACATACATACATACATACATACACATACGTACATATATACATACATACATACACATTCGTATATGTATACGTACATACTTACATACATACATACACATTCGTATATGTATACGTACATACTTACATACATACATACACATTCGTATATGCATACGTACATACTTACATACATACATACATACATACATACATACACACTTACATGCATACATACATACATACATACATACATACATACATACATACATGCATACATACATACATACATACATACGTACATACATACACACATACATATTTTGTTTTCTAAGGATAGACAGGTAGGGGATTCGAGAGAAGAGAAAAAAATGCTTCTCCAGCACCGTAGGAGCGCGCGTGCTTTTGTTCTGTTGCACTCCTGTGTGTGATACTGTCCGTGGTCCCGCCGTTCATTATGTAACATTGTCACACCTATCCTACATCCTCTCGAGCTGCCGACCGACCGTTGAAAACATATGTCATTTGGCACTAGCTGATCCAATTCACGTAGCATCCTTGGAACACTCTCGTCGTTATGCCCGCCAAGAGTCTCTTCGTCAGCCCAAGCTCCAGCGGACTGTCAACGGACGTTTCCGACCAGATGTCCCTTCACAAAAGAGTGCACGATGAGAATTTGACCGTCTCACAGAACTTGCCACGCCAAGATTTTACGGCAGGGACGAGATCCCGGTTGTCCCTGTACTTCACCACTTTATTCTCATGTGCGGCGTCCTGCGATTGCGAGCCGCTAACGACGTGCGAGTCTATCACGCACGCGCATCATTCTTTGTAGCAACCAGATCAGGCCTCCGCAATCCTTCAGATGTTTAAATGCGGGGCTCCTCCGTTACTTCCCACCCTTTCTATCGCAGGCCCGAGGCGACGACCCGACACACGGCCTCATGTCGCTTGACTCTTCCGCCATGCGTCCGAAAACATCCCTGGATGATTGTGCGGCTGTTTCAGTAGTGTTACAGCCGGCACGACACCTCACGTCCCTCTGGTTCTTACGGGTTCCTCTTGATGTTCTTATCGAGGTGGGTAAGCAGCTTACCCGTACGTGATGCTTGTAAATATAATCACGGCCGGGTACGCCGATACTGCCGGCGTCGATCCATGAGCTCGCAATGTTACTCCTTCCACACTCTCGTAACTCGTTACCATCGACAGAGCTGCAGAGACTCCGAGCCCACCACTTGTCCCTTTTTGACCTGGTATCGGAACGTCGCCATCCAATGTGAGTGCTTTCCTAGCCCACTCTAGCCACATGTCAACCCATTTCGAACTGGAGACATCACGTATCGCATCAAGGCAGGGACAGAATGGTAAACTAAGGAATTCCCAGACCGCATATATCACACGGAGTGTGGAAGTATGCCGTGGTAGTGTCGGCGGCGAGCCGAGACCACTCCTGATTACCACCCTCGCTGGTGTGCCCAGCGTTCTCAGTTTCCCAAGAGTCATTCCGATCAAGACAAGCTTGTGATAGCGACGACTTATGAGGAAGTAGTGCTGTATCAACAAACGTTGTTGTGGCTTCAAGGCGGTTCTCGTAATCCTGTCCAGATCGATATCGAGCATGCCTCCCGCTTTTTTTGGTCCAATCGCTCTGAAGTCAACGAGCTTGAACCGCGGTTCTGTCAGAACCTTGTACTTTCTATGCGCACGGTCGGGCACTATGGACAGGACCACATATTTCGCCGTATTGAGTGAGAGTCTTTACTGGTCCATGCCTTTACTGGTTGACGAGACTAGGAAGAGATCGTCAGCATATACGATTGAATTTATCCACGATTCTCTTAGCTCGTGTCCGACGTACTGGGACAATAATCTTAATACCCTATTAACAACAAGGCAGACGACTGCTGTGGAAAGAGGATCGCCTTGCCTCACCCATGTATCAACCTTGATAGGCTCCGAGCGAGAGCCTTGCACCTCCAAAACTGTTGAGCTATTACTGTATATGTTGGAGATATACCTGATGAAACCTGGCGGCAGGCCAGCTTCCTCCAATATGGAGACGATGGCCTCGTGACTTACACTGTCGTATGCCCGGGCAAAATCGAGGGAAGAAATGTGAATCTCCCTCAAGTTGCGCCTTGCGTCATCCAATAATGTAGCCAACGCTGTGATGTTCTTGGTGCAGCCGTCGTCCATGCACCGCCGTCGAAGATCGACAAGATTCGCCTCAAGCATATGCTCCGCGATTATTTTATGCAAGTGCCAAACGACCACCGCGGCTATGCTGATCGGCCGAAACTCAGCTGGTGTTTCACTCGTCTCCTTCTTGGGTATGAAAACCGTCCTTCTCGTCAGCAGTTCTGAGGAGGATCCATTTCTGGCGAGGATTACGTTGAAAAATAGGGCCTTTGCGCTCGCCGGAATAGATCTCCATTAACTTGACAGCTTGGACTTCTTCGCACGTCACCGCATGCCCTTGATGCTCAGGTCTCGTTCTTTCCATCGAGTATTTCCCTAGCAGCTCTTGACATGTCCTTTTTAAAGAGCTGCTGTACTCTGGCTAACTCGTGGCGACGTTTCTTTCTTCGTGGTACGGACCGCTCATCTGGTATGTCCCTTCGTGGTTTCCGTGGTCTCGGTGGATGAGGTGGCGGGAAAACAGTCCTAAGCCGCTCACTGCAGGCAGACGACACATCTCTCCCCTCCAGCATATCCGCGGATATTGCCAGCAAACGATCAACATGCCATCCATACCTTCTCGACGACCACCCGAAGGAGATCGATTGCCGAGCGAATACTGTCATACATGTCACTCCACCGCGGAGAACTTCCCGCACTGGATCTTGGGGAAGACTGCGATTGCGCGATTTGCACATTTCAGAATTTTCCGCTCAGCGATAACTCTGTCACTGGGGAAGAACCAGGAGTGTCGCCAACGTCCGTATGTATACGACTTGGTGACGCTGAGATAGCCTGCGCCGCCCGTGGGACAGCTTTCAAATCATCAAGTGCTACCTTGACCAGCTCTTTGCATGCTGGTCTTGTGCGTATACTTTGATATGCCAATAGAGTCCTACTGCCTCCCAGGAACTTCGTGAAGTGCACGTTGATCTTGTGCACTTCTTCAGTCACTATCATTACCGCTTTTTCCCTTGCCATTGTTTTCAGTTCTTCATCAGACCAGCGCGCTTTTGCTCTATCCACATTGACCTCTTCGTTGACCCTTTCCAGATGGGCGCTACGTCGGTGTATTCCTAACCCTTTCTTGGTGGGAAAGGAGCGATCGCAATTCGGGTACGGAAAGCCCAGATCCGTCTGCGCAGATGTTGGTCATACACACATACATACACACATACATACATACATACACAAAGCGTAATTATTCTGAAAGTACTATTTCACTCCCACCATATATTCTGCTTTTACGTATAAAAAATTACAAGAAATGTTATCTCTATACTTAAGAAATTATTACTGTAACTTTCAAAGGATAATATAAAAAATCTTTTAAGATATCGTTACCTAACAAAATGCATTATTTTAAAATTTTTTTTCTGATGAAGCAATGAGTCTTATAACTTGAAAATTTGCAAGATTATAGTTCTATATAAAACTAATATTCAGTAAAAATTTCATTAAAATATACCCTTTAATTTTCGAATCGTAGAGGATAAAAGTTTTTGAAAGCAGATACAGATTCTTCAAAAAAGAATATTTGAATTAAGAGTTTTACTATTAAGACGTAATGCGATAATTCTTTGAATTCTACCTACTCAGTAAATATTATTTTCTATGATCTTTTTAATATTAGTAATATTTTGCTTTTATATATTTTCGAAAAAATGTTAGTGTTACTTTACTGTTTATTATAAAAGTTTTGCAATCATTTATATTCTTACAATTTTTAAAATCAACCTACATATCTTGTTCTTTAAGACTACATTTTCTTATAATTGTCGACATCTTATATATTTCTTCTTATAATATCTTGTCCAAATTAATAAACATTTATAGATTTATTATTCCACAGTTTGTCCAAATTAATAAACTTTTATAGCGTAATTCTTCCACAGATATTGTCCAATTTTTTTTTCTAAAATTTTCTTCAACAGCTTTTCTACGTGTTCAATGCTTTGCTTAAACAGGTGTTTAGTAAATGTTGGTTTAAACAGTTTCTCTATCTTTTGAATTTTGGTTTTAAACCGATGTTTATCTAGTATTTGTTGTACATAATCATTCTTTCTAACTTGATAATAAGCACTATCAAAATCATCCAGAATGTAAATTTTATTTTCCTCTGAAAAATATACTTGTTTATAAGTTTGTCTTGGACTTACCATATAATAATTCTAAAAATACGTTTATTATAATATTTTAATTTTATAAAATTAAAAAATATTAAATAAATACTAAAAAAAAACTTTATATTTTGAAAAAGCTTTTTAATGTAATTTATAATATAGTTATGTAATATTTTATAAAAATTAAAACAAAAGTAAAGGCAACTAATTATTTCATTTAATTTCAATTAGTTAAGTAATATAATGTATTAAGCATAAAATAAAATATTTAGTAGTAAAATTATTCTTTAGTAATATGAAAGCAATCATTTTCATTATAAGCAATAAACCACGTATCTTTTTCAATATTTTTTTGAAATTCTTCCAAACCTTCACAATATTGTTCGAAATATTCTGTAACCCTTTGGGGTAAGTAAATAAAAAATTTATTATCATAATCAATTCTATATTTTTAACCATATGCTGTATTTTCCTTACTAATTGCTGTAACGTTACATTTATTATTTACTTTTAAATCTGACATTCTTTTATATCGCCAATTACCTGATTTAACTACCTCATTTAGAGATTCGATTATTTGAAAATTATTTCAATTAACTTTATTAAAAATTTTATACTTATGACCGATTTCATCTCAAATCATGCGGGCCGACAGCACCTATCTCTCCAAATCAGCTCAAATTATAGTATATTATTCTACTCGGAAAATAAGCGTATACGTATTTTTTGATTTTTCGATAGCATCAAAATTGCATGTGTATGCTTTTTTCAAAAATGACTCCTCAAATTTCGTTTCTCAAAAATCGAAAACTTTTTTCTTTTTAAATCGTTCTAATTCGTCTTTTTATGGACATTTGAAAATAATTCTGTACATATTCGATGCTGTTGATGATACTCTTTCGATCTGCCAAGTTCAAAAATTTTTTTACAAAAAATCAAGGATGATATGGCATTTTTTATAAACAATGAAAAATGCTTTTTTCTCAAAAAAGCCATCTTTTTTTACTCAATTTTTTTTTATAGATAGCTAGTCTCAATACCTATATGGTCATATACATGACATTTGTAATATTTTTGTTTTTTAAGAGATATAAACGAAATATGAAAAAAAATTTATGTTCCCCCATAGCACTGTCGTGCAAGAAAAAATCCTATGTATTTTTCCCTTTTTTATGATTTTTAGACATTTTATTGCTTTTTCTAACTTTCCTGCTAACACGATTCTTTGAGTTGATTTTCTTCTTCTTCTGTTTCTCTTTATTTAACAATTTTGTTAAAGAATGAAGAGCAGTTCGACCTGTATAAGATTTTTTCTTTTTACCTACATTTACTTTCCATACATGGGTTTTCTGAATGCCGTTATATTTAGGAGCCTTAAGCCACTCTTTTATTTTATTTTGTCTAAAAACTTCAATACCTTCTTTTGGTAGTAAGATTAGTTTAATATTATTAGTATAAGATTGAACTTTTGTTACAAAAGCATTGGCATCTTGTATTGATTCAATATGACTGTTCTGAAGATTATGTCTAGTTGCATAGTGTTTGACTAGTCCGCCAACATCATCACATGCACCTTTCCCGTGACCTGTAGCTGAAAACAACCATTCTTTATTGATGGAAGCATTTTTCATTTCATACAATTGAAATCGATTTTTAAAGTGGCATTTTTCATCGCATCAATTATTTTTTCCATTGCTAACAAGGCATGGGCAGAATCGTGTTTTCTATCATCACTGATGACAGCAAAAGTTTTTGTTAGTTTTCCTTGATAACAAACTGCTATGAAAATAGAGACCTGTTGATTAACCAAGTGAGTACCTTGAATAGGGTTACTGTGAATCACTGCCCAATTTTCAGCAAAATCACCATGCAGTACTAGATGACCTGAGTTAGCTGCAGCAATTTCTTTCTCTTCTTTTATAGCTTTTCTTTGTATATTTTTAATATTTAAATGAAAGCTTGTTTTAACTGTCCAAGAAGAAAGATCGCTAAAAAATTTGGAGATTGTTAATCTTTTCTTCACAAGATGGCCATTTTCCCACATAGCAAAAACAATCTCCTCGTGTTCATTAGTTGTAACTAATCCAAACAAACTTAGGTTTATATTTTCGAACTGCTCTTCAATCTTTAACAAAATTGTTAAATAAAGAGAAACAGAAGAAGAAGAAAATCAACTCAAAGAATCGTGTTAGCAGGAAAGTTAGAAAAAGCAATAAAATGTCTAAAAATCATAAAAAAGGGAAAAATACATAGGATTTTTTCTTGCACGACAGTGCTATGGGGGAACATAATTTTTTTTTCTTATTTCGTTTATATCTCTTAAAAAACAAAAATATTCCAAATGTCATGTATATGACCATATAGGTATTGAGACTAGCTATCTATAAAAAAAAATTGAGTCAAAAAAAAGATGGCTTTTTTGAGAAAAAAGCATTTTTCATTGTTTATAAAAAATGCCATATCATCCTTGATTTTTTGTAAAAAAATTTTTGAACTTGGCAGATCGAAAGAGTATCACCAACAGCATCGAATATGTACAGAATTATTTTCAAATATCCATAAAAAGACGAATTAGAACGATTTAAAAAGAAAAAAGTTTTCGATTTTTGAGAAACGAAATTTGAGGAGTCATTTTTGAAAAAAGCATAACACATGCACTTTTGATGCTATTGAAAAATTAAAAAATACGTATACGCTTATTTTCCGAGTAGAATAATAAACTATAATTTGAGCTGATTCGGAGAGATAGATGCTGTCGGCCTGCATGATTTGAGATGAAATCGGTCTTATATAACAGTTATATATCTTAATTGATGAATAAGATCTGAAATATAATTCAGAAATAATATAAATTATAAAAATACATTATACTTTTGAAGAATGAATTTTATTTGATTTTGATAAAGAAGAATATTTTCGTTTAATTTTAAATAAAGCTGTATTTATGCACTTTATAGCGGGGTGCTCAATCATTGAGCAATTTAAATATTAACCGAGCTAGTATCCTGCAGGCGTGCGCCACACGCAACGCGTGTGCGCGGCTTATCGCAGCTCTTACCTTTGAGGAGGCCCGCGGCGACTCGCCGTTGAAGCCTTACCCCGATGTAGCTGTGCAGGCTTTTGCCACGTATACACCGAATCCACGAGGATTCGGCTTCCACCGGAGTTTCTTCGACGAACTGGTTTTCGCGACCTGGAAGGAGCGCGAAAACGCGAAGACTAATCCTTTCGCGACGCGAACAGTGATGTAGCCTTGCTTCGACCTAACTCGATGCGAGGAGCAGGCGGGTTTGGGTTAATGAATGGCATAATGATTTAATAAAAACAACAGAAGCTATATTCTAAAACAATAAATAAATAAATACACTACAATAATCAAAGTACGCATAGATCGAGCGTCGCCTGCGTTTTCCGCACGACCGTCGCTGAACGTGCCGCCGGAATCGAAGAGGAATGCGATCGCGCGCTGTCCCTCTTCACCGTGGGTTTTTCGGAGTCGTCGAATCTTGAAGGCACGGCACACTATTCGTAGTGTGGCCCTAATAAACGTCCGCGGTTGCTGCGGTCTAGCCCTTACCTCTACTATATAGAGAGGGACAGTAGGAGGTGACGCGCTGCTGCTGACGATGCTCTCCTCTTCTTTTCTGAGATGCAGTCCTTGTGCAGCTGCTCTGCGCTTCGTTTTTTTTTCTCTTTTTCTCTCGTTCGTCACACCACCAAAGCGGCAGATCATCGGCGTCCTCGGTGGCGTCCTTAAATATGGCGAATATCTGAAATCTGAATATGGGAAAATCTGGAAAACCTGAAAATCTCAGGGAATAAAATTTACTCTGGAAAAATCTGGAAATCTCAGGGAATTTTTTGAGATTTCTGAAATTCTCATGCAATTTTATAATTTATCAAATTTACAATTATAATTCCATTAAAATCTTCAATTCTGTTATAATATATTAGAAAATGCTTTATTGTTAAACTGCTTTGTGCAAGTTGGCTTTCTTTCAAATATATTCAAATATTAGCTGGTAAAATAGAGTATCTTTGAATTTACAAGAAGAGTCAAGGTTTCAGGTTTTTTCTGATACCTATAAATAAAGTCCACTGGTCATACTTTGATCCCGAAGGCTTTTGTTGTAAGATATGAATTGTTTTACTTGAAATATTCGTTACATTATTTATAAATAATATCTCTATAATAATACTCTTAATATCTCTATACTTTTGTTCATATAACTTATCAAATTTTTACACTAAAAAAATTAACCAATAGACAAATAAATGTAGACTTCATAAGATTTAATTTGAGTATAGTCTTGTATTTATGCATCCTTACTTTTGCGTGAAAACTTGCAGAGTTATGATCCGAAGTATTGGTTACATTTTTAACTGAAATAATGCGTATTTCGGATACAATACGTTATGGGAATCATTTTCGCGGACCAAAAAACACTTTCCAAAGTCTCACCTACATCTGTTTTCCGAAGGTGGCGAACTCTGATGTCAGTTTAAAAAAAAAAATTGTAAAAATGTATCCAAGAAATAGAAAAAATATATCAACTGCAAATAAAGTTAATATTGAATAAGTAATTAATGATAGAAAGAGGCTCCTGGAACTGATAGACTAAAAATTGAAAATGAAAGAATTTATTAGTTATAATGGAGAAAATTCGTCTTATTAAAAAATCAATGAAAAAAAATATCAAATGTTGTTCAGAAATTTGTTGGTAACAGACTATCACCTACCGTGAGAGCTAAGTAAAATTAAAAAACAATGTAAACAACTAATTTCTTTGAGAGCAGGCCGTACTAGATACGAAGCGAAATTTGCGGTTGGTCACTTAATTCATTGAATTTTTATAATTTTATGAATTTTTAAAAGTTGTCCCCAATTTTGTACAGTACAAAGAATTCGGGATAACTTTTTATAACTTTTCAGTACACAGTTTCGGCCTCCTCCAGTTAATGCCTGAAATGACAGACGCCTTTCCAGAAAAGATAAAAAGCTTCGACAGATCTTAGCAAAACTTGTTATCTTATAGTTTGAGAGCCTGCTCTTTTCAAATCAGCCAGTCATTTTCTCTTATATCGAAGTATTCTTCCAATACGGCAGATTAAATAAAAGAAATCAAGCAAATTTTCACATTTCTATCTAAAAAATCGTAATTTTGTAAATGAATACCCGATTAGGTTGAAACTGTGGAACTGGTGGCATACAGACATATACATGAAGATAGCATAGCAAAACATTCAAAATTAAAAACGGCGGCGCTTACTCGAAAATTTTTTACTTTTGATATTATAATGTGCGGTTTCAATTATGAAGTAAAAATTAATAGAAATCGTGGGATATGATGTTAAACTTACTGTATCAATGCTATATTATTGAATTTTAAAATTGATTATGTAAATTTTAAATAACATACTATTATGTTACCGGCTCTAAAAGTTCGTCAGGCATACGTGGCCGTACGCTCACAAAATATAAAGACCTGTGATATACGAATATTTTGAAGATAGGGTCCAATAGTATTCGATTATTAATTGTATTATAATTTTACATTACCTACTACTAAAAAATCGATAATATTTCAAAGTTGTCAGAATAAAATCAAGTAAACTCGGTTTTGTGTGGAAAAGCTGCATTTTCAAATTATTGCCAACAATTTAGATCCGCCATATTGAATTTTGAAATTTCTGCTGTGGCATCTGAAAATATAATTCTGTATATCGCCAAATCCATAGTTGTGACCCGATTAGATACGTATTCATTTAAATAAATGTGAAAATTTGTTTGTTTTTATTTATTTAAGTCGCCATATTGGCAAAATGCTTCCATATAAGAAAAAAAGGTCGGCGGGTTCAACGAGAGCAGACTCAAAAACTGTAGCGTAACAAGTTTCATACAAATTTTTTTAAGGTTTATACGTTTTCTACTAGAAATGTGAAAATAATAAAAAAAAAACTATACCATCTCATGCGTTAATGAGTTAATGAGGACTTTAAATATTTAATTGTTTTAAGACCAGTTCAGATTCAACTTTATTGTTTGTGGATCAATATCATCCCATACAACTAGAAAAATTTATAAGACTTTATCAAAAGTATTGCTATTCTTTCATAAGTGCTTTGGCACTATGCTTTCTCAAAGAGAATTTAATTAAAATTATTATATAAGTAAAATAAATGGGTCATTGATTCTAAAATCTATTTTATCTATAAAAACAAATGAAATCTATACCTATAAAAGATTGAATTAGTGTTCTTCTTTTAATTGCAGAATACATAAGACACAAAAAACGCATCATTTTTTAAAGTCACTCATTCAAAATTTTGATTATTATTTAACATATACTAGTTTACAAATTCCACCATCAAAATAGTATAAAAATTATGATTAATACCTAACTCAAAACGTAAATTTCAACTGATATAACAGAAAAGGGAAATTAATTGGAAAAATGTGACGCGTGCTATCATTTATAAAATATGTTTAATTTTCATTTAGACATTTTTTCTTTATCTAAAACATCACAACAAAGAGAAATTGATGTTCGAATAAAAATTGTCGAAATCTCTAGTAATCGACCACCAAAATCTAATAGTCGGCCGCTTGAGTTCTAGTAGTCGACCACCAACAACATCATATTTTAAGTGCAATGGAATGTACAAAATGATATAAAGAAGTAAAAGAAGTACAAATGTTATTGATAGTTTAGTAAATTATTCATAACTTTTCAAACCAAGGTCATTTTACGAAAATATGATTTTGCATACGTTAATGTTGTGTTAAGGTTAAGTAGCGATCTTTTTCCATAACAATGATATTATTACGTGATATTATAACATGGTTATGGGAATTATAACGGGAAGAAATAAAAAAATAATACATTATGTAACAAGGGCAAAAAGTCGAATATTTATGTCTATCTCAACTGTGGCCACTTTTTGACTTGGAAAGCGGGACTAATGGACTGTTAAAGGACAATATTGTTAAAAGACAATCGATAATCAGGGTTATTGATAGAACTTGATGAAATAGAGGAATTTCGACTAGTGCCTAGTAAAGTCACTTTTTTCCCGCATCTGCGGGAAAAAATTACTTTTCTCCCGCATTTGTGGAAAAAAAGTGATTTGCGGGCCAACAGTGTAATTTTGGTCTCGCTTTTCAGGGAAAAAAGTGGCCATTTTCTTTCAGATGGGCATAAATTGTATTTAAAAATAATTTCCTTTTTTTATGTACACAATTTAGTGCGAGAATCCCGAATATCACAACAATGAGAATAAGGCCAATTTGATGAACTATACGAAAATACCGACTTTTCTTAATATATTTCTTAATATTGTAAATTAGTTTTTAAAGTTTTGAAACGAGTTATAACTCTTTTCGTACATAAATATACGAGGGTAGTTCAATAAGTCTTTAGAATGACCAACAGATGGCGCGCGAATCGCTCCAAATCATCTGTTTTCAGTCAGCACCACTCCCGACTAGATATATGGTGCAGTCACAGTCCACATCTTCTGAGTTTACGTGTTTTTATAACCAATTGAAAAAAAAAATTGCTTGTTAAGAAAAATGGAAAAAAACGAGTTTAGAGCGGTAATTAAACATTTTCATTTAAAGGGTTTAACTCCATATGAGATAAAAAATGAATTGGACTCAGTTCATGGCACATCTGCCCCTGCCTTAGCAACGGTTTATAACTGGGTAAATGAATTTAAGCGTGGTCGTACATCAATAAGTGACGAACCACGTTCAGGAAGGCCCGTAGAAGCAGCTACTCCCGAAATCATCAATAAAATCCACGATATGGTGTTGAAGGATAGAAGATTAAAAGTGCGTGAGTTAGCTGAGGCCACAAGGATATCTATAAATGCAGTTGTTTCAATTCTATATGAAAAATTAGGCATGAAAAAGCTATCGGCAAGATGGGTGCCGCGTTTGCTCTCAGCTGAGAATAAACGCAATAGAGTGGTCGCCTCTGAGGCTCTTTTGGCGCGCATAAGTCGGAATCCTGAGGAATTTTTTCGTCGATTTGTGACTGTGGATGAAACATGGATACACCACTACACTCCTGAGACAAAGGAACAATCCAAACAGTGGATTTCCACAGGCGAACCAGCTCCAAAGAAGGCAAAGACCGTAAAGTCAGCTGGTAAGGTTATGGCTACAGTTTTTTGGGATGCACGTGGAATTATACTTATTGACTACTTGGAAAAGGGTAAAATAATTACTGGTGAGTATTATGCATCATTATTAGAGCAGCTGAAAGAAGAAATTAAAAAAAAACGACCACATTTGGCGAGAAAAAAATTCTCTTTCATCACGACAACGCCCGAGTTCACATATGCTTCGTTTCAATGGCTAAAATTGAAGAACTAAAATTCGAATTGGTCGAACACCTACCGTATTCACCAGATTTAGCCCCCAGTGACTTTTTCTTATTTCCAAACTTGAAAAAATGGCTCGGTGGACAGAGATTTACGGACAACGAAGACGTCATTGCCTCTGTAAGTGCTTATTTTGAGGAACTTCCGAAAACGCACTTTTCTGAAGGATTAAAAAAACTTAAAAAGCGATTGACCAAGTGTATAGAGCTCCAAGGAGATTATGTTGAAAAATAAAAAAAAATTTACCCAAAAAAAATTGTTTTTATACTTTATTCTAAAGACTTATTGAACTACCATCGTATAACAGTGTCTATTGTGGTTTAAAGGGGCCCTGCTTTAGAAGGTCAAAAATATCGATTTTTTTATTCGCTAAATCTATCCCAAATGTATCCAAGAATATATTTCCAAAGTTTCATAGGCAAATTCAAAGTATTTCCGAAGATATATAAGGCGAAGCGGTGCGGCATCGAGCAGATGTACGAGCGCTCGGTCCCCCTTGAGCGTGCGCTCCTGCCCTCACTCTTTTAATGCAAATTTCTTGCCTGGGAAAGGTCCCAAGATCTTTCGGTACAATGTTTGGAAATTGTAGTGAGCATTATAGCTATAAATATATGTAAGTATACTAACTGTTCTGGAGTATAACGATTTCTCTCTCTCTCTCTTCCTCTCCACGTGTGTACATATTTCTACGTTGCTGGTTCAACGGTTGGTTTTAAGTAAATCGGACCAGACGGAGTTAGATACAAGCAGTAGCGCGAGAAAATTATCAACTGCAAGCACCGATGATATAATTGTGCACCCACTTCACTACTATAGAATAATAGAATTTTTTACAGTTTTCAATGCACTTACTGATATAATAATATGCAGATCGTGCAAGCAAAGCATACAATTTGCAGAGAGTGGACATCGACGCTTGAGCTTGAAAATTATATTGTTGTGTGCATGTGGTCGAAGAGAAATAAATTCAGGACCGTTAATACATACTGACTTCGCAATAAATAGACGTATTGTGATCGCTATGAGGTTATTTGGTATTGGACGAGAAGGCATTGATTTATTTTGTGGTATTATGGATATGTGTCAAGGTTTATCGAAATTGACCTACGATATAATAGTGCAGCATTTTCACGCAGCGATGAACTCAATGTTTAATAGTGTCTGTGAGAAAGCTGTTAAAAAGGAGCGGGATAAAATATTGAAAATCAAAGATCCGAAATGCATTTAAAAGTTTCCGGCGACGGATCATGGAAAAAGCGTGGCTATACGTCAATGTTCGGTGTAACAATTCTCATTGGTTATTACTCTGGCAAAGTCATCGATCTTATTGTTAAAAGAGCACTGTCAGCCATGTGCCTTAAAAAAGCACCATTGAATGACGACGAATTTTAAGAGTGGTACCAAAATCATAAATAGTCATGCACCTCAAATCACGAAGGTTCGGCGGGGAAGTTGGAGGTGAATTCAATTGTAAAAATTTTGGCAAGATCTGACGAAAAATTTGGCGTAAAATATAACAATTATATCGACGACGGCGACTCTAAAATATTTACTGGGATTTTGAACATCAATTCATATGGTGACGAGTGCCCTGTTACCAAAAAATGAGTGCATGGGATACGAACAAAAACGTATGGGTACACGACTCCGTATTAAAAAAAAAACAGAAGCTCGGAGGTAAAAAGTACCTGACGGACGGTATTATCAAGAAGCTAACCATTTATTATGGTTTAGCTATCTGAAAGAATATAGATTGTGTAGAAAATATAAAAAATCTATAATCGCTACTTTAGATCATTATTGTTCTACAGATGAGTTTTATCGGCATGAAAACTGTCCTCCAGGCGCTGACAGCTGGTGCGAATGGCGTAAGGCTAAGGCTATAAACTCACTAGCTTCATATAAACATCCTACCAGATTGATTCAAGAGGATACCGAGTCGCACATTCATCCTATTTACGAAGAGCTGTCCAAGGACGAACGCGGTGCTTAGGCGGTCACCCGCAGAATCCGAACAAATCGTTCAATGCTACGGTCTGCCTCATGAACCTCAAGCATCTGCATTCTGGTAAAAAAATAGTGGAAATAGCCGCGTTTATGGCTGTAGACATATTTAACGAGGGCTATTCTGCAGTGTTGAAGACCGTGAAACAAATGAAAGTTTTTATATTCAGAATTAAGTGCACTTCTAGTTATACCTAAAAAATTATTAAAAAAGTTTGTTTAAACAATTTTTATAGCACGTTGAACTCATTTTTTTCAAAACTAAAAACGTGATTTTTTTCAAACTTGCTAAAAATATAGAATTTTACAATTTTTTCGGGTTTTTCAATTTTTGTTTTAGACAAGCATTACGATCTCTACTTTTCCCGCAGCTGATAGACTTCAATAACGAGGCTTTGTGTAAATATGTAAATAAAACAAAAATATGAATATATATATATATATATATATTTTTTTTTGCGTATAAACAATGCCTTTCTATTCTAGAAATATACTTGAAACTATACCAACAAGTTCGCTATGGTTCGTTATTTCTTTTTATCCTAAAAAAATCTCCGAAAAACAGCGATTTTTAGATCTTCTAAAGCAGGACCCCCCTTAAGGGTATATTATGTTTTTACGACCAGGTCGACTACTGAATCATATGTTCAATGTTATGAATTACAGTTTGTTGACCGTGGTGGTGGATAACTAGAGATTTTACGATAAGCGAGATATATTGATCGACCACAATTAAATAAGGAAATTAACATAATCTTTTACACATTTCGTACATCTATCTAAAACTTTGATGTATCTAATATACGTTAATGCTATTTTGAAGCAATGATAAAAAATATTTGCATGAAATTGAACGTTTATATTATCGGACCCTGCAAAAAAAGATGGTGGTCCAAACAAACTCGTGAGGGATTCGTTATTTTGTACAAATACGTTATTTTGAGATGTTGTCACGCAGGCATTCCCGTGACATATATAAATAAAGATATCCAAGTATAATATAAATCGTCATTTTATTCATTATGTATCACGTATACTTATTTATTTGAATGTAAATACGAATGTGGTCGACTACTAGGGAGTGGTCGACTACTGGTGCATTTACCCTATATACAGATTCAGTATTGCAAAAATAAATTATGTTATTAATATATAATTTTTAAAAAAATTACAAAATAATACTATTTCTAATATAACATTATCTTTGGATTTTTTTCCTGCAATATAATGCATAAAGTTGGCTAGAAGTGTAGAATAGTAAATCTCATATATAATAATACTTAATATCTACAAGAAAAAGCACAACAATAAAGCTTAGATATGTTGTGATATACAAGGTGAAAGTGTATTGTTTAAATTTAATAATCGCTAATAGTTCAGAAGATTATAAACCAAATCGGCTCAAACATATTCAGCCAATAACCAGATATCTAATAAATATTCTCTGAAATTGTCACGGCATTATACCAAGTATTACTTAAGTTGTCGTTATCCAAAAGAAATACATTTTTTTGGAATCTTATTTTTTTTTCTTAAAAAATTAACCGTTGAAATACCTAAAAATTTACAGGAATATACCTGTATATGAAACAAGTATTCAGTAAAAATTTCACTAACTTTTATTATATAGTTTTTGAATAATAAATGTTAAAAAAAAAATTTGTCACACAGTATAACAACTGAAAAACGACTCATATAAAATCGTTTGCGGTCCTACAATGAAGGATTTTATGAGTACTTTATTGTATAAAACATTTGTTTCCCAGAAACCATTCCTGCATTAAATTAAAATTCAAAAAGCCAAAATTTGAAAATTCCTAAATTTTGGGAAATGGCTATAGACAAAAATTATTTAACCATTTTCGCTAAAACTTTCAAGCGTACACCGGGTACTGATAGCAAACATCTGTGCAAAGTTTGGGTAACTTATACCGCAGATTGAACGAATAGTGATATGGCACATACTAACACATACATACACATACACACACAGACATAGACACGCACACACGCACGTATGCACGCTCACATACATACATGCAGACATTCTTTAAGACTAGTCTATTCGGACTCTCCAAGGCATAAAACGTGTTTATAAGTTAAAACAACACAAAAAAACTTTTCACCATCACAAAGCTTTATCTTTGAGAAAGCAATAAGGATCTTTAATTAATTTATTAATAATCAAAATAAATAAATCGATGACAGTTATGACAGACAAAATTGTTTCAAGCAGTAAAAATTGAATAATCAATAATGAAAATTCTTCCCAGTTTTTTGGAATTATATCCTTACGATTCTGGAAAACCTGGAAAACTCAGGGTACTTTTATATGCTTGACACTAGACACCCTGTTTCAGAAAATTGAGTATCTGTTGTAGAGAGATTATTACGCATGATACTTTCTTCAAGTAAATGATTATTAAACGTAATAATTTGATTAATTTTATTCACAGCTTTAATAAAATATATAATATATATTATAACGTCTTTGCCTTTTATTATCGAAAATATATAATAATTTATGTTTTCAAATTGATAATAAACAGGTAGAAAACTACAATGATTAATATTATATTTATGAAATTGTATTTGGTGAATAATGAATAGATGAAGAGTTTTACAGAGCTCGTACCTAAATGATTTACAATCAGACTCTAACATGTCTCTAAAACGATGTTCTTCTAAGATAAAATGTTGTAGAATTTTCTTAGTAGTTGACTTAAGGGACAGGCCTGGGTTAAACCCAACAAAAGACTTTTTTATGAGCCCAGAAAACTTTTTATGTTTAAAAGCAATCATTCTGAAAATTTTTATGCTATCAATATACAATAATATCTTGAGTTTTACCGTTGCAAGACCTTAAAACCTTGATCCTACACGTCACAATAAATCATTATTTTCAATACTATATTTATTAACGAAACTTTGTTCCTTACATGATTCTATGTGAAATGATGAAAGAATTTTTTTTTCGATTCTTATTCGACCCCTTTTGACATGTGTTATAAATAGAGCGGAGCATCTTTTCGTTACATTCTTTATTATTATTTTTTATGGAGATCCAATAGATTTTTTAAAAATATCTTTTTAATATTTTTTAAAAAATTGATTGGATCTATGAAAAAGAATAATAAAATTTGAACGTGAGTCAGACAATTGTGATCCTCAATGCATTGAAAAATGTTTTACTACGGCAACTTCCTTTGGTATATTTTTATATTTCGCGCCTTTAACGAACTGAATATCAATTATCACATCCATGTATTATATAGCAAAGCTTTTGACAGCATTCGCGGGTAGAAAGAAACTGACGAACAAAATGCTCCAATGGTAGGTGTATATATAGACCAAAGTGCAACGCCATCTGGACGATATTATTTCAATCGCTAAAGTGGACGATGGCTTGATGTGACGCGCCAATTTCTAAAATATTATCGTATTCTGCATATACGATGCAATTTACCGCGTTTTCTAAAGCCTCGCCAAATCGCACATCTAATCTAACGCTACCGTGTTTAATCAAATTCCAATGACTACAGTCATTAGCCGATAAATCGTGCGCTCAATCAAATGCAAATTGGCAGTAGCCATGCGGATATGTTTCGCGCGTTATTTGATTACCTTCATTAAGAAAGGTGTACCTGTGCCAGAAAATAATGTGTGATACGCGTCCACGTACACATTTTTGGTTCTAAAGTTGGGTTGCAACGGTTTGGAGGGAACTTGTACACCGTCAACGTACAGACATAGAAAGTTGATATTGAAATTTTCAAAGTTAAAAGGGTTAAGTCCTCGATCGCCGTTAAAAGCTTTGTTATTTACAAAACCGATAATGAGTCTTTTCAGCAGTTGACCCAATATGATATTATCCAAAGTTTCACCGTGTATACCGCTGTGCATCGTAATAGCTTTAACCTCTACACGCGTAAGAGAATATTTTGCAGTTGTTTTTGAAAGAGATTGAGCATGAGCCAACAATACACCCGGACTAATCTTTACGCGTCTGACTAAGAGGTTTGCCTCCTCGATATGTATTGAAAAATATCCTGTAGGATCCATTAGACAAAAACTATCGCGAGACTTGACTAGACGCACTCGCACCTCTACACTGTTTATGAAGAACTTTTCTTGATTAAATACATCACAGTGAAAATGTCCAATCATGTCGACAGAATTTGTAGCCGACAACAATTTCCGACGTTGTACAAGTCCTTGATTCCCCTCTGCAATATCGTCCATATTTTTAGCGGTATCGTCACACCACAATACACTCGTAAGATGAGAAGAATTTGCAGCAGGTCCATAAGTCAACAGTGTTTCAATGTACGCTCTGTAAGCGTACGCATCGGTCGGCGGTGATACAGGTTTTTGATTAAAATACACATCCACTTGATTGAACATTGAATGCATGAAATTATTAACAGCTCCCGTTTTGGCTTTTGCTATTCTAAATGCTGCTTTATTTGCATCTGCTATATCGTCCTCGGTGACGCTACATCTCAAACTCACACGAAGGCTGAGCATAGTGTGAGCAAGGTCAATGTATTTATCGTTATTATCCGGGAGCACAAATTCTATAGGTGAGTCATCTATCAATGAAGATATTGGTTTATATTGTATCCAATGCGAACCCTCGATCGTTGTCTGGGTCGGAGGGATTAACTGTCAAAAATATCTTTCGTTGATCTTCTAGTCTTCTTCTTCTTATGGGTTGTTTGCTTTTTCTTCCTTCTGCCACTTTTTTTCACACCACTACCACCACCGCTGTTTGTCTTGCGTTTTCTACTTCTCTTACGTTTTTTCGCACCAGTCTTTCTTTTACCGACATTGACAGGTCCACCGAGCAATTGCAACTGAGACGGATTCCGGTATCGCGACATTTTATATCCTGACCCCTCCATCAACTTGTCCAACTTCTACCCAGCCTTTCTTTTGAGAACTGCACCGGATTCTCTGGTACGTTTACGAAGCGACTCTCTGATCGGTGTGTTACGCGTCGCAACATCGGACACGATGTTCATATGTGTGCGCACAGCGTCTTTACCAACACCCTGGCACCCCAAGTGATGAGTGGGAGAACTCGGCGAAATATGCCGGCTAAGAAAGAGCCAATACCACCCTGGCCTCTTTGGTAGGGAGAGCCAACGTAAATACGTCCAACCCCACCATTATACGTACCCCCTCCACCGTATCCGTAACCAATTTGATGGTTGAAGTATTCTTCATAGCGCTCCATGTAATCGACTCTCTTGAAATGCAGTGTTACTGTGAGTGTCCCATAATCGAATGGTATCGTTTGACCACGCTGATATCTTATATCAATTTCAATGGTCTGAAATGAGCTGTATAACAATGGTAAGTACATTGGTAGGAAGAAACTTTTGATTTTCGTAGTACCATATTCGTCATTCTCGGTATTCATCGATACAGTCCTCAGCAATCGCGATTGAACATCGCCTGTCATGTATGGCTCACAGATGTCGCTGTAAATCATAAACATTTCTGGTAAACCATTCGAGAGTCGCGCCGGTCTATCTGCCGCTATCGCGTATTTATTGTAACACCACATTTTGTGCGTGTTACACAATGTGAATGAGAACACACGACTTACCAACTTCACTCACTATACACATTCACATACACAAACACAATCCCCTCGGACGACACAGAGCAAGCGAGCTCTCATGCCCTGGAGCAGCTGAAGAAGACGTGTAGCGGCCTCCCCATTAAGCCTTGCATAGGTATAAGCTGGCTGACCTCGGCTGGGGTACGCTGAGCACGCTCTGGCGCCTCCTATCCTCACTCCTGTCCCCTCGAACCAACCTAAAAAGACACACAAGAGATTAGAAACTAGGAGGAGAAGTATAAAGTAATGGAAGGATACCCACCTGATTGTATACCTTGAAGAGCATAGAGAGATCCACCTTGGACGGAGCGGCAGCTTCTTTAGACATAAAGGAGGCCTGCAGCATACATCCTAAAAATATAAACGAGGATTAGTCTACAGCATACATGTACATCAAAAAGGAACTCGCTTACCTGGTCTGGAGGGTTTGCAGAGGCAGGGTGGTCCCACGGATACAGTAATGCAGCTCAACTCGTGGGCCGCTCCCCCATAACAGCAGCAGCAACAGCCTCCGAAGCACTCAATTTAGACACCTGGAAACAACACCTCATTAGGAAAGGGAGATCACAGTTATATTCGAAAAATACTAAACACTGATCTTACCTGGTAATAATAACAGTGGGTGAATGCAGTGGGAGCTGCGTATAAACATAACCTCTTCGAGGTTAATCGTGCACACTGCTCCTGCTGCTAATACGCCGTCCGGGGTCCTGAAGCTATCGCCATCGTGCCCTTCGTCGGCACTATCGTCTCGATGTCCTTCCTGCTCAACACCCTCGTCGCACTTCCTCGCCCTAGCCACTCGTCCCTCCTCGTCCTCTCCAACTCCGTCCGCAAGCCGTCGGCCGCATGCCGCATAGCATGACGCCACCGCGAGCAGACGCTTCCCTTTCCTCCTTCGCACTTCTCTTTCTCCCTCGCCAAAGCACGCACTGCGCCCCCAGGCGGGCTCTGTCCACACTAACGAAAACTTGAGCGCCGCGGTGACGAAGGACGACGCGGCCACTTCGTACTGAGCTACGCACAACGACGCTTGGCTTTTTCGAATAGCTCCGTACGAACTCTCGCTAGTTAAGAACGCCTCGTGGTGATTACCAATATTGTATCTTGCGTCCATCGTGTGAGCCTACACATCGGTGATATCGAAGGAGGCCACACTCGATTAGAAATAGTAAGTTGCACAGATTACTTTCGTGCTTAGTGCGGGTACAGAATCATATATATATATATATATATATATATATATATATATATATATATATATATATATATATATATATATATATATACCCTGATAATAATTTCATCAAGCTTGCGCCGCGTGCGTGTCGAGCGTCGCGTCGCCGCCTTTTCATCGTGTGTTCCGTCGCCGGAAATTAAATGAATTCGCGTCCCTGAGGAGTAGCTTCTTCCCATTCCACCCTTTTACCGTTCCCACCGTACCGCGTACTCACCGTAGCTAGTGTATCGTATAAGTAACCTTATTGTATCGGTCGGATAATAATTGTAAAATCGTGCTGCGAATTCGAGCAGCTGGCGCTCAACCTTTGTAAAACTAATAGAATAAACCACAAGTGTTCACAGTTTTATCCTAAATCCCGTGTATCATTTCTTTTAACCCTCGAATAAATATAATGTTAAAGCCTGCATGTGCAGCGCAATAATATTGGTTAAACTAGCCAAAATTATTGTCATATTATCGTCAGCGAAAAAGATTCGTTTTGTCCTTTCAAAACCCAAATTTTTTCGCAGTTTCCGCGATAAACAGAGTTCGTAACTGAATTGCGAGCAGCTAGTCTTTGCGCAAACTCTGTTGACCGTCACGTAACCACCACACTCAACCGTCACCTCCAAATAACGTTTGATACACTCCAAGTTATTTATCTCCTCTATTAGAGTATAAACATCTTTGTAGTTACCTGGTCGAGTCAGCGAAGCAGCAATAGTAAAATTTTCCACTCTTAGCTGGTTCGACTCGAGTCTCGAGGGGGGAATTCGTTTAAAAGTAATCGCTCTGTCTTCTTTGTCCGACGACACGTGTTTAAACGTCAGCGGAATATGAACGTCTGTAACCGCAACTGACCATGAACCTTGTAACCGGATCTGCTGTGGCAACTGAGTAATATAATGCGTCGTAGTGTTTTCCGCGAAATAATTCATGCTGCTGTTCTTGGACAGAATAATGTAAAACTGTTCCTTCATTTCTGAGAAATTTTCCAACTAACGAAATATTTCTTTGAGCGACCCTTACCGCTAGTACGTAAAATTTTGTCGATTTCGAACGATACCGTACTTAAATCTTTTCGCACTATACTCAGTTCTTCGTTGTAAAAATGTCCGTCAATGTCTTCGCCTGCTAAATTTTTTAAAAACTCAATAGGTGGTTGTCGCGTTACTGAGATGCGCGTAACCTCAAAAATCTCCAAAGTCCATCCACCTTCGTATTCCTTATCGAAGACAGTTCTCGCACGACTGACACGAACCAAGTTACCGAGTTTGAACCTGACTGGTTTAAAATCGTGGCTACCGTAGCGAAGTTCTATATTTTTTCGTGCTTTGGCAACATTGTATAAGGTCACAGAGGACGGAGTCATCTTTGTCGCCGAATGCTTACTGTGATTGTACGACTCTGTGATTTTCTGCAAAACATCGATATATCTTCGGCTATTGTTATGAGTATCGCCAAATTCGTTCCTTAATAGTTCTTGTCAATCTCTTCGCGATAGCTGCCTTTGTATCCGGACTCCGTGCCACTCTATGAGCTATGCCATTCTTACGTAAAACCTCTTGCGTTTCGCGACCGATAAATTCTTTACCCTTATCCGTTTGAAGGCACTCTGGTTTTCGTCCATCTCTTCTCGATAAGATGCGAAGAATCCCCTCAGCCACGCTTCTAGAAGTTTTTTCCTTGAGTGGCTCTAGCCAACTATATTTACCAACAACGTCGATCACCGCCAAAATGTAACTGTAACCATCGTTGTAAGTTTTCAAGGCTCTCATATCCATTAAATCAGCTTCCTACACATCATCCAAATTTCGCACATTGTAACTGTGTCGTGCAAATCGTCGTCTAACAGGTCGATGCAAATTGTATGCATCCTGGCTCTCAAGCCATTCAGTGACTGTCTGGCGATCGGTTTTCTTGCTTCTACCGCGAGTGGCTTGAAAAAGTTTATCCACGGCCGCGTACGCCGTTGGATACGGGGGGTGTAATACAGTTTTTCAAACTTCTCACTCATTGTTGATCTTTTTTCTTCTTTTTAATCTGAACTTTAAACTTTTTTTTGTCCTTTTTTGACTTCCTGTTCACTTTGTTTTTATTTTGACGTTTTTTCAGTGCACACTTGATGCGCGAAAAAAATTTTTCAAAGGTTATCTTGCTAACCATGCAGCAAGCTGTCATCATAGACAGTGTTCGCTCATCCGTGGGTGTTTCGTCTGCGAGCATTCGCGAGAAAGCATATTCTATCAAAACACGATCGGCTTTGCGTCGATCTCCTTTTTTGTCGGAATAGATTAGATCGTGTTCACGACACGCATCGTCCAACGGATTGATCCCAACTTCGCCGCGTTCGATGCATTCTGCCAATTTAGTACCCGGTCCGCAAAATCTGTAACCAGGTACGTGCATTTCGAACGATAATAGATGAATCATGGCGTCCAATGCACTATTTTTTTCTTCCAAACCATGCCGTTCAACTATTTTGTCTTCTTCTTTTTTACCGCATGCATCTTCTTCTTCGGATCGAACTGGCCGCTCAGTCGACGCCATGACGTAACCTAGACACCGGGTGCTGCAACTATCTTCTTCTTCTTTCTAACACACTCCTTGGTAGTCTTTTGTTTTCGGTTATCTTCCGACTCCTCCTACTCGGTATCCTCTGCGCTACTGACGGCGTCGCGCAGCAGGAGCAGCAGCTGGCTCGTGTCGTGGCATATGAAATTTATCAGCAGAGCCATCTGACGTAGAATGTTTTGGAGGGAGTAAAATCACAGAGCCACCTGGTGGTGGCGTACGATAAACTACGTTATCCCAAACTCGTTTGTTACCGATGAATTCGCGGGGGATAAACGATTCGCGTAGAGCAAATTAAATAGCAAATTGAATATGCCCAGAAGGTGGCGTACCTTTTCTGCTCATCATAGCATCGTTCATCATGTCAATTATGTTGGCACCGCGTATACAAACGCCACCTATCGTCACAGCACCATGGGTATCCCAGTTAATGTTACCCCGCTCCAGATCCGACGTAACCCCGTCGTCGTCGTCGTCGTCATCGTTATTTTGCGGCTGCTGCTGCTGCTGCTGCTCATTGTATACAGATAAACTTTTCTTTTTCAAATTATCCGTTCCATCACGAGCACCACTACTGCTGTTAGTGTCTTTGAAATGAAGATATCGTTGCAGAACATAACGGTATCGCTCCCATTTTTCTCGCTCGTCCTTGCAAGCAGTTGAATTTAGTATTCTGTTCATTTCTGCATCCAGTCTATTCATCACGTTACCCGGTGTCTGTACAGACTTTAACCTGTATCCACCACCACCTCCACCTCCTCCTCCTCCGTTTGCGAGAACACTTTGCAAACGATCCACGTTTTCCTGCGGAGCAAGTACCATCTTTCTGACATGTTCCATGTTTTTTTTTCTTTCTTTTTGTTTCTAACCACTGAGAATATTGGTCACACAGTGCGGATAACGAGAGCCAGTAGCGCTGGTAAAAGCCCACCGCGTTGAACTATGAGTTTTTTCTTTTTCGTCAGACTGAGGCAAGGTTCGGACAACTTTCGTAGAATTTTCACGTGTTTTTGTAACCGCGACTTGTGTCCTCTCTCCAGAGGCACGTTACCAATCAGCACATTCAGAGTGCACTCGCAAATATGTCGAACCAATTTTGCATCAGCCGTTTGCATGAGAGCTTTTCGCTCTTTCTCGTTCAGATGATACAGAGCCTTCAAAATGCAGGCCTCCTTATATGCAAACGGACGCCTTTTGCTACTGTTGCTGCTGCGCTGCGACGCGACCATCACAGAGATACGATCGGAACGTGATTCGACGTATCACCGCCCTTGATTTTTTGTTTGTTGCGTCACACGTAGACGTAGTGCTGCTCATCGTCCGGAAAGATACAGGTGCGAAATTGACAATTGTCGGGTGTGTTCTGTTTCTGGTAAAAGGTAGCCGTACGGTTTCGAAGCTTTACCGCACTCATGTGGTTTCCCATTGTTTACGTGAGCTGTTTTAAAACAAAAGCGACAAATTCTTATTCTACTGCAGACATTACTACTCTTATTATAAGATCCTATTTTAAGATGATTTTCAAAACCCGTTAACTATACCTGATAATTTTTATTACACGGTATGCAATAGCCTGTGCTACCGCTTGCTCCAATGAGGTTTAATATAGGTTGGTAATGTTTTAAGTGTTCGTAATACATGATTCGTAATTTATAAACTATACATCCGTAAGTGTCGATGACAAAGCGCGGTCCGTCATAACGCGGTGGATGTCCACGCGCAAACATCGAAAAGTTATAGATTACTATGGCTGTACCGCGAATGGTAAAAAAATCTTGAAACTTACGAATTTCTGCGAGCCCGCATCCTTCAATCAGTACCCGAACGTTCGCCAAATTTAAAATTTCCTTGGCAGCACTTTTTTGAGCTCTTGATTGACTATGACGAATCAGGTTCCAATAGCGATGTAAATAACCTGCACGTATTTGGCCTCTAACTGCATAGGCATAGGCAACAGCTAGACTGCGCGGTAGACAAAGATCATCATCATTACTGATTGTGAGAATAGACCTTCTATTCACTGATTCTTCGGTTAAACGTACCCGCCCATGTCCCGCGACACCATCAACAATTGCACAATTGATCGATAGTCTGTCATTAACGTTAAATTCACTTGCACTTTGCACTGCACTAAATAACATTTTCCAAAGATCTTCAACGACAAAATCCCTAATAGGTCTGAATGACAACCAGAGTGGACCGTGATTGAATCGATCCGAATTGATTGTTATTCCTATGAAATCGGTTGGTGCACCTCTGTTACAAAGACGTTGATGAAGATCTCGCACGCAACCTTCTAACCAATTGTAAATATCTGTATTCGTCGAAGGCTGTGGTATGATTCCTTGGATTTCTCTTCCTTTATATCCAAAACGACGGTAGAAGCGTACTGATTCATTTTGAATCCCGAATCGAGGGCGCATTCCTTCTCCATTCTGTAAATAATTAACTGTAAGATTAAACTTTTTTTATATGTTAGGTAAACATAAATCAAAGCAATCTCTATCTATTTGTATGATCTTACCTTCTTCGTCGTTGTCGTCGTCTTTAGCTGCGTCTGTGCTGCTGCTGCTTAGTCTTCTGCGATTTCTACGTATACCACTCCTATTGATAAAAGAATCTTGATCTGGTGGTAGTAGTGTTGATCTTTGCCCAACCATCGATGATCCAGCTTCTAAAATTCAAAGTATCGTTGTAATTTATAGTAGAAAAATTAATTATTTTATCATAGTGCATTCAATTCTTACGTCTTGGTGTAGCATCGTTATTATCGTTGATGGATACAGCCTCGCATGTTTCTGAAACTGAAATATTGAACGTGCCATTATAATTCTAAATTATTAAAAGTCTTATATTGACAATTGTTTTCATTTGATGTTGACGGTAAGGCTTATTCATCACATCTCTCGTTATTATCGTTGATGGATACAGCTGGGGTTGATTCTGAAACTAAAGTATTGGGCTTGCCATTATAATTCGAAATTATTAGAAGTCTTATATTGACAAGAGCAATACTTACCATTGTTCACGGATGATGTACCTTCCCTCGACTGTCTCTGTTCTACAACAGGCCATATCTCAGCTTCTAAAACTGAAATATGGGAATGAGCAATAATTGAAAAAAAATATAATCATTATAGCACATTCGATACTTACGATAACTTTAATTTGATGTCGACGGTAAGGTTTGTTCATCACATCTCAATATAAACTCGTCCCCTTCGATATCGTTTAACGTCGGTCTCAATACTAAAACATTGGTTATAAAAAAATTATTTGCAAAAAAAAATGAGAATCTTTTAAAATGTAAAAGATGTAAAATGTAAAATGAGCGGCTATTGGATCCGCTTGGTCGTTGCGTTGCCGTATTGCATTCACGGCAATCGAGAGAAGATGTTGATTTTGGAAAAGGCCAACACGATACATGTGATACATCGTTATTGGTCTACAATGGAGCAAGAGGAAATACAGCTTTCTGCATAAAATCTCCACAGATAACTGTTGAAGATTGGAACACCATACTCTACCACACATTTTACGAATTTGTGACTCTTAAACTTTGGCAATATTAAGAGCATGCCCTAATATTTTTACTAAAAACGTAACACTAACACTCTCCATTTTTTTTACGAACTTGGTTTCCCGACTTTGACTGACCAAAAGATACTGACAAGATGCGCGCATGTAACTCGTTAAATACTGCGTTCATGCAGCATACATGGTGGGGGGATTGAATCGGGTCCCAAAATACTTCTTACAATAACGAGTCGTGGGTGCCACACAATCTTCGTCTAAAACCCGTACTCTATAGCTTTATATATCCTTTGTCTTTGGCAGACAAGCCACGACAGTAATGATAGAGACTTTGTCAGCGTTATCAGATTTCGCGTTGACTCTGTTAATACCGAAAAATTTTCATAAGCGTTCTCCATATTCCTCGAAGGCGACTTTTATTTAAAACGATTGTGCACGTGTGTTATATCGCATTACTTTCACCGTTATGTCTGTCGAGGCGCTACGACTGCATTTTTTTCGCAAAAAGTCTTCTTCGTGGAAGAGCGATATTTAATCTAAACAATATCATATCCAAGAGTACACGTGCGCGGTTAGTCATGATTCTCGGACCTCAAAGAAAAAGAAGGTAAGCAGCACAGTTTTATAGCTTTAAAGCCTTAGACCCGTCAACATCGAATTATGCGATAAAAGTGATTTATAAAGACTAAATTTATAATTTCTAACGGGTTAGTAGTAACTACAAAAAAATGTTATCTCGCGAGCTGATCAAACTTTACATTTTCGAGATATCGATTATCGATTATTAAATAAAAGGGGAGGGAAAAATCTGAATACACGGTTAACAAAGACTTATATGTAACTACAAAAATTGTAATCGTGCGAGCTGATCAACCTATAACTTTTCGGGATATCGATTACCAATTGTCAAAAAAAAAGTGATGGACAAATTCGGAATACACGGTTAACAAAGCCTTATATCGAACTACAAAAAAGTGTAAATCCGCGAGCTGATCAAACTATAAAGTGATAGACAAAATATGAATACACGAAATTTCTCACGGTAATGCGGGACACTTTTGCAGCTGCACAGTGTGTACAAATTCAAGTTTCTCCCATGTGTAGGTGAAAATGCTTACCGACATTTCCTTCTGTAATGTATTACACTTTTACAGCTGCATGGTATGAATCATCAGTAGTAAGATGCAGTACCGGGGATGTAGCTGCAACTAAAGAGTGTATAGTCAACTGCATGTGATGTTCTACGAAAATAAAATAGAACGTCACGATTGATAAGCATCAAGTAGACAGGCATACAGCAGTCATGGTGAACCAAATCACTGCTAAGATGTCATTCGACGTGTGCACGTTCTTTTTTTTTTTGACAATGAGGGTCGCAGAAAAAAACGGCGGAGTTGCGTCGAGCAAGAGCTCATACACGTTTTTTTTTTTAATAACATTAGCGTTATTGATATTACGGACAGCGATGTTAAAATTGTGAATAGTGTAGCGAACAATGTAGCGAACAGTGAAGTAAAAACAGCAAGTGTCTGTATCACAGAAGTAGAGCTGTGCAAAATTTTAGAACCTAGTATTTAAGACAGCGACGGTAAAACAGAGGCGCGTGTGTACGTACAAGGAAATATTTGCAAAGGACAGGAGGAGTCGACTGAAGTTATCGATATTTTAGATAGCAGTGTTGAAAGTGCTAGTATTAATAGTCACGTGAACATCGAAACAATAAGTATAGCAGACGAGCTTCCTTTCTGTACGACAGAAATCGAGTTATGTCAAATTATAAAATCCGTCAATTATGACAGCGGCAGTGAAGTAGGGTAGTGTGTTCTTGCACAAGAAGTTATCTTTATAGGACAGGAAGAATCGACGGATGAACTAATATCCGTCGGTTCAACTTCTGATTCAGTTGCGGCAGACATGCTAAAACTGTTAGATAATGACAGCGATAAAATCAAAGAAGAAGAGGCAGAAGAGAAAGAAGAAGAAGAAGAATTTGCAGAAAGTAGCGAAGAAGAAGATTTCAAAGGATTTAAAAAAGTAGAAGAAGAAGAACAGTTTAGTTTTAAGATTCTTAAAAAAATACTACAAACTTTAACACTAAATGCAATAAAAGAGAAGCGCGATTAGTGCCGCGGAAACGGCTGCTGCTGCGCAAGTGTAGAAAGGTTTCAAACAGCGACGTTTGTAACTTTTGTAACAAAAAATACCAAAATCAAAATATTAAAAAAAAATAGTTTTGATTGGTATTACTGTTACGGCTGCTACGAGTGGCAGTATACATCTTGTACGAAAAATCTTGGCCTTGCCTATGTCGGCCGTTATAAATATTTTAAATAAGAAATTTTAAATAAAAAAATAAAAAAATAAAATAGTATTAAAACTAAGTATATAAGTGTAACATTACTAAATAAACATATAAGTGTAATATTAAAAAATAATAATTTTTTACAATTAAAACTTAAGTGAAGAATACAGCACACAAATTATTATCACTAGGCTGAAGACATAAGTAGGTAAGTAATTTTTTTTAAATTTACATATAATATTGTTGTGTTGTATATATACATGTGTGTGTGTGTGTGCATTTGTGCATGGCCGTGTGTGTGTGTGTGTGTAGAGAGAGAGAGAGAGAGAGAGGGGGGGGAGAGGCGAAGAAAGGTGTGTGCGCGTGACACGGTAATTGCTTGTGGAGAGAGGAGGAGAGAGATAGAGAAAGAGAGAGAAAGAGAGAAGAACAGAGAGATGCGCGTGCAATGAGAGAGATAGGAAGAGAGAAAGGGAGAGGGAGAGATAGATAGATAGATAGATATAATATTTATTTGTAAATATTTACAAAACATTTGATACATGTCTTTTCACTTAAAATTTAATATCATATTGTTACTTAACCTAAAATAATTGCACATATGCGACGTCAGGTACATAAAGTATTGCACTTCGTTGTCAAATAAAAGTCATGATCTCTACATCGTTCTTATTATAACTATCAGTCATTGGATAAATTACATACATACATTAACAGTCGTTTTCATTCATACTAATAAATACATGCATGCTCTTTAAAATTGTTTTGTTGATTGATTAAAAATAAAATAAATAAATAAAAATACATAAATATATCAATGAATTTGAATTTAACAATACAAGATAAGTTATCACAAAAATTAAACAAATACTAAAATAGAAAAATCAACAATGACTATTAATCCAAGCATGCAAAATATTTATTGACTGCCACCTTGAAGACTTTCAATGATGGTAACGTTCGTATATGTGAAGGGAGTGAATTCCACAAATGCGCACCTTGTACTTGAAAAGATCTTACTCCAGTTTCAGTACGCATCTGCGGAATAGAGTGTTCTTTAACCTCACCTCTTACAGGGCGTTTCGATTCGTTCTTTTTGAAAAGCGGCTCGAGATAGACTGTCTCCCTTGTCCAAAGAACCTTGAAGATGGTTATCGCCATAAAAACGGCTCGTCGAGAGTCCACCCGAGTCCACTGTAATTGCTCCCTGTAAGGGGTGATGTGCTCATCCCTCCTAGCACCAATCACGTATTGCACACACGAGTTTTGCAGTCTTTGCAGCCGGCTACGAAGTTCGAGTGACGCATCCAGATACACCAGAGAGCAGTAGTCGAGATGCGGAAAAAGAGAGAGGGTGAGAGAGGGAGAGGGGGTGAGAAAAGGAGAGAGAGGGAGAGATAGGGAGAGAACGTACCGCAGTAAGCGAACCACTGCTACACTATCGCTGTGACAATCTCTTACTCCCACTACACTCTTCTACCTACTCCACCACAAAACTGTTGGGGGAGGAAGGTGGAGGAGTGGGGGTTTGTTGTGTCTAGCGATAGTGTAGCAAATACTACTATCGCTTATCAGCTGCTGCAAACTTTTCGTAACATGTTCGTACCGGTAGTCGGGCGATTCTGCTCCCCTGACGCATTAAAAAATATTCTTAAGCCCTTCTCATAATTACGCGCAAAAACACAAGCTTGATCTCTGCCGTAGTGATGAAAAATCGATTGACGGCCAGTGGAAAAGCTTTTCGTAAAAAGTTCGTTCCATTAGTAAAGTGCTTCAGCTTCCGAACTCATTAAAAAATATTGATTGTAGAGCTGAAAATTCGCTTGACGGGTGCTGGAAAAGCTTTTCGTAAAAAGATAGTTACATTATAGTTAGATGACTCTGCTCTCCTAACGCATTAAAAATATTCATAAGCCTTTCTCGCAGTTATGCAAAAGCACAAGCCTGTTTTCTGCTATAGAGCTGACAAATCGCTTAGCGGCTACTGGAAAAGATTTTCATAAAATGTTCGTATCTTTAAACAGACTATTCTGCTCCCAAACGCATTTAAAATAATTTTAAGCTTTTCTTGGGTATGTATGTGAAAACACAAGCTAGTTCTTCAACATAGAATTAAAAAAATTTCACTGAGATAGCCAAGCAACTCTGATCAGCCTCGTATGTTACTCAAAAATTCATGTCGTCGAGAAAGGCTTTTAAACTTTAAACATTTTTTTTTCAAGCGTATTCACCTCGATATTTTTACCGTAACCTCCTTTGCTCACGAACACTATGCGTGAAAACCTAATTATTAATAACATACAAATGTTATAAAATGTCATTCACGAGATGCAAGTGCTCGCTTCTGCGACTCAATAAGCAAAAATTTGAGACAAACAACGTTTTCTATGTTGTTTATGTCGGTGATAAAATGACTCCGTCCCTAGCAACGTGTGCTGTGCGATTGAGAGAATAGACCACGAGCGGAAGTTTATTCAGTCGCTCCCGGTTGGTCACTATCATTCCTTAATTATTCGAAAATGATAATGGATAAAATTGGTTTGCGAAGGTTATAAATTTATTTCTATATCACGTATATGCTGATACAAGGAAATACAGTATTTCTAGATCACAGTAACTATACTTTTACATAGCAGAAGACACAACTAGACGCATCTATAGATCCAACCTTATTGCTCCACGATAAACGAGCCTTAAGTGTTTTGAGACGAAGTAAGTCTGAAAATCTTTGTAATATTGTATCGAGAATATGTGACAGAAAATTTTTATAAACAAATAGCTGAAGTTCCCCTTCACAAAATAAGGTAGATAAATATTTAATTTTCGTAGCAAAATTAGTGCAATAATATTATCCTTATTATCAATCAAATTTAAAAATTTTATTACAAAATGTGTTCAAAATTGGCTAGTTGTACAATAAATTATACTTGTCCACGAAAATCTCGTATCTAGAAATATCGACTTTCATTCAGAAAATTTATAATATACAAACGCAGCCATTATCATTGTTTTATAAGCGGAGAATCACATAAATTAATTATTAGTTTATATTTTTGAGCATCGAAGATAAAATCATTATTTCTTAAGTAACGACTATCATACTTCACGGCGCGCTCCGATCAAGTTTAAATAAAAAGATCTTGCACCTCGCGAGTTTTTTTATAAATCATTCCTGGGATATCTTCCGATGATTTTAAGCCTAAAATGAAAATAATCCCTAGAAGGATTTTCAAATAAACTCGATATTTGATCATTTTCGTAGGTTATCGTGACTATTTTCTATATTGCATCTTGTATTTAGATTTCTTAGGCTTTAAAAATATATTTCAATATTAGAAATAATTATATAAATTCTTAATACTCATTAAACTTTTAAAATTCATATAAATTTTTTTAAATACTGCTCAAAAATTAAATTTTTTAACTTCTTATTTCAAATATTTTTCTGTGCGCTCGAAGTTTCTTTTTTTTTTCTTTCATCGAGGATAAATTTGGTATTCCGTTGCCATGGCTGCGATAAATACTCTTATGCTGATTTTACGGTTAGTAAAAATGCCGAAGGCAAGAACACACGATGAAAATCGTCATCAAATTTGTTTACTTTGCTTTGGAAAAACTAAAGTAATGATTCCTGTAAAAGGAGAATTAAAAGTGCTTGTTGAAAAACAGTTTGAGTACGATACTAGTGATGACCGATTACCTCTCGTTCTATGCAGTAGTTGCAAAAGAGATTTATACAGAATTAGAAACGATGAAGATATAAGTGTGAATCTACCAAAATTTTCTGATCTTCAACCTTTGAAGAAATCTACTAGATCAAGCGACGATGTTTTATGTGCTTGTCATATTTGTGAACTTGCGAGAAAACCCTCTCCTGGAAAATTTTCAAACTTTTCAAAGAATAATGTTATGCCTCAGCGACATGGAATACTTGTTGATGTGAGAAATATAAAAGTTCCAAGTAAGCTATTAAAACATATCTTTTTCTAGTTATAATAACTACAATATAATAATACAATTTTAATCTAGATGAAAGAAAATCACCTTCCGTTGAAAGCCGGTGTAGTTACTTCTTTTCTTTGTTGGGAAAAGGAAAATCTCATAAATGTAACTTTAACGTACGCTTGGAGAATTTGACTGAAAACATTATGCAAACAAACCCAAGAGCTACAGATCAAGTAATTTCGTCTTTGCTTAAACGCAAAATGATTACAGAAAATATACAAAATACTACAACTCTATTACTTTCTCAAACACGCGGTAAGCCTCTTAAAGTTGCT
Organism: Gastracanthus pulcherrimus; assembly: GCA_949152435.1. NCBI lineage: Eukaryota > Metazoa > Arthropoda > Insecta > Hymenoptera > Pteromalidae > Gastracanthus > Gastracanthus pulcherrimus. Next base: position 109,225,769 of record OX424575.1, on the reverse strand, counting down.
ATTGGTTCACAAAATAACAAAGCTTTAAGCAAACCTGAGCTTTTTTCTGCAGACGATTTTTTAAAAATCCAGACGAGTTTACATTTGAGCCAAACGAAGACACTTGCGATTGCTACAGCTTTACGAGTAGCTACGAAAAATGCTAAGGTCGTGGAACCGCATTTGAAAAAAAAACTATCAATTAAAAGTCACTGTGTTGATGATTATTTTGGTACTAAAAACTTTGACTTTGTTCACGTCAAGGCTGATAAAGTTTCATCTGCAGCCGAAACAGTCGTGTTCAAACTACGTCAAAGCGAAATGACTAGTCCCACTTGAGACCCAGAGATGGCGCCAAGAGCGCGAGCGCACATGCGCCCTCCGACAGTCTACTTACATGGGAGAGACGCTGCTCGTCTCTGTCGAGTTCCTGCGCTCATGGTGAACGGACGACGGTGTACAGCCAGCAGCTTCGATTATATTTGTATCGGTTTGATCTTTCATATATTCACTTAATTGTATATCTCTTTTCCTTCACCTATGCTATTTGTTCTTGTATTGTACATTTGTTTATCTCGAAAAAATAAATTTATCTTCTTTCTTGAAACATTCAACATTCGCCTTCTGACTTTTATTTCGACTCCACAGGAAATTCCAACATTGGTCCTTCGAGCCGGATCCATCACGACGATCGGTCAATCTAATTGATTGTGTCGAAACATAAGGTGAGTCATCGAAGTGTTTATCTCGTTTCGTCGATTTCGGAGTGGAAAATGCGTGTTATGCCGGCATAAGCGTCTGACCGTAGCTCGCCGCCGCTGATATTTAATGCAAAGCCGATGCGCGCGTGCCGCCATATTGTGCCATGCTGTGTCGCCGCGCGGCGACCCAGCGAGTCATGACTCGAGCTAGACGCATTGACGCGTTCAATTTCTCTCGTTTTTCCGCGTTTCCAGTTAGCTCGAAGCCAACGTGCGCGTGCCGCCATGTTGTGCCGCGTTGTGACGCCGCGCTGCGGTCCAGCTAGTCATGGTTCGAGCTCTACGCGTTGACGCGTTCAATTTCTCTCGCGGTGCTGGCGTGGCGTATTGGCACGGTTGCATTCTCTCAACCGCATTCTCGCCAAACGGTCGTGCGACCTTCAATGGTTCGAGAGAGCCGCGCATGTATGTGTATGTATATGCATATATATATATATGTGTGTATATATATATATATATATATATATATATATATATATATATATATATATATATATATGTGTGTATATATATATATATATATATATATATATATATATATATATATATATATATATATATATGTGTGTATATGTATGTGTGCATGTGTATGTATGCGTATATGTGTCTGCATGTGTGTACATGTGTATATATATGTGTGTACATGTGTATATATGAGTGCCCATATATGTATGTGTGTATGTGTATGTATGTGTGTGTGTGTGTATGTATGTATGTATATATGTATATTTGTAGCTCACGGTTCACTGTCGCCATGATGCGGCTTGGCAGCGCAGCCTGAGATTAAAGCGTCCATTCCTGCCTGCCATTCACATGAGCTAGGTTCTCGCCACGCTGCCGTGTCTAACGCTGCGTGCAGCTAGTAGTGGTTCGAGACCGGCGCTCGCTCGCCATGAACAATGTCTCGAGAACGGCGCACACTCGCCATGAACAATGTCTTGAGAACGACGCTCGCTCGCCATGAACAATGTTTTGAGAACGGCGCTCGCTCGCCATGAACAATGTTTTGAGAACGGCGCTCGCTCGCCATGAACAATGTTTTGAGAACGGCGCTCGCTCGCCATGAACAATGTTTTGAGAACGGCGCTCGCACGCCTGTTACAGTCTTTTAGTCTCGCTCCGTGACTACGCTGTCACTAAGGGGTTCGAGAGCGACCTGGGCACGTTGCAAATTAGGTTTCTTGTGATCCTCCACGACTGCGGAGTCGAGCCTCCGCCCACGATGAGCGTCGAGCTAAGCGAAATTGTGATTTTCAGGGACAATGACCGATCTGCTCGCCACGCAGCAAGCCCTCGTGGCAGTGATCCAGGACTTCTCTGCCACGCTGCATGAAACTCGTCCGGAGGACTGGACCATGGGCTTGGTTCAGACAAGAATGGAGGTGCTACGAGGTTATTGGATGGATTTCCAAAGCAACCATCTTGGACTCATCGCTTCAGGGGGGGAGCCAGCACCCGACTATGACCGGAGGCGAGTCTATTCAGACACGGAACGAACATACATCACCGACTGCGCGGTGATGTATGACGTCCAGCGACGACTAGGGCCACTTGTACTGGCTCCCATAAATGAAGGTACAGACGACCAGTCGAATCGATCCCGCCAAGCTCTCAGCATGGGTCTCTCTCGGCTACCTCAAATCGACGTGCCGACATTCTCAGGGCGTCGGGAGGACTGGGAGTCATTTAGGGACTTGTTTCGAGCACTCATTCACGAAGACCCACGCCTCAGTGACGTCGCGAGATTTTTCTACTTGAAGATGCATGTTCAAGGCGAGGCAAAGGCAGCTTTAGACACCCTGAAGCTTACCAATACCAATTATGCCTCAGCCTGGCGTCTTCTAGAGTCTCGATACGAGCATCGTCGGCTGCTCGTTCAAGATCATTTGACTGCGATGCGCAATCTTCGACCCCTTCATCACGAGACCTCGACCGGCCTTCAAGCATTGATCGACACACTGAGCCGTCACCGTGACCAACTACAGGGGCTTGACCGTCCAGTCGATAAATGGGACGATTAGTTTATATCCATCGCTGCCTCCTGCATGGACCCCACGACTCGACGTGCCTGGGAAGGTGACCTGGAGAAGCTCAGCTCCAGCCCATTCGATATCACACGTCCAGAGGCCGAATCCACCCGCTCCGGAGACGCCACGGCTACATTTTCCAGGTTGACGGAATTTCTTCAACGTCGGTGCCATATGATAAGCTCCGTCGAGAGCTCTGTGCCATCTCATCTACCGTCAACTCGGCCATCCAGTAGTTATTCAAGCGGCCCATCTACCAGCCGTGGCCCTCGCAGCTTTGCCACTTGGGCAGCAGCAAGTTCGTGCTCTCAGTGTCAAGGGAATTACATCGGGCATTGTGAGCATTTTCTGGGTCTGCACCCTGATGCGAGGAGAAACGTGGTACTGCAGAAGCATCTTTGCTTCAACTGCCTTCGACCAGGTCATGCAGCGCGCTCCTGCCTCTCCAAGTCAGTCTGTCAGCTATGCCAAGCATTGCACCACTCGTTATTGCATAAGAATGATCAAAAGCGCACCGCGTCAGATAATGATATCGCTATACCTTCGAAACAGCCGAGGCTATCAGCATCTGATGTTGATTCTACCGATGCTGCGCAATCTGCTACAGTGTCGGCCTGACTCGGAATTTTGCCAACGGCCTCCCTTCGGATTGGTAGTGGTCGTGCACAAACAATCATTGTGAGAGCCTTGCTAGATGCTTGTTCGGAGATCTCGCTCATCTCACTCATGCTGACCCATCGTCTGAACATCATCCCGGAGAAGAGCGAGGTCGCTATCAGCGGCGTTGGAGGACAAACTTTTGAGCGAGCATACCTGAAAGTTCACCTCGAGATGCATTTGCCTGATCTTCCAACACCGGTCATGTTCGAAGCCCACTGTCTCCGGAATCTCGGACTCTCCACCCCAGCATCTTCTATCGACGCCTCGTCAAAGATCATGTGGCAAGGGATAGATCTTGCAGATGAACAATTTGACATTCCTGGAGACATTCAGCTGCTCATCGGTGTAAACGTTCTCCCAGATCTCATGAGACCAGGCTTCTTGCGGCGGGCTAACCTCATCGCCCAACGCACAGCTGTCGGGTGGGCCAGCTCCGGACGTGCTGTCATCGACGGGACAGAGACGGACGATATGTCGTGCGTTTGCCGGTGAAGCCAGGCGCTGCGAAGCTTCTCGGCGACGGCTTAAATGGAGCTCAGGCCGCTCTTCAATCGCTCCACCGACGTATGCGCCGAGATTCAACGCTGGCATCTGAGTACAAGCATTTCATGAACGATTACTTGCGCCTCGGTCACATGAGATTGGTCACGGCTGACAATCCGCCACCGGTAGGTCTTCCAATCCACTACATAGCCCATCATGTGATTTGGCAGCATGGTGATCAGGGACCAAAATTACGAGTCGTGTTTGATGCGTCCAGACCAACCTCCACGGGACGTAGCCTGAACGATATTTTGTATACTGGGCGAAAACTTCAAACCTCTTTGTGGTGCGTGTTGATTCGCTGGAGACGACATCGAGTAGCTTTCGCCACCGATGTGCGAATGATGTATCGACAGATCCTGATCGACGAGCGTGATGTTGACCTCCAACGCATCATATTTCGCTCCGCAGAGAGCGAGGAGCCCATGCATCTGCAGCTGCTCACCGTGACTTATGGGGAATCATGCGCGCCGTACCTCGCGTTGCGTGCCCAATAGCCTCTCTATTTGACCCCTGTGGCTGGCTTGCACCCACCATTTTGCTGGCTAAACTTTTGATGCAAGATCTCTGGAGAGCTCGGCTCGATTGGGACGAAGAGTTGCCGTCTTCATTCGCTGGGGAACCCTTCAAGGTGGTTTCCAGACTATTCCCGAGATTGTGGTTCCGCGCTGGCTTCAAACGGGAGCAACTCAAGACGTCCAGCTCCACGCCTTTTCGGATGCAAGCCGTCGAGCTATGGCAGCAGTTGTTTACATCAGAGTGTCAAACCACTCTTCACCAGCTGTAGTCAACTTCCTCGCGGCCAAGACCAAGCTGACCCCGATTCGCAGCTTGAAACCCGCTTCGACGCCCACGCCACGAATGACTATCCCGCGACTGGAATTGAGGGCTGTCCAGATTGCTGCTCGATTGCTGCGAACCCTTTCTGGGGAACTGGATATCCACTTGGATCAGTGCTATGCCTGGGGAGACTCACAGATAGTGCTGAGTTGGCTCCGGTCCTCAGAGCCAGTAGGAAACTCTATAGTGGATAATTACGTAAGCCATATACAAGAGGTGCTGCCGTTCCGTGTATGGCACTACGTCCCCACTCACGTCAATCCAGCGGACGTAGCGAGTCGTGGGGCCGACCCAGCTCAACTCCTCCACTCTCGAGATTGGTTGTATGGACCGGCATGGCTATCTAACCCGCTCACGACTTGGCCTCAAGATAATTCCGAGTCATTTGCCACTGACTCTCACCATCCACCGCATACTGTTCTGGCCTGTGTGCTTCGGTGCGCCGATGGTGATCTCTCCGCCGTCTTTTCCAATCTCAACGTGTTACTCCGCTTCATGGTGCGTCTTAGGCGTTGGATTCGTTTGCGTCTGTCCAGGACACCGATGATCGCTACATTGAGTCCCATCACTGCCCAAGGGCTCGACACCGCATTCGCCACATGCGTGGCTTCAAGTCAGCAGCGCTCATTCGGTAATTAACTGGAGATATTACGTCAGAATGCACCGCTGCCCGCTCGGGGTCCTTTCCGAGGTCTCGATGTCTTCATCAGCCCTGATGGTCTCCTGAGGGTAGGTGGTCGCCTCCACCATTCCACTCTTCCATACGGCATGCGGCATCCACCTATTCTAAGTGGCGATTCTCACTTGGCCAACTTGATCATCGACTGGGCTCACCAACGTTCAATACATGGTGGTTTCCGGTCCACGTATGTCTACACTGTTTGTCGAGCATGGCTTGTTGGCGGTAAGCGACGGATCCGGGCTTGCATCAACAGGTGTGTCATCTGCGCAAGAGCCCGAGCTCGTCCCTTAGAGCAGAGATGGCCTCTCTCCTACCGGAACGCGTGATACCATCGCGTGCCTTTGCTCGTGTGGGTCTGGATTATGCCGGTCTCTTCCATGTGCTGGCAGCGAAAGGCCGGGGAATGCGAACAACGAAAGCATATGTGGCAGTGTTCGTCTGCTTCGTCACCAAGGCTGTGCACCTTGAGTTAGTCGGAGACCTTACGACTGAGAGCCTAATGGGGGCGCTCACCCGCTTCTGCGGGCGCAGAGGCCGACCTGCGGAGATATGGAGCGACAATGCCACTCACTTCCATCGCGCAGACCTCGATCTTCGTGAAGCGCTAGCACAGGCCAATCTTAATTGGACACGCGTCTCCGAGGCGTTGACTGAAGACGGAATCACGTGGAGATTTATCCCTCCTGCAGCGCCGCATTTCGGCGGGTTATGGGAGGCTGGTGTCAAGTCGTTCAAGACTCACCTAAAACGCACGGTAGGTCCCCGACATCTCACCTACGAAGAATTTACCACCCTGCTGGTTAGCATCGAGGCGGTCTTGAATTGTCGTCCAATCACCCCAATTTCGGGTGACCCCGAGAATCTCGATGTGCTTACCCCGGGGCACTTTCTTGTGGGCAACTCGTTGACCGCTGTTCCGGATTTAGTTCCCGAGCCTGACCATGTTGACCGCCTGACGCACTGGAAGCTTGTCGCAGGTCTGCGGTCTCAGTTTTGGCATCGATGGAGCTGGGAATACCTCAACGTCCTCCAGCAGCGATCTAAATTGACTCGACAGCGAACAAACCTTCGGGTTGGTGATTTTGTCGCCGTTCTGGACGTCACCCTCCTCTGCGCAAATGGTAAATGGCCTTTGGGTCGCATCACACATATTTATCCTGGGCAGGATGGACTCGTCAGGGCTGCGACAGTAAGGACCTCTTGTGGGGAATACATTCGACCCATTTCTAAGCTATCGCTTCTTCCTGTGACTGAGCCACCAACGACGGACGAACCGGCTGTATCCACGGAACAAACTTGATCTGCCCACGGCGGGCGGTACTAATGAGTTGTCGTTCAAGGAACAAGGCGGGCGGGTTGTTCAAACTACGTCAAAGCGAAATGACTAGTCCCACTTGAGACCCAGAGATGGCGCCAAGAGCGCGAGCGCACATGCGCCCTCCGGCAGTCTACTTACATGAGAGAGACGCTGCTCGTCTCTGTCGAGTGCCTGCGCTCATGGTGAACGAACGACGGTGTACAGCCAGCGGCTTCGATTATATTTGTATCGGTTTGATCTTTCATATATTCACTTAATTGTATATCTCTTATATATATATATATATCTCTTATTTATATATCTTACTGCACAAATCTTGATGGTTTAATAGAACACATTAAAGAAAAACGCTCATTGTCTGAATTTCACTTGAAGTTTGGTATTGACGGGGGAGGGGGTTTTCTGAAGATATGTTTATCCATTCAATCTACTTCATAAAATGAAAAGCTAAATAGGCACTGGCAAAAGTTCGAAGATGGTATTTCTGCTAAACGGTTTAAAGATTCAGGTGTTAACAAATTATTGATACTAGCATTAGCAAACAGTTCTCAAGAAAATTATGAAAATGTATCGCAGCTGTGGTCTACAATAAAAATAAACAACTTTCAGGGAACTATTGCGACAGATTTAAAACTTGCTAATATTATGGTTGGCATCATGTCGCATAGCAGCTTTTACCTCTGCACTTGGTGTTTCGCATCGAAAAATGATTTAAGTAGCTGCGGAATACCGAGGACAATAAATAATACGTTTCAAAATTATATAAACTGGCATCAAGCCGGATCTGTCAAAAAAGATGCGAAGAATCATAAAAATTGTATTCATCCGCCTCTTTTATCAACTGATGTAGACAAAACATTTCTTCAGATAATACCTCCACCTGAACTTCATTTGATGCTAGGTGTAGTAAATACATTGTATAGACACTTATTGTCTGAATTCGAGAAAGACGCTCTTCTATGGGCACAATCATGCCATGTCACTCGTGATATACGTCAGGGTAATACAAGTTTTAATGGCAATTCGTGGAAGATATTATTAGACAAACTTGGTTTCCTGCGTTCACGAAATCACAATTTGGGATGTTTGAAATATGTAAATGCTTTTGAGCACTTCAAAAATGTTGTACATGCCTACTTTGGAAAAAATCTTGACCCATCTTTCAAAGATAAGATTAATGCCTTCAAGCAAAGTTATTTACATTTAAATGTACCAATAACGCCCAAAATTCATGCAGTATTTTTTCATGTGCCTGACTTTTGCGAAGAAGTTCAGACGGGACTTGGATTTTATAGTGAACAGGCTATGGAATCTGTCCATGCTGATTTAAAATCTGTGTGGGAGAAATATAAAGTTTTTAAGAACCATCCAGAATATGCAGAGAGGTTGCAACGTGCTTTATGTGAATATAATAGTTTACAATCATTTTAATTATTGTAAATAATAAAGATATTTTGTTAATGTAATAAAATGATCGCAAAGTTTAAAAATTCGAATACGGTTTTGAAAATTTTTATGAATTTCAAATTTTTCATACCTATTGAGCATTTATAAACTTATTTCTGATGTTGAAATATATTTTTAAAACCTAAGAAATCTAAATACAAGATGCAATATAGAAAATAGTCACGGTAACCTACGAAAATGATCAAATATCGAGTTTATTTGAAAATACCTCTAGGGATTATTTTCATTTTAGGCTTAAAATCATCGGAAGATATCCCAGGAATAATTTATAAAAAAACTCGCGAGGTGCAAGATCTTTTTATTTAAACTTGATCGGAGCGCGCCGTGACTTATGACATAAATAGTGCAACATAACAGTGGGGGGGGGGGGGGGAGGCAAAATTTGACAAACGCCGAGGTAAGGAGAACTCAAATGTGAAATGCTCCAAATATACGGGGATCAGGCAGTCGAAAAATATATATTTTCTATTTGACTTCTCAAAACTATTACTATTCAAGAATATCAAAATATCAGAACGTTTTCGTGAAAAATAAAATTTTTGAAACTGAAAAGGTTGAGTGCACACCTGATCGTGGCAGCGCGCCGGAGTATGTTTAAAAGATGAAATTTTTTTTAGTTTATGATAAGTGTTGTTTTATGCACTGAAGCTCAGTTAAAACCCGTCAAAATTTTGAATTTCGATAAACATATTCATAAAACAGATTTTTTACTTTAACATATACGTTTTTTCGCAATTTCTCGACTTTTATGTACTATTACATACGATACTTCGTACGTACATTCTGGGGCATAGCTCTTGAAGTTTTGGACCAGCCAACTCGCTGACCACCAAGTTGGCGAAGTCCGCGACTCTTGAGCACCGAATATCGTGGCAGAGAGAGGGCAGCTTACGCATACATTATAGTGGGGGGCACCGATGACCACTCGCGAGCGATTCTCAACTCGACCACGAGACGACTATCCGACACAGAGACAACACGAGGAGGACCACCACTAGTCGAGACCCGAACCTTCTCTGAGTACAGACTTTACTTACCCTCGCGATCTCTCTTTGAAGCAAATCTCTGTTAATATATTGGTCAATAAACCTACTCGATCATTTGAATCCGCCTCCGATCATTTCTCCACCTTTTCACACACAATATTTCCTTGGAAGACACAGAGCAAGCGAGCTCTCGAATACCCTGAAGCAGCTGAAGAGGACGCACAGCTGCCATCCCATAGAGCCTCGCATAGGTGGGAGCTGGCTGCTCTCGACTGGGATGCGCTGAGTATGTCCTGGTGTCTCCTCTCCTTACTCCCGTCCTTTTGAACCAACCTAAGAATACACGCATAGAGATTAGAAAGGAAGAATATAAGCAAAATGGTATTAGAATAATACCCACCTGATTTTATGCCTTGAATGGATCCACCTTAGGCGGAGCGGCTGCTTCTCTAGATACTTTGGAGGGCTGCAGCATACACCCTAGAAAACATAAAGCTGAGTTAGTCTATAGCAGCCATGCACATCCAACTGGAACTCTCTTACCTGGTTTGGAGGGTTTGCAGAGGCAGTCTGGTCTCTCAAGTGCAGCAACGTAGCTCAACTCATAGCCTGCTCCTCCATAACAGCAGCAACAGCAGCCTCCGAAGCACTCGCCAGTCACCTAGAAATAACCTAGCATTAGTAAGGGGAGATTACAGTGATATACAAAACATTAATCTCACCTGATAACAGTGGCAGTTTAGGAATGCAGTGTAGGAAGCTGCATGTAAAGATAACCTCTTCGAGGTTAACCCTGCCCACTGCTCCTGCTGCAAGTACGCAGTCCTGGGCCTTGCAGCTGTCGTCTTCGTGCCCCTTCGTCGGCACCGCTGTCCAAATATACCTCCTGCAGCATCACTCGTCGAACTTCCTTGTCCTGGCCACTCGTCCTTCCTTGTCCTCTCCAACATCGTCTGCGAGCCGTCGATTGCGTGCCACATAGCGTGACGTCTCCGCGAGCAGACGCTCCCCTTTCCTCCTTCTTACTTCTCTTTCTTCCTCACTAGACGCAAGCGCTGCGCCCTCAACTGATCTCGGTCCGCACTACCGAAATCCGAGTGTAGCGCCGCGGGAACGAAGAGAGAACTCGCTCACTTCATACTGAGCCACGTTCGTAGATACTTCGGTCTTTGTATCAGCTCCGTGCGATAATATAAAAACCCGCTTAATCCGCTCGCGAATATTTATAACCGCTTCTATACCTCAACATTATTTTATCGTCGAAGGAGACCACACCGAATTTTGAAAAGAGTAAGTTGCACAGAATATTATTGTGCTTAATAGGTACACACACACACACACACACACACACACACACACACACATATATATATATATATATATATATATATATATTGGTTATTAATCATAAGTTTCTTAATAATTTATCTAATATTCATTCTATACCGTGGTTCCGGGCCGCATGCCTACGGCAGTCCGAGTCACGCGTCATAATAAATATATATATATATATATATATATATATATATATATATATATATATATATATATATACAATTCTTAAATTCTTCACTATGGAGTATTTTGCCTTACCAGGCAGATGCTTAGTACTGAGAGAGACAGAGTAAGGAGAGAGTAGCTGTGTTCTTCGAAGATTTACTTAACTGGTAGCTAATGCTGGCGGCTGACGGTGATGCTCGTTTCGACGATATTATACGGCGAGCTGTGAGGTCTTATGGGCGATTCAGACGTGACTGGGCTCGTTGCCTTTGAGAGGCAGCGGGACACAGCTTTTGATGGGCTGTTGATGATGTCTGACGCCAGATTTCCGCCGTAAAAAAAGATGCTTTTTGTTTCCTAAAAAATTAATTCGAATCTACGCAGTATTATTTTCTAAGCTATTATGATTCAAAACGCAAGGTGGAGAGACTCCTCTCGCGGTCATGGCAGGATTTCGTCTCGAAATCGGCCTTTGATGTATTAGTCGCGCGTGAGTAACGCGGAGAAAGTTAAAAATATTCTCACCGCGTTACAATATATATATTTATATAGATATTTTTTGTAAATCTAGTGCCGCGTGCGTGTCGAGCATCGCGTCACGTCGCCTTTCCACGTGTGTTTCGCCGCCGTATATTCTGTTGAATTCGCGTCCCTGAGAATTAGATTCTTCCCCTCTCGATTATTTACCGTTTCCCACTGTACCGGCATGCTCACCGCAGTTAGTTTAATTGCGCAAATAATTATATGTGTCGGTAGAACATTTGTAAAATCGTGCTGCGAATTTGCGCAGCTGGCGCTCAACACCTTGTAAATTGAATAAACCACAAGTGTTCATACTTTTCGCCTAAATTCCTGTTTGTGTAATTTATTTAAAGTCTCGAATAAAATTAATGTTAAAGCCTGCATGTGCGGCGCAATAATCTTGGCTAGTATAGCTAAAATTATTGTCATAGTACATATTTATTATGTTGTATGATTTCAAGTTTATCACATGAAATTTAAAAAATAAAATGTATGTGTCCTGGAGGACCCACCGAGACTTAAGATATTAATACTTGCTAAACAATTTCATTAATACACAAAAAGGAATAAAATTTTTTGTTTTTTCTATCATGAACAAAATATAAATTAAATCACACTGAAGGTGTGCATTTGAAACATTCTATCGATACTTTGATTCCGTGAAGTTGCTAGGTGAACTGAATACAAATTTTTTTTTAATATTAGAAAATTTAGCTTGGGCTCATGTGGCAGAGTAGTATTTAAAATATGAAACATATATATGCCTACTGTTATTATTTTTAATATATTATAACATACAAGGGTAGTTCAATAAGTCTTTAGAATGACCAACAGATGGCGCGCGTATCGCTCCAAATCATCTGTTTTCAGTCAGCACCACTCCCGACTAGTTATATTGTGTAGTCACAGTCCACATCTTCTGAGTTTACGTGTTTTTATAACCAATTGAAAAAAAAATTGCTTAGTAAATTATTCATAACTTTTCAAACCAAGGTCATTTTACGAAAATATGATTTTGCATACGTTAATGTTGTGTTAAGGTTAAGTAGCGATCTTTTTCCATAACAATGATATTATTACGTGATATTATAACATGGTTATGGGAATTATAATGGGAAGAAATAAAAAAATAATACATTATGTAACAAGGGCAAAAAGTCGAATATTTATGCCTATCTCAACTGTGGCCACTTTTTGACTTGGAAAGCGGGACTAATGGACTGTTAAAGGACAATATTGTTAAAAGACAATCGATAATCAGGGCTATTGATAGAACTTGATGAAATAGAGGAATTTCGACTAGTGCCTAGTAAAGTCACTTTTTTCCCGCATCTGCGGGAAAAAATTACTTTTCTCCCGCATTTGTGGAAAAAAAGTGATTTGCGGGCCAACAGTGTAATTTTGGTCTCGCTTTTCAGGGAAAAAAGTGGCCATTTTCTTTCAGATGGGCATAAATTGTATTTAAAAATAATTTCCTTTTTTTATGTACACAATTTAGTGCGAGAATCCCAAATATCACAACAATGAGAATAAGGCCAATTTGATGAACTATACGAAAATACCGACTTTTCTTAATATATTTCTTAATATTGTAAATTAGTTTTTAAAGTTTTGAAACGAGTTATAACTCTTTTCGTACATAAATATACGAGGGTAGTTCAATAAGTCTTTAGAATGACCAACAGGTGGCTCGCGAATCGCTCCAAATCATCTGTTTTCAGTCAGCACCACTCCCGACTAGATATATGGTGCAGTCACAGTCCACATCTTCTGAGTTTACGTGTTTTTATAACCAATTGAAAAAAAAATTGCTAGAATAAACGAGAATAAACGCAATAGAGTGGTCGCCTCTGCGGCTCTTTTGGCGCGCATAAGTCGGAATCCTGAGGAATTTTTTCGTCGATTTGTGACTGTGGATGAAACATGGATACACCACTACACTCCTGAGGCAAAGGAACAATCCAAACAGTGGATTTCCACAGGCGAACCAGCTCCAAAGAAGGCAAAGACCGTAAAGTCAGCTGGTAAGGTTATGGCTACAGTTTTTTGGGATGCACGTGGAATTATACTTATTGACTACTTGGAAAAGGGTAAAATAATTACTGGTGAGTATTATGCATCATTATTAGAGCAGCTGAAAGAAGAAATTAAAAAAAAACGACCACATTTGGCGAGAAAAAAAATTCTCTTTCATCACGACAACGCCCGAGTTCACACATGCTTCGTTTCAATGGCTAAAATTGAAGAACTAAAATTCGAATTGGTCGAACACCCACCGTATTCACCAGATTTAGCCCCCAGTGACTTTTTCTTATTTCCAAACTTGAAAAAATGGCTCGGTGGACAGAGATTTACGGACAACGAAGACGTCATTGCCTCTGTAAGTGCTTATTTTGAGGAACTTCCGAAAACGCACTTTTCTGAAGGATTAAAAAAACTTAAAAAGCGATTGACCAAGTGTATAGAGCTCCAAGGAGATTATGTTGAAAAATAAAAAAAAATTTACCCAAAAAAAATTGTTTTTATACTTTATTCTAAAGACTTATTGAACTACCATCGTATATTTAGGTCAATATGTATGTCAATAAATACTGAATCATTTTTATTGGAATTGTGTTGGTGACAAAAACAGATTGTTTGCTACCATGGGATCCCATGTAAATAGGGGACTACGCAACGGAGCAACGGAGTGTCAAGCCATTCAAATTCCCTTCCGAAATCCCTAACCTCAAATCTTTAACCGAGATAGGAGTAACTAATAACAATAATTAATAAATAAACCGAATTCTGAAAAACCAAAGCATCCTTGCCCTTTCTTTTGTATCATTCTACCGCTGCGTTAAGTTCAAGTAAAAATATTATTTCATATATAAATGGCATTTGAACGAAATTTTGGATCACCTTTCGTAGATCTCTGTTCTGTCACTAAATTTTGTTCAAATTCCATTGACACAAACCGTAAATTTCTTACTTGAAACTTTGCACAGTAATAGATAATTACAAAACGAAGGACCATAATATAGTTTTTCATAATTCTGTAGGCTACTTTAAAAATATTTGGATATCTGCAGAGGTGGTGTATAAATCTTGCACTAAAAATGCTGTGAAAGAAGAAAAAGAAAAATCGCTTGAAGAAGATGGTTCCGATACGAATTTAACAGTTTCCGGAGATGATACGTGGAAAAAACGGGGACATACTTCACGATATGGCGTGACGACTGTCGCAGGAAAATATAGCAAGAAACTCATCGTTACATCAGTGAAATCGAGTTATATAAAGCGCGTGAGTACTGGACAAAAAAACAAGAGGAAGATCCAGAAGCATATGAAGAATGGCTCTCAAGCGATCATGGTTGCCTATCTAACCACGCCGGATCGGCTGCGTAAATGGAAGTCGACGGCATAAAAGAGATGTTCGGCCGCCCGCTCGAAATGTATAATGTGAAGTATACACGCTACATCGGTGACGGAGACAGTGCTACTTTTAAAGGTATTTTAGATATGAATCCTTAATATACTCCTGTTGAAAAGACCGGCGTGAAGCTGGCCCCCGGTCGAACTTACATAGTTGCTTTAAATATCTTTCTAATTGCTCTAATTGCTTCCACTAACCTTTTAATTTGTCCAATTTGCCTTTAAAAGATTTTCAACAGTAAAGCGGTGAAAATGTAGTGCCCCAGCCCCCGGAGAGATATGCGATTTTCTCGGTAAATGTTTGACGTACGGTGATGATTCAGTGCTCAAATTAAAGCTATCGATTTGCCCTAATTGATTATCAAATTTTATTTGCAATAAATTAATTGTTATCATCCAAAATTAATAATTATTGTCTGCGCATGCGCAGATGCACAGTTGGGCGGCTCGAGCAAGTACGCGCGCGTACATTGAAACAATGCAAACGATAATAGCAACGTAAACTTTTATTTTGTTTAAAAACAAAGCATTAATAAATCACAAACTATTTTTATTTATATATAAGTTATTCAAATATAGCAAGCTAATCCTCCTAAAAGTGATTTCATTTTCTCTGGAAATGTGCCACGTAACATAGTAATTCTGTACGTATATCAAGACGGTAAATTGTATAAAACTACTTATATATTTATATTTTGCAATAATGTATTGCAATTACAGATAAATAATTATTATTACTACAGCAAATGTGTATAAGTATATACTTTGGTGCTGGAACATGGGACAATGGAATGGGAACCATGCATGTGTTTTACTTTTGCTCTGTTTTGCTATATCGATACATCTCGTCAATCGATTTAAATGTCCGTTGGTTTTCCGTCAGCTATTTATTCTCATCAGATATTTTGGAAAATATAAGATATAAATTTTATCGAGGACATAATCTGGCGATTATACCCCTTGGAAAAAAAAATATAAATTTTATATCTGCAGTCAATTAGAAAGTGAGGTTAGTGCATATTATTGTGTTTTATCTTTTTACATATATAAAAATCTACATGAATACTATAGTTTTCAAGAATAAATAAAATAAAAATGCTTTACATTACATTATTTACAGATAACGATTAAAAAGTTGTGTTAAGAAATATTTATGCCTGTACGCAATTTATGTTCCCCATTAACCAGGCTTGCTGTGGGAAAATCGCGGCAATAGTTGCTGTGCAATGTTTGTTAGCAATTTGCTTCCAACTTGCGCTCAAGAAATGACGAATATCAACGATTGATGTCAATGTGCCATAAAATTGACTGCAATTGCTTGTCATCAAATTGCTGCCATATACGGACGCAGATTTACTTATATTTGATGTACAACTGTTGTTGCAAGTTTTGTACATCAATTTGCTTTCAACTTGTTTTCAATATTATTAATATATTATATTATTTTATTTTCAATATTATTCACATAATATTCAATAAAATTACTCATATATGCGACAGTGCGAGAGAGAGAGGGAGGAAATTAATAACAGCATAGTGACGGAAATTTGTGTAACACAAAAATCGAAAAATGTGAGGACAATATGATAGCAATTTATGCCTATGATACGCCTGCACATCATGAGCAATAGTTGTTGTAATTTTTCCTTCAGTTTGCCCTCATAATTTACTTCATTACTTGATACAAAATTTACAGCATATACGGACGCACTTTTACATCAAACTTAAGGAAATCGATAGCAAAACGTGTATGTCAAATTGTTAACAATTTACAATACATTTGGCTAATGGGGTTTCTATTAATCAGAATTTGAGATGGAGTCAGCAAAGAAAAAATTAATAAATGATAATGTAGCTAATGTAAGTACAGTTATTTAATTATGTTTGTTTTAAAAGCGAACTAAATATTTATTCACTTTGTTATTAAATATTTAATGTTTATAATATTTATATGTATATGTGCAGAATATAGTTATATTTTTTATTGTTTAATTCAGGAACTTGACAACAAAATGAAGAAGAAAATTAAGAGAAAACACAGGAGAGAAATAAAAAATATATACTAAAATAGATAAAGCTTTAGCTAAATTTATTTTGGTTGTAACATTCCATTCGTAACTGTTGAATCTACGCTCTTCAAGAATTTACTGACTATGTTGTTGAATCGTGATTATAAACTGTCATGCAGACAATAGTTATCATCAACATTATTGGATAATATTCATCAGCTATGTTATAAGTATGAAAGGAGTATCTACAAAATAAAGAAAATGTTATGTTGATTGATGGGTGGAAAAATTCTGCTGCAAATAAGACAAAAGTTGTGGTGACGATTCACAATGATGATGAATGAAAGCAACACTTTGTAGAATCGTATGATCTAACAGCAGATAGGGAGACAGCTGAAAGTTTGACAAAAGTGATTGTGAAAGCTAAAAAGTTTGTTCAAGAAAAATACAATGCAAGTATGTACGCAATAGTTTCTGACAATGCATTAAATCTGATGTGTATGGGTAAACCAAGTGATCTTTGGCATGTGACATACAACAGTCATAGTGGCAACTTATTGGCAAATCTCTCGTTGATAAAGAATTTGTAAATAAAGTTAATAATTTGTTAAAAGAATTTAAAAATCCTGGAGCTTCTAAAATTGGAAGGAAAAAGAGTAGTTTTAAGTAGTGAGACTAGATGGTGCAGTTACAGGGACTTATTTAAAAATAACTTAAATAAGTTAAATATAATGAGAAGTATTGCAGCCGATAAGAAGTTCAATTTAAAAGATAAGACTGTGCTATTTCTGAATGATAAAATATACGAGGAAAAATTGTGGATGAGTATAAGTTTATTGGACCTAGTGTGCGTACTTGTGAACAAATGTCAAAGCGCAGATTACACTTTAGCAGATGTAACAGAGTCATGGTTAACTTTGCAATTACCCACTACGGATGATAACATTTTGGCTATTGTTGAAGCCTGTGTAGAAAAAACCTTAAGACCTATACATTTTTCAGTAAATTATAGTAAGTATAGTGATAAATCTGATATTTTTTCAAAATTATGTACAAAAGGAACAGTAAAACCAAATGTACTTTGGACAATTGCTGAAGCAAAAGCACCAAATTTTTCTAAAATAGCTCTAAATGTAATGAAAATTCTAGCGTCATCAGCACAATTAGAGAGACTTTTTTTCAACTGGGCTTATGTTGATTTAACTTTACGCAATCGTTTATCCGAAGAGAAGTCTAAAAAGCTAGTTGATCTTTATTATTCACTTAAGAATATGGAATATTACTATCACGATTTACCATTTCTTAATCTATTTTCTGAATAATTGTAAAAATGACATTGATATGATTAATTAATAAAAATTAAGTATAGTAGCATTACGTAAGTATATCATAGTATTTTCAAGAAATGATTGACTTAAATATTTAAAACCTATAATAGACTACAAATGCTTTCCTTTGCTATACTAATCCAGTCAATAGAATGTATATTTTTTAATAAACTGTTATTTTAACCGAGAATCCTAAAATACAAACTGATAAAGCTTAATGCATTTGATAATAAATAATAATTTGTATATAATAATTATGCAAGATGTATAATTATTCATATGATTTTTCATTTCTGTGAGAATCAAACCTAATCTGACATGATTAACTTTATGATTTTTCTCATGATTAATCATGTAATTAATATTTTTAATCGAATTAATTACTATTCATACGATTTATTATATAAATTTTCATAAAACTAATGTATCAATAAAGATAACTTTGAGACTTATTATCATAATACAAACAAATTAATATATAAAAATTTATTTTAGTGTATGTAAAAAAAATTATCTTAAATTATAAATATTTACAAAAAATTCATATATAAAATGCAGATAATGAATCGTACGTATGTCGACCTATATAACTAATCATATTTTCAATCTTAAAAAAATTATAATAAATCATAATCATTAACCCTGTAAGGACGTGCGTTGCACTAATGTAAAATGAACTTTTTTCGTTCGTAAAAAATTATCACGCGATAAACTTGAAACTTAACAAAATAAGTGACAGGATCAGATGAAAGTTAATTATATAACCTTCGTAAGGCACGTAAAAGGTATCTGAGTATCACATAGTTAATAAAAAATGAAAATATTGTAAAAAATATTTTTTGTAACATATGCACGATTTTCGCGCTTTTCTGGACTTAAAAAGTGAGCCTAAAGTGCTTGTTTTCTGACCAGCAGGCAAAAAAGTGGGTTTCTTTGCCTGCTAGTAGCACTAAAAAAGGGGCCGTTTTTTGTCCACTGATGATTTATTTACTTAATTGTGCTTTTTGAGACATTTCCGCAAAAATCCATTCACGTGTCACGAAAAATATGGTGTGGACCAATAGTCCTAGGGCCAGACCATGATGTTTCCAACTGGAACCATTTTTACTTTATGTATTTTTACCTCCTGAATCAGAATATCGAGTGTAGAATTATAAAAAATGGTCCAGTTAATGGCTAATTAACAATTTTTATAAAAAATTTAAAAATATTGTTTTCTCGTTCTGGAAAACATTTATTTACATTCCTTAAGCAATTCTAAAAAAAAATATTCTTACAAGTTCTTTACTAGGACCTATAGATTTCGAGTAAAAAATCATTGAAGTTTCCAAAATGCGATTTTTGCTACGAGGGTAGTTCAATAAGTCTTTAGAATGACCAACAGATGGCGCGCGAATCGCTCCAAATCATCTGTTTTCAGTCAGCACCACTCCCGACTAGACATATGGTGCAGTCACAGTCCACATCTTCTGAGTTTACGTGTTTTTATAACCAATTGAAAAAAAAAAAATTGCTTGTTAAGAAAAATGGAAAAAAACGAGTTCAGAGCGGTAATTAAACATTTTCATTTAAAGGGTTTAACTCCATATGAGATAAAAAATGAATTGGACTCAGTTCATGGCACATCTGCCCCTGCCTTAGCAACGGTTTATAACTGGGTAAATGAATTTAAGCGTGGTCGTACATCAATAAGTGACGAACCACGTTCAGGAAGGCCCGTAGAAGCAACTACTCCCGAAATCATCAATAAAATCCACGATATGGTGTTGAAGGATAGAAGATTAAAAGTGCGTGAGTTAGCTGAGGCCACAAGGATATCTATAGGTGCAGTTGTTTCAATTCTACATGAAAAATTAGGCATGAAAATGATATCGGCAGGATGGGTGCCGCGTTTGCTCTCAGCTGAGAATAAACGCAAGAGAGTGGTCGCCTTTGAGGCTCTTTTGGCGCGCATAAGTCGGAATCCTGAGGAATTTTTTCGTCGATTTGTGACTGTGGATGAAACATGGATACACCACTACACTCCTGAGACAAAGGAACAATCCAAACAGTGGATTTCCACAGGCGAACCAGCTCCAAAGAAGGCAAAGACCGTAAAGTCAGCTGGTAAGGTTATGGCTACAGTTTTTTGGGATGCACGTGGAATTATACTTATTGACTACTTGGAAAAGGGTAAAACAATTACTGGTGAGTATTATGCATCATTATTAGAGCAGCTGAAAGAAGAAATTAAAAAAAAACGACCACATTTGGCGAGAAAAAAATTCTCTTTCATCACGACAACGCCCGAGTTCACACATGCTTCGTTTCAATGGCTAAAATTGAAGAACTAAAATTCGAATTGGTAGAACACCCACCATATTCACCAGATTTAGCCCCCAGTGACTTTTTCTTATTTCCAAACTTGAAAAAATGGCTCGGTGGACAGAGATTTACGGACAACGAAGACGTCATTGCCTCTGTAAGTGCTTATTTTGAGGAACTTCCGAAAACGCACTTTTCTGAAGGATTAAAAAAACTTAAAAAGCGATTGACCAAGTGTATAGAGCTCCAAGGAGATTATGTTGAAAAATAAAAAAAAATTTACCCAAAAAAAATTGTTTTTATACTTTATTCTAAAGACTTATTGAACTACCCTCGTAGTTTCAATCGTTTATTACAGCAAAGACACTGGAATATTTTTTAATGATCCAGGGCTTAAATTAGATTGTAATAATTATTTACAATATTTTTGACGATATCGGTGTGTTTTGGACGTCGATTGAGTAATTTTTGTCACGCGGGTATAGTGTGACAAAAACGATATTACCCATTACAATCTAATAGTACATGACTTAATGAGTAATTTATGCCCTTGATCATCAAAAAATATTCAAGTGTCTTGCTGTAATAAACGATTGAAAATTGCAAAACTCGCATTTTTCGAAACTTCAACAATGATTTATTCAAAATCTATGCGTCCTAGAAAAAAACATATTGTTAATTAACAAATAACTGGACCATTTTTTAGCATTCTACCCTCGATATTCGGATTCAGGAGACCAAAAAACATAAAGTAAAAAACTGTTTCTAGTTGGAGATATCAGTTGGTCATGAAATCATGGTCTGGCTCCAGGACTACAAGGGCCAGGGGGCTTTTTGACCTCTTGTGTTTGCAGTACTCGTCTTCGGCTCACAAAACGCACTCGCCTTCGACTCGTACTGCACACTTCACACTCGGTCTAAAAAATCCCAATTTACGCCCTTGGTACACATGCACGATTTTAGTAAAGTAGTTACTCGGAGGCGAGTGCTTACTGCGAGTTGAAGACTCGCACTTCGTCTAAAAAGTCCTACATCTCGAGCTTGGTACTCAATATACTATTGACGGTCCCATCCTTACATTCTCCGGTTCTAGAATTATTTTATCCTGAAATACACTAACCCTTATACCCGTTACCCTAAGAACCATTTACCCTAAATCCCATTAATCCTACAATTCATTAACCCTTTAACGCCGGAATGGACACTTTCTTTGTATACTTTTTAACGCTGGATCTAACGATCAAAGGAATTTTAAAGAAATTCTTTCATGATTATATTTTATGTTTTTGAGGTCTCTTTCTCAGATCCCGCATATAGAATCTACTCAAAATTCAACCTTTTAAAGTTATAGTAGAATTTTTTCAAAAAATTTGGAATTTTTCTGTACTTTCTTTTAGAAATTCAATATTTTTAAGTGAAAAGCATTAGGCAGTACACTGGCAGCTCGAAATATCGTGTCCAAAATGTTTCTTTCAGATGGTTATAGTCTACTTTTTCCAAAATTTAAGACCTCCTATTTAAAAAGTGACGTGATAAATCGCGTGAGATTATGAAACAATTTCTCACGTGATTTATCACGTGACTCGTATGTTTTCACGCATCTCCTATGTTCTAACGTAACCTATCACGCAACATCTGAATTTGTAAGTAATTTCTTTGACGATTTCTCATCCTAGTATTAAGTTTTGATGTGATTTTTTACGTGATATCTGATTTCATATGTGATTTTTAAATTCTGAAACGATTTCTTATTTCTCATGTGAAATCTCCAGCAACTCTCAACTTCTCAGGCTGTAGCACAAGCAGTGTCGAACTGGGCAACGTCAGCTGGCCTGCGCCTCAATGTCGGCAAGACAAAGGCGATCATTTTTGGATCTGATCACAACATCAAACAGGTTCAGAACCTTGACTTGCAAGGCATTGAGATACAGACCGGCGTACACGTTCCCTTTGTCGATACAGTCACCAACCTCGGCGTGGTGATGGACTGAAGGTCGACATGGAAGCCGCAACCGAATGCGGTCAGTAGAAAAATAAATAGAGCTCTGTATAGCTTAAAACTTTTCCGTTCAAGCACCACAGAGATACTGAGGAAGCAGCTGGCATGTGCACTGGTACTACCTCACTTAGACTATTGCTCAGTGGTTCTTCTTGATGTGTCAGGGGAGCTCCAGACACGACTACAACGTATACAGAATACATGTGTGAGATACATATGTGGTGTTAGGCGAGATGAGCATACCACCGCCTACAGGAAAAAACTGGACTGGTTAGATCTGAAGGTGAGGAGGGAGTATTTTATGGGGCTGCTGCTTTACAATGCGGTTGTGATGCGACAGCCACCGTATCTTACTGCCCTCTTTGAAAAAAACCAGGCCAGGACTTCAAGTAGGGGTGGTATGAAAGAGCTCTCGGTTCCGGGGTCGCGCACCGATAAGGGCCTTTTCTCATTTAGAGTTCAAGGTGCGCACCTCTGGAATTCGCTCCCGAGCAGTATGAGGTGCCTGCCATCTTTTTGTAAATTTAAAACGGCGTTTAGCAGGCACCTTAAGCAATTACACGGTGAAGAGAATGTACAGAGGTGACTCGAATATTTATTTAAGCTATTTATTTATTTGAATTATTTATTTATTTAATTTATTTATTTATTTAAATTTATTTATTTATTTATTTAATTTATTTATTTATTTAAATTTATTTATTTATTTATTTAATTTATTTATATATTTAAATTTATTTATTTATTTAAATTTATTTATTTATTTAAATTTATTTATTTATTTAAATTTATTTATTTATTTAAATTTATTTATTTATTTAAATTTATTTATTTATTTATTTAATTTAATTATTTATCTGGTTTATTTATTTATTCGACGTATTTATTTATTAATTGATTTATTTATGTATTAAATATGTTTAGTGTTAGGTGTGAATGTATTTATTAGCGTGATTGTTAAAGTGTCATGAATGAGTGTGTTTTAAATTTTGACGTGATAGTATACGCAAAAATTTAGCAAAGTATGTGTATGTATTCTTTTATTTTTATATGTTATCTCTATTGTATTTATTTTTTTTATTCTATGTATTATTTTTTGACGAAGCGTGTTTCTGTGATATCTGACTGTGACTAGTTCATTACATTTAAATTTTATAAACTGACGAACTGATAAAGCGAATTATTATTTTAATAAGAAATGCAATAAGTGAAAGTTAAGATAACAAATATATTAAATTGACTGATATTTTAATTATAACTACATGTACATGAAATTGTAAGATTTTGTCTTTTGGCGAATAAAAAGTATATCTATCTATCTATCTCTCTCTCTCACGAGATATCAGGAATTGATTAAGGGGGTGCATATACGTTTTGTAAATGTATACTAATTAAAAAAATTTACCCTTTTCCTACGCTTATAATGTACCGTTTCACCGGATAAAATGATCCAAATATCGATTGCAAGCCCACAAGTCGAGCGTCTAACTTTCCATGAAAAATTCACTGATACAGTCCAGTGGTCGTAAAGTATAGCATCTCACTTTAAGCCAATGTCAATTTTTCAAGTTTTTTTCACTCTGCTTTGATTGCTGTTATCTGCAGAACCAAACTCTTGAAGAAATACAGATTATAAGACCTTTTTCTAGTGCTACATTTATTTTTATGCGTATAAATAATAAAATTGAATCATGTTCTGCATTTAAATAAGTATTTATAGTAGGTTTACGTTTGCAATCCATGAGATTTTGGTTCTGCAGATAGCCAGTATCAAAACAAAGTGAAAAAACTTGAAAAAATGATATTCGCTTAAAGTGAGATGCTATACTTTACGACCACTGGACTATACAGTGAATTTTTCATGGAAAAATGATACGCTCGACATCTGGGCGTGCAATCGATATTTGGGCCCTTTTCTCCAGTCAACAGTACTACATATGCGTAGAAAAAGGGTAAATTTATTTAATTAGTATACATTTACATTAAAATTTTTACCATCAAGCCCCGAAAACAATAATTATTATTTCAAACTTAAGATGTATGTACCCGCTTAAGAAATCACGAGAGAAGTTAAAAATCTTGTTTGAATTTACGATGAGTCTGAAGTTTTGAAAATTTTTCGAGACCGAATACGAAAAAAAAATTTATTTCAATTTCTCATTACATATGGGTATAAATCGGTGCATTATGCCTAGAAAAGACAAACAAACTATTTTGAGCCATTATTTAATCCCCAAGTCATCAACCATTTTAAATAGGGGTTGGAAGAGGAATGGAAAAAGAAAAAGAATTCTTATCAGTATTTCATTTTATCTATGAAATTTTTTTGTGGAACATGCCTATTACCTCGAAATATAATAATAAAAAAAATGACGGCCAAATTCTATGACTATTATCCCCGTGGCGGAAATTGAAAGGGGGTTAGAAACAGTAAAAGTACTTTCCAATTTTTTATATGAGACCTCAAAAAGATTAATAAATTAATTCTCTCTCATTTTAACATGTGATCCCACAGAGAAATTGCAAATAAAATGAAACTCCGATGAGTTAGAATTTATTTTATGTTTCCAACCTCTTTCAAACCCCTATTTAAAAGGGTTGATGGATTGGGAATGAAATAAGGGATCAAAATAGTTTGTCTTTTCTTGTCATAATGCACCCATTTATACCAATATGTAATGTGATAACGAAAACAAATTTTTCGCCTTCGTTCTCGAAATACGGTTCAAACTTCAGACTCATGAATTTACTTAAGAATTGAAGAATCGCCGTAGATCACGTAAGAAATTAAGAGTTGTCGGAAATATCACGTGAGGAATAAGAAATCTTTGGAGAATTTACAAATCATTTAATGTTGTGTAAGAACATAGATGTCACGTGAAAATATACGATTTGTGTGATAAATCACGTGAGAAATTGGGAATTCCGTATGATATCAAGTAAAAAATTGTTTCATAATCTCACGTTATTTCTCATGTGACTTATCACGTGATTTATAACGTGATTATTTTAAGACTTCTAAACTTATTCTTGAGATTATACATTTATATGATACCCACGTTATTCCCGGGGAGATAAATGAAAAAATTATTATTTATCAGTGCTATAAGTAACATGTGTGACTGATAAGCCTACTGAAAAGGACACGTGATTTAGCACGCGATAATCACGTGATTTTATCAAACAAAATATTACGTGTTTAAATCGTATACTTGGATATGCACTTTTATTGAAAAGTAGTCCAGCTGGCACTAGAGCTAAGCTAAGAAATAAATGTGAGAGAATTAGTTTCTCAAACTGTATAAGATCTCATAAGTGAATTTGACATAATTTTTTACGTGACATTTATGCGATATTTCATATGCGATCTGAAATGGATTCAGAATTTTCAGATGATCTTTTTTAGTATGTAAGTGTATATGTTGACAATTATGTGCCCCAAGAATAAGCTTAGAAGTCACACTTAATCATTTAAATAACTCGTCTATGAAATTAAATTTATTGACCATGCTTTGATCATTAGATGCAACGCTGAAAAAATTACAAAAACAGTGTCCATCCTGGCGTTAAAGTACTAAATCTAAACCTCGTTTAAACTAAAACTCATTATCCCTAAAACTTACGCTACTAAAACGGGATTTTACCACAAGCCATAAACTCGCAAATTCTAAGCCATTTCGCATTTCAAATGTAATTGCAAATCCATAAACTCTGAATCAATTAAATCTAAACTCATAAACCTTAATCTCATAAACCATAAACCAATAAAGCACAAACCATATAAAACTCCAAAACCAATAAATCCTAAAACTCATAAATTCTAAAACCCATTTACCCTAGATGCTTTTTAAATCCTATTAACTCTAAAATCTAAATCCTATTAACCCTTGACCTAAAAAGCATTAACCCTAAAACCTAAATACATGAACACGAAAACCCTGAATTATTTCACACATAAACCCTAATCCATTAGACCCCAAACTGTTGAATCATAAACCATAAACTTTTAACCCACACAGCATAAAATAATTCTGAAATATTATTGGAACATTTCATGTATAAAATAAAATAAAAAAAAAAAAAAAAAAACATTTCATGTAGTATGATATATTTCATTGAAATATTTCTAAAATATTTATTAGTCTAGTAAAACGACGGCTGAAACATTTCTTGAAATATTTCTTGAAATATTTCCTATTTACTGACTAAAAATATACAAATGCGAAATATTTGGAAAACATTTTAATACATATTTCAGATGAATCTTCCAAAAATCTTTCAAAAACTTTTGACGTAATATTTCAAGAAAGGTTTTTAGCCATCGTTTTAGTAGACTTATAAATATTTCAGAAATATTTCAATGAAATCTTTCATGATGTGTGGGAAACCCTAAATCCTTAAACCATAAACTTTTAAACCCAATAAAATCTTAAACTCGCAAACCCTAAACTCTTAAATGCCAAACTCTAAACTCTTCTACCATTAATCACGAATCCTTAAGCTTTAACTTTCAAATCGTAAATTCTTAAATCTTAAAGTCGCATAACCTATATTCTTAAACCTTAAACTCGTAAACTCTAAACCGTTTCATACAGGAATCTTAAATTTTTAAACCCTAAATGCTTTAATCTAAAATCCTTAATACAAAACTTTAAACCCTGAAACCTCAAAGTATAAGCTTAAGCTATAAATACTTATATAAATTTTATGCTCTGAACCCATAATCCTCCAAATTTAAAACTTTTAATCCTAAACCCTATTCTCTGAAACCCTAATCTCTTAAACTCTAAACTTTAAAGTCTGAAAATGTACAATCTAAATTCTACACACTAAACTCTGAAACTCTAGACTCTGAATACTGAAACTCTAAACTCTGAAAGTGTACACTATAAACTCTGAAACCCTGCAATCTTAAACCCTAAACACTAAATTCTGAAATTCTTGAAGCTGAAACCCTAAACTCTGAAACCCTTGAAACTTACAACGATAACACTAAACATTTACATAAACGACATAAACCCTTTAGATATAAATTTCTAAGTCCTAAACTTTTTTAAACTTTAAACCCCGAAACCCTAAATTGAGTCGTAAATTCTTAATCGCAAAATTATTAAAATTATTATTAAACCTTAAGAGGTTATATCCCCCTCATTTTTTTGTTTTTTTCCATTTTTTTATTGGCTTAAATCTTGCCAAAACAATCCTACAATCAAAATCTACAACGCCCAAGTACCGATTCAAACTCAAAATTTTTTTAAATCAATTTTTTCCAAACAGCTTTGATGCTCTAAAATCACAATTTTTGCTTATATTAGCGATGCTCGCTTTTTTGAATTTCGCGGCTTTGGAAATTAGTAGAAGTTACCTACGATGGATATCGTGTTTAAAATTTGAATTATAGAGGTCGCTACATAACATTACGACGGTTACAGCGTCTTTACAGCACGTGTTTACTCACACTTGCCCTGTGTTTAGTCGATCAACCGTTCTTGTTGTTTACATTTTTATTTTGAGTTTTGCTTTACCTTTTAACTGTGAATTATATTTACAAGTACTTAATTATGAGTGAAAAGGTGTACAGTGGCCGCAAAAGCAGTAAAATAAGAAGTACAAGTACAAAACGGAGTAAAATTAGTAATCAACGCCCGCCTAACCGCCATTCGTTCGAAGGCGATTCGGAGCACGTTAGTACCTCGGCTAAGAAATTGAAAACTACTGATTAGACCGTGACCGCGATGTTGATAATAATTTCGGCTACTGTTTCATCAATTTTTTCGCTGTATTTACTGCTCTTTCTGAATTAGTAGTATGCAAAAAATGTAATGGTGACGTGCGGTTTTTAGAGTCGAACAAACGTGGACTAGGCTTCAAAATTATTGTGTTTTGTTCGAACTGTGGTGATGCTGATATTAACAGCTGTCCTGTAATAAATGGTCATGCTTATGAGATCAACTGCCGTATTATTTTAGCTATGCGCATCATAGGCATAGGCATCAACGGTATCAAAAAGTTCTGCTATATGATGGATCTTGCAAAGCCTGTTTTTCAAACAACTTACAGTAAGATCATATCTAATATCGCCACTGCTACTTCATCTGTTCGAATTATATCTATGAAAAAATCAGCGATTAAAGAAAAAGAAATTTCTATCGAACGAGGTGAAAAAGAAGGTCTCACGGTGTCAGGCGATGGATCTTGACGAAAGAGAGGGTTTACGTCTTTGTTCGGATTGGCGACTTTGATTGGTTGTACACTGGCAAGGTATTGGATGTGTGTGTAAAATCTAAGTACTGTAAAGTGTGTGAATATTAGCAAAAAAAAGAAGGTACTGCTGAATACGAAGAGGTATACCCCTCACACAAACAGAACTGTGATGCCAACCATGAAGGTAGTGCCGGGAAAATGGAGATCGACGCAGTTATAGAAATGTTCAAACGCTCAGAAAAACTTCATAATATCAAATATTTTAAATATATCGGCGACGGCGATTCAAAAACATATAAAGGTATAGTCGACTCAAAACCTTATAAAGATTTCATCGTCGAAAAAAAAGAATGTGTCGGACACGTTCAGAAGCGCATGGGAACGCGTCTGCGCAATTTGAAAAAAACAACGAAAGGTCTTGGCGGTCGAGGAAAGTTGACCGGAAAGTTAATTGATGAACTTCCTATTTATTAGGGACTTGCTATTAGGAGAAACTACGATTCAGTCGAAAAAATGCGGAATGAAATTTGGGCAACGTTACTTCATAAAATGTCGACGAAGGAGAATACACAGCACGAGAAGTGTCCCGTTGGAGTAGACTCTTGGTATTCTTGGCAGCGCAGTACAGCCCTTGGTGCACTTGCAACGTACAAGCACAAGAGTCCGATGCATGAGGATGTTTTAAACGCAATAAAACCCATTTATAATGAACTCAGCTCCGACAACCTTCTGTCACGCTGCTAGGGTGCGTATATTCAGAACAATAACGAATCGTTTAATGCTGTAGTGTGGTCAATTGCTCCACAGACGGTGTTCAGCGGTAAGACTATAGTTGACATTGCGACTGACGTAGCCGTTATTATCTTCAATGACGGCTTCTCGGGTCTGTTTGCCATTTACGATGCTCTTGGGTTGACTGTTGAATCAAACATGTACGAGTTTTGCGTGGAAACGGACGCCAATCGCGTCAAAACTGCTGAGCATCGTATGTCCGATATCGCGAAAGAGGCCAGGCGCAGCATTACATCAGGCAAATAAAAGAAGAGGAAATGAAGGCCCTGGAAGGACAATTATATGGTGCAGGGATAGCAGACTGAAGGTAAAAAAAGTATTATGGACTATATTTTTGCGGTTCTTAAGATTTATAGCATTTTGAAACTTCAAACGCATTTTTCTCGAAACTATGTTTTCAAAATCGGCAAGCAGTAGAACTCAAAAAGTTTACATCCGATTGACTTAACAGTAGCTTCATTGTTTGATTATCTAGTGAAGTACACACGATTTTAGCGATTAATTAACAAGAAAAAAAGTTATAAACAATTTAAGTCGATTTTTTTCGTCGAAAACACAATTTTTTGTTTAAACAATCGCCATTTCGCGAAAAAAATTCTACAAACATAATCATGTATACTTTACTCGCAAAACTCATGTAGATAATAGAAATTTTTTTTTTTTTTTTTTATAGGTGGAGTTGGACGAGACTTGTACTGCTCGCCGCGGAAGACCTTTTTGAAAAGACGGTTCACGATAATCACTGCACAGCCGCCATTTTATAAAAAAAATATCAATAAAATTTTTTTTTCTCTTCTTCAAGAGTTGTTTAATCCAATGTTATATTAATTGTATACCTTTAATCTCAAATGCCCTTTAAAAAAAATAATTAATAAATCCTTGTTTTTTAGAGCGTAAGGGGGATATAACCCATTATATTTCGCATTATATTTCGATAAACACTATTGTTTAATCAATAACTAGGCTCCAATAGGTCAAAATAATTTTTACGTTAAGCTACTAAAACTAGAAAAAAGAGCTTTTATTTATTATTTGGAACGTTTAAGATGGTTGCGTAGATCAAAAGTTGTAAGCATTCAAAGATATAGTGATGAAAATTAGAAAAAGTCACCGGTGCGAGCCACTAACTACCTACGAGTCTATCACGCATACGCGATCATTCTTTGTAGCAACCAGATCAGGCTTCCGCAATCCTTAATTCAGATGTTTCGATGCGGGACTCCTCCGCTACTTCCCACCTTTTCTGCCGCAGGCCCGAGGCGACGACCCGATCACGGCATTATGTCGCTTAACTCTTCCGCCATGTGTCCGAAATATCCCTGGATGTTGTGTGCGACAGTTTCAGTAGTGTTGCAGTCAGCACGACACCTCACGTCCTCTTGAAGTTCTTATCCGGGTGGGTAAGCCGTTTACCTGTACCTGATGATAGTGTATATAATCACGCCCGGGAACGCCGAAACTGTCGGCGTCGATCCACGAGTTCGAAATTATTGCTCCTCCCACACTCTCGTAACTCATTGCCATCGACAGAGCTGTAGAGACTCCGAGCCCACCGCTTCTCCCTTTTCAACCTGGTATCGAGAACATCTCCATCAAACGTAAGTGCTTTCTTAGCCCACTCTAGGCGTATGTCTAACCATTTAGAACGGGCGACCTCACGTATCGTACGGGATGAGGATGTTTCCAATGACTTTAGACGTGACATCATCAAGCCAGGGATAGTCGTGATCAACGAAGGAATACCCAGATCGCCTCTGTCACACGAAGTGTGGAATTATGCCGTGGCATTGTCGGCAGGGAGCCCGAGCCATCTTTTGATGGCCACCCTTACTTGTTTGTCCAGTGCTCTCAGTTTCCCAAGAGTCAATCCGGCCAAGACAAGCTTGTGATAGCGACTGCTTATTAGGAAGTAGCGCAGTATCAACAAACGTTGTTGTGGCTTCAACGGGGCTCTCGTAATCCTGTCCAGCTCAATATCGAGTATGCCTCCCGCTTTTTTGGTCCAATCGCTCTGAAGTAAACTCAGAGATATCGGTGTTGAGCGCCAGCTACTTAACGGAGCAGTACGAGTTGCAAGTGCTCAGTCAGCACATAGAATTATCTAAACATTAAATACTAACGGTGAGCACACGAAAGGGCGAACGATATAATTACGTAAGGGGGGGAGTTAAGGCTCAGGGATGCGAATTCTATTCTATTCTATTTGTTGTTAGTGGCGCCAGATGTCTGTACGGCCATCAACAAGCGGTGGCATGCGACGCATGCGTAGAAAAAGGCGGGAGATTAGAAATGATGAATGATCCGAATTTCGGGAAGCCCGTGACCTGAAACAAAAACAAGAAAAAAAGCATCTCCAAGGCCCTCCCCTCGGATCCGGGGGAGACCCCGAGCCAGGGGGAGGGCAACAGGGAGAGACTGGGGACAAGCCCCGATCTCCTATGAGGGAGATGTGCCATGAAAAAAGGAATTGTGAGAAGAACGTGCGGAGTGTTAACAGGCGGTCAAGCTGAAGAGACGGAGAAGGTAGCAAGGCGGGAGTTAGATGTGGAGGTCACAGTCAGATAAGAAGCGAAGAAAGATTTCGATTATGTCAGAGCGAGGTTCGTATAGAAAGGAGGAGGTAATGAATGGGGGGAAAAGTTTGAGTTTGTCGAGGGAGCGGGAAAGGCGAGAGCATTGGGAATTAAAGCGTGGACAGGCCCAGAAGAGATGATTGAGGTCCTCGTCGTCTTCACCGCAAGGGCAGAGGGACGAGGTAACGAGGATTTTACTGAAGAGGCTAAGAGCGAGACTGTAATGGTTACTGCGCATACGGCAGAAAGTGGTGATGGAGGTACGGTTTAAGAGCATGGAGTGAAACAAGGGTTTTGAAGAGGCACGACGGTAGTTGGAGAAATAGTAGCAGCAGGTATTAGGGCGGTAAAAGTCGAGGTAGTTATTAAATTCGGAGTTTGAAAGTGAGTGAGCGAGGGGGTAATAGTCTGAGTATGGGAGGGAAAAGTCAAGAGTGATACCGGTACTAGAGGCTTGCTTGGCAAGGAAATCAGCCCTTTCGTTGCCGGGAATTCCTATGTGGCTGGGAATCCAAGCTAGGCGGATGGTAAGGCGACAGAGGAGGAGAGGAGGTCGCGAAAAGAGAGCCTAAATTCGTCGACTGGATTGGGAGAGCGCTTGATAGTGCGGTCCTCGTCCAATGTGACGCCAGGAGAGAAGATTTGGGAGTGGAGAGAATATGTGTGGCATGGAAGGACGTCAGAGGAGTGGATTAGGCTGCGGTACCTTCTGAGGCTGGCGTAAGCGCGAAGGGCGGGGAGCTCGAGGAGATTGAGGGTGTTGCGATTGTTGAGAGCGGTGAAAAGAAAGTCGATTGATTCTAGCGTAGGGTTATTTTGAATGGTGAAGGCGCGAAGGATGAATATGTAGGCTAGTTTTTTAGGACGAAGAGAAAGAGGAAGTTCACAAGATTCTGCAAATACTATACGGTTATGGGTGGAACGACGGATACCCAGACAGGCTCTGAGGGCTCTGCGCTGCGCCACCCCTAGTTTATCACGGAGAGATTTCTCGCGCGGAAGGACTGTAATAGAGCCGTAGTCGAAGGAACCTAGGACGAAGACTTTGTATATTTGGAGGAGAGGTTAAGGATGCCCGCCCCACCAGGTGCCGCAGAGGGAACGGGTGAGGTTGATGTGAGGAGTACATCTTTTGAGGAGGGAGTTGAGATGAGGGGACCAGGTGAGCTTCGAGTCAAAAATGACCCCTAGGAGTTTGACGTGGGGTGAGGGTTTAATGGTTTGGTCGTGAAAGGTGAGGGAAACGTTGGATGTATCAGTTTGTTTGCGTGTGAAGATAGCGAGTTTAGTTTTTTCGGGGGTAATGGGGAGACCTAGGTAGAGAAAGTAGGAGGCGATCTTGTTAAGGCTGTTTTGTAAAACGGAAAGGCAGAATTCGAGGTTAGGGGAGGTGACGTAGAGAGTGACGTCATCGGCAAGAAGGAGGTAATTACAGTTAGGGTCGATGTGTTCGGGGAGTTTGTGCGTGTAGATGTTGTAACCTGTAGGGCTACAGCAGCAGCCTTGAGGGACCCCCTGGAGTGACTCGAAGGGGCCCTGTATCTTGCTGCCAACGTTAAAATGAATGGACCTGGAAGAGATAATGTTATAAAAAAATTTCCAGATTTGCCACGGAAGGCCTAAGTCGCGAAGAATGTGAGCGAGAATGCCAGGGTCTACACCCTCGAAGGCACTCTTGATATCAAGAAGAACGGTTACAGTGTAGGCGTTATTAACGAAGCCGGAATAGATAGAGCAGGTGAGGATGGAAAGATTGTCAGCGCAGGATCTGTGCTTGCGGAAGCCAAACTGGAGGGGAGGCAGGATTTGGTACCTCTCCGGCCACCAGTTGAGCCTGCGAAGAACTAGCCTTTCAAAGATTTTAAGAAGGGATTGAGCGAGAGAGATAGGACGAAACTTGTCGGTGTTGCCTTTGGTGATGAAGAAAACAATAAATGTTTTCCAGGAGGAGGGAAATTCGACCTTCATGAAGAGATGGTTGAAGATGGAGAGTAAGAAGATAAGGATATGCTTAGGGAGGTGGGAAATAAGGAGATTGTCGATTTTCTCAAGGCCGGGAGCCGAGTTGGGCTTGGCGAGGTATTTATCGACAGAGATTTCTAGTTCAGAATAGGAGAAGGGTTCACAGAAGAAATTTAAAGTGGGGGAGAGGGGGTGAAAACTGTGGGGAAGTTAGGATAAAAACAGGAGGGAGCACAGATCGAGGGGATGAGATCCATTTGCGCTTCGACGTTTGCGATGTTATTGCGAGCTGCGGAAAGGCCGAGGTTGCGATGTTTGAACCTCTTGACCAAATACCAAAAGTGTTTGGGGTTGGAGTGGGGGGAGAGAGAGGCGCAAGTGTCTTGGAAAGATTGTTTCTTGCATCTGTGAAAGGTGGCTTTAGCGTGGTCTTCGGCAACAGTGAGTTCGTGATAGAGATGAGGGTCGCGGCGGAAGTTTTTGAGAGCGGTTTTCCTGGCGGACTCGGCTGCGGAGCAATCTTCGTTCCACCAGGGAGGTTCGGAAGGTTTGGCAGTTTTGGCAGTTTTCTTGGAGGAGCGGGAGGTAGGAACAAGATTGTTGATGGAATGGAGGATAGCTGAGGTGAGAGCCTCATATTTGACGGAAAGGGAGGAGTTTGCAGGGAGATTGTCAAGGGAGACATTGGAGAGCGAGTTCTCAAAAGCAGACCAGTTCTCCGGGGAGAGTCGGCGGTAATTAGAACGGTGAATGCGGAAGGAAGTAGATGGGGAAGGAATGCCGATAGAAATGGAGATGGGGCCATGGTCGCTTAGATGAGTATCTTCTAGGACAGACCATGAGCAAATGGAGTAGAGGTGGGAGGAGACGAAGGCGAGGTCGATACAGGAGGGGTTGTCAGGGTTGCATCTGTTGAGGTAGGTAGGAGAGCCGCGGTTGATGACAGGAGGTTGTGGTCGGTGAAAGAGGAGAATAGATAGTCCCCCAGGTCACAGGTGTGACTGCTATCCCAGGCGTCATTGTGGTACTTGAAATCGCCTGCCAGAAAGATAGAGTTGTTGGAGGAGATAGATGCAAAGAAGTAGTGAAGGTGGGAATGGTCAAAGGGCAAATTAGGAGGCCTATAGATAGAGACGATAAGAAGTTCGACTTGGGAAGTGGAGAGTGAGACAGCGATGGATTCGAAGTTGTTGAAGGAGTTGTAGGTTTTGACTAGGTTTAAAGGGATATTATTACGAACGCAGATGGCTATGGCCCCTCCCCTGCCCGCCGGTCTGGCTTTGTGGGCCTCAACGAAGCCATTGATAGAGGCAGAATCGTCGGGGTTGAGCCACATTTCGCAGAGAAGAATAACGTCGTAGTCCTTTGAAATGTATTGGATTTGGGATTTGCGCTGTCTGAAAGAGAGGCAATTCCATTGGAGGATACTAAGATGTTTAGGCTGATGTGCAGAAGCCATTATTAGGGGTCAAGAGGGAGAAGGGATGGAGGTTCGAGCAGGCATTTGCGATTTGAGAAGCAGCGTCGAAGTGTCCAAGGGAGGAGATTGAGGGCAGGAGAGTTTGAAATATGAGATTGCGAATAACACTGATAATAGGATTTTGGTCGGTGACGGGTGAAAGAGAAGAAGCGTTTCAGAGTTAGTAGTGTCTGAGGACTGGAGATCACTAGTCGGTAGGAGAGAATTAGTCGGTAGGAGAGAATTGGTCGGTAGGAGAGAATTGGTCGGTAGGAGAGAATTGGTCGGTAGGAGAGAATTAGTCGGTGGGAGAGAATTGGTCGGTGGGAGAGAATTAGTCGGTAGGAGAGAATTAGTCGGTAGGAGAGAATTAGTCGGTAGGAGAGAATTAGTCGGTAGGAGAGAATTAGTCGGTAGGAGAGAATTAGTCGGTAGGAGAGAATTAGTCGGTAGGAGAGAATTAGTCGGTAGGAGCTGGGCTGGGAGCGGAGAGAGGTGGGGGAGGGGGGGTTGGCGACGGGGTTGGAAGCCTGGGGGTTGGGAGTGGGAGATGGGGGAGGAGGAGTGAAGGGAAAGGAACTTGGGTATGACACCTCGGTTTGGTTGTGAGGTGACCTGGAGGGGGGGGGTCTGAAATGACGTGCAACGGAGGCATGGGAGGGCGAAAGCGAGGAGGGGGTGGGAATGGTTTGATGGGGAGAGAGGAGGGGGAGGGGGAGTTGAAAAGAGGTGACATGGGAGTCGTGAGGTGGCTAGAACGTCGTAAGTTGGGAAAGCAACGAGAGTTGTGTGAAGGGGGGTTGGTGTACATAATGTGAGGAAGAGCCTCAGCGAGCGAGAGCTTATGAGTAGCTGCATAGGACCGCAGCGTGTGTTGAAATTTCCATTCAGGGCAGGACTTATCTTTGGGGAGGTGGTTTTTGTTGCAGTTCATACAAATGGAATGTATCTCAGCGCATGGGCAAGTTTTATCGGCAGCATGAGAAGTCTGGGCACACCTTTGGCACACATGCTTACTCCTGCATTGGTCCTTGAGGTGTCCGTACCTAAAACAGTTGAAGCACATTTTAGTAGGTGGGACATAAATGTCGATGGGGTATCTAACGTAGTACAGATACACGTAGTCAGGTAGGAGTTGGCCTTCGAAGGTGAAGCGCAGAGTCTTGGAGGGAACGAGTTCGGTGGTAGAGTTAGGAAGGGTGATTCTGCGGTTAAGCCTTTCGGACTTGGAGATGTGGGTATCTGACGTGTAGGATAAGTCATGAAGAATTTCCTCGTTGGAGATCTCTAGAGGGATATCTCTAATAATGGCTTATCTGGTGAGGCGGTAGGCAGGAGCTGAGAAACACAGGTTGTGTGAGGCGAAGGACTGGTTCAAGAGAAGTTCATTGGCTGTCTCGCGGTCCTTGATGGTGATGGAGATTTTGTGGGACCCTGAGGCGGTGATAGAGATAATATTACCTTGATATTTAGCAGCCACTAGTCTACCGACAGTGAGTAAAGTGAAATCTTGTTAGAAGCAGAAGAAGTTTTCGAGTGGCGTGCAGGGTTGACACTGGAGTTGTCGGGAGAGTTGCTGTCAGCGTTGGACGCAGGAGCTGATGAGGGGTCTTTAGAGGCGGATGCGGTGCCACTGGAGGTGTTGGTGGTAGAGGAAGCAGAAGACGTGACGGTGACGACGAGCGAAGCAGCAGGTGCCTTTGCAGGGGACTGCTGGTCGGAGAAGGATCCTTTTTTGGAAGGGTGGTCTTCAGAGTGAGATTGTTCCAGGAGAGAGGACAGAGCTGTGCTGTTGTTCTCTCTTCCTCTTTTTAGGGAAGCGATGGTGAAGTCCATAAGATCGATGTCGCAGTTGCTGCCTGAAAGATTTGGAGAGTTGTAAGGTAGTTGTTGGCTACAGGCGAGGAGAGCTTCAGCAGCTGTTTTCTCGGAATCTGTGGTGTATGTAGTGTGGTTAGAGTGAGTGAACGAAGGAGAGTTTGCCGAAGGAAAGCCAAGAGGACTGGGAGGAAGGGGAGAAAATTGAGGAGTAACTTGGTGAGACATAGTGAGAGTGAGCGGATAGGAGGAAGCAGTGAGAGAGTGAGGCATATGCGAAGTGACAGGAGAAAATAGCGAGAGGGTAGGCCGGAGGCCCCCCGACGCCTTTTTGAGGTTAGGCGGAGGGGGCAGGATTAGTGCAGTGGGAAAAGCAAAAGAGGAAAGAAATATACAAAAAGAATAACGAGTGGAGGATAAAGAAAAGAATACGGATGCACGTTCACCACGCACGGGTATTCGAAGGCAATTATTTCACTGAGAAATCGCAAAACTGAGAGAGCACAAGACGCACGTCCGCTCACTCGAGAGCTCACATGACGACCTGGGGATGCGAATTATATAAAATTATTCGGTGTTATTAAAATGCAAACGACGGGCGGCAGCGATGCTCGACAGATGCGCGCGGGCTAAATTGCAGAATATATATAGGTATATATTAGCACTCACTGAGTACAATAATAATCTGTGCAACTTACTCTTTCCTTAAGTAGACGTTTGCGGTGGCCCCGAACGTAGAATGCAAGGTAGAAGTACTTGGCACACGCGAAATCGCAAAAGCAATAATCGATGATTAAATGAACTTCTAGTGAGGTTCAATCATAATTATATGAATAACTTGTTCGAAAATAGAATGATATGTAGTACCGCAACTTGTTGCCAGATAACGCCACGTTTTAGAAATTCCCGTGGAAAAAGGCGTTTTCTCTCTTACCTCTTCCCACTCTCCTGTCCTACCGCTCTCGCGCTAGTCTCTGCTTCATTAGTTTAGCGCGAGTAATTTTGATGGGTAGGGATTATATATGTTTATACAATATTGAAAATATAGAACAAAAGCTGTTATAAGAAGGGTGGGACTATATATCTTCTAGCAAGTTATTCGTATAATTATGATTGAACTTAACTACCCTGGAAGAAAATAGACCAACCGACATGGCCTGCTCGTCAACGGTTCGCCAATGATGTTGGCCAATACTTACTTCTGTAATTGACCAACGGTTCACCAACAACTGCTCTATTTGTGATTCTAAAATTTTATTTTCAAATTATAAATTGAATCATTAAATGTACATCACTAAATATATATTTTATAATAAACCACTGAATGATAAAAATAATAGCGCATATGTTGTCATGAAGTTGTAAAATATAGTTAAATTTTTATTTAAAGTAGGGTTATGGTTACGAATGGTTCAATGTATATGTGTATATTGTGCTTACCCACGCTTGTCGGGCAAACTAAGAGCGCGTCTTAAGTTGCGGAGTATACAAATATCTCTCGCAACTACTGATTTTGGTATAATTTTTTACTATCTATCCAACTTACCATGTTTTCATATTATACTATAGAATTGATAAAAAGTATTTTTTATTTTATACTTAATTCTTAATTATAATAGTAAATTATATCGTATTATCCTAGTGGAAATGATTTTGATGTCAAAAGTTTGCCAACGTTTGCCAAAGTTTACTAGAGTTAGACAAAGTTTGCCAGAGTACGCCAAATGTCTTCCAATTGGCCGGTTTGGCAGACATATGACAAATTTTGGCATACAAGATTTCCTCCAGTAGGGTAGTAAACTAAATCATCAATTTACTACACCTAACCTCAAATTTGAATTAAGTGTATATCTTTAAATGTGAATTTTTTAAGTAAATTATATAATTACGCTCATATAATGACTTTTTATTGATTGCATAATATACCATAATACTTTACATAACTTTCTTAAGCAGTATTTAGTGCTTTTCGACGTTTTCAAATTTTCAGCATTGGTTGGTCAACGACGGGCGGAAAAGCGTTTCAAAATAAGTGGGTTCATTGGCGAACGGTTGGTGAAATTACTTGCCAATCTTAGTAAAATTGGCCAACGATTGGCGAATCAATGGTGAACGTTTCTACCAGGTTAGAAATTCGTTTAATCATCAATTATATTTCATTATACTTGTTCGAATATATAATGATATGTAGATGTTAAGAGAAAAAACACCAATTTTTTTTATATTATAGTTTTATTTACAGAAAGTACAACAATTTAACAATATAAATTTTTAGTATGCCAGCGGTAGCTACCTGCTGTCCATTCAGTGCCTGCTCTGCTGACAGGGCTGCGTCTGGGTATGTCGCTTCTTTGCTGGCTAAGTTCTGGGCCTGGAGTGGTACCTGGGCCTCGTTGAGGTAGATGACCTTACGGGCTGGTTTACTCTCCTTTTGCGGAATAGCTACTCCAGTTTAAATTATTATTAATTGGTTTTAGAGGCAACTCCGTGGGTTTTGGTGTTAAATCCTTAGCTGCGATCTCTACAGCCTTAGTATTCGCGATGACGGTCTTGTCAGATTGTCTCCAAATAGCCATTCAGTAGACTTGACCTCCTTTAGCACCTTTTGTATCTTGCCCTCGTATGTTCCGAGAAGGAAGGATTTTCTTGCTTGTGTCAGAACCAAATATAATTCTGACAGTAGCTTCACAGAACTGAACAAGTTTTCTAGAATTAAGTGCGTATCTATTTCTGTCGTCTTTCGATCCAGAATCTTACTTACTACTAATGAGACTGATGACAATGCCGAGCCAGCAAGATTTTGATAATCTTTTTCTCGGAAATTCAGCTAAAAGCCTGGCCTTCTCTTCTTTATTTGTGAATCCACATTGGGTCCATTTTTTACCATTACCGCTACGCTTTCCTTTAACGGTATTTCCGCTGTAAAGGGGTCAGAAGGATCGTCTCCGAGAAAAAATACTGCCTCATGCTGTTCCTCCCGTTCCTCTTCTGATTCATCCATTTCTCCATCAGCGTCTCCCTCCATTCTCGTACGACAGCACGTCTGCATCAAAAACTTTTCTTTGTTACATGGGGGTTGATTGCTTGGTCTTTGTCAACGACTCCAGGGTCCAAGATCGATCTTTAATACTTTAGCTTTTGTCAACGACTCAACGGTCGAAGATCAGCCAGTTTTTTATAAGCACATGGTTTCAACTCAAGATTGAAAACTCGACTTTTTGCAGACAATACCTCGGCGTTGTGGTGAGATTTCGGCACAAAAAAAGGCAAAGTTTTGTAAACCATTGCTGAGAGTTCAGTGAGAACACTGTTCATTTTGGCTTCGATTTTGTTTATCTTTTGATGCTTCGGTTCTCTCGCTTCCATGTTTCTGCGATTGTACGGTACGTCACCTACTATTTTATGCTGTGTGGGTTAAGAGATTATGGTTTATGATTCAACAGTTTGGGGTCTAATGGATTAGGGTTTATGTGTGAAATAATTCAGGATTTTCATATTCATGTATTTAGGTTTTAGGGTTAATGCTTTTTAGGTCAAGGGATAATTTCAGAGTTAATAGAATTTAGATTTTAGGGTTAATGCTTTTTAGGTCAAGGGTTAATTTCAGAGTTAATAGGATTCAGATTTTAGAGTTAATAGGATTTAAAAAGCTTTTAGGGTAAATGGGTTTTAGAATTTATGAGTTTTAGGGTTTATTGGTTTTGGAGTTTTATATGGTTTGTGCTTTATTGGTTTATGGTTTATGAGATTAAGGTTTATGAGTTTAGATTTAATTGATTCAGAGTTTATGGATTTGCAATTACATTTGAAATGCGAAATGGCTTAAATTTGCGAGTTTATGGCTTGTGGTAAAATCCCGTTATAGTAGCGTGAGTTTTAGGGTGAATGAGTTTTAGTTTAAACGGGGTTTAGGTTTAGTACTTTAACGCAAGGATGGACACTGTTTTTGTAAATTTTTCAGCGTTGCATCTAATGATCAGTGATAGATAATTGTATTACGGAGGGCAATGACCTCTTAGTTTTTCATAATTATACTTCTTCTTTTAATTAAAGCCAATATTTTATAATTCTCGGATCGGTAAGGTAGGAAGGATAAAAATTGACTTTGACACCCCCTTAAATGATTAAGTGTGACTTCTAAGCTTATTCTTGGGGCACAT
Organism: Gastracanthus pulcherrimus; assembly: GCA_949152435.1. NCBI lineage: Eukaryota > Metazoa > Arthropoda > Insecta > Hymenoptera > Pteromalidae > Gastracanthus > Gastracanthus pulcherrimus. Next base: position 109,184,462 of record OX424575.1, on the reverse strand, counting down.
AATTGTCAACATATACACTTTCATACTAAAAAGGATCATATGAAAATTCTGAATCCATTTAAGATCGCATATGAAATATCACTTAAATAATCATATTTTTTTTCACGTAAAAAATAATGTCAAATTCACTTATGAGATCTTATACAGCTTGATAAACTAATTCTCTTACATTTAAACACGTAATATTTTGTTCGATAAAATAACGTGATTATCGCGTGCTAAATCACGTGTCCTTTTCAGTAGGCTTATCAGTCACACATGTTACTTATAGCACTGATAAATAATAATTTTTTCATTTATCTCCCTGGGAATAACGTGGGAATCATACAAATGTATAATCTGACATCTATTTCCCCCAAGAATAAGTTTAGAAGTCTTAAAATAATCACGTTATAAATCACGTGATAAGTCACATGAGAAATAACGTGAGATTATGAAACAATTTCTTACTTGATATCTTACGGAATTTCCAATTTCTCACGCGATTTCTCACACAAATCGTATATTTTCACGTGAAATCTATGTTCTTACGCAACATTAAATGATTTGTTAATTCTCCAAAGATTTCTTATTCCTCACGTGATATTTCCGACGACTCTTAATTTCTTACGTGATCTCCGGCGATTCTTCAATTCTTAAGTAAATTCATGAGTCTGAAGTTTGAAACGTTTTTCGAGAACGAAGGCGAAAAATTTGTTTTCGTTATCACATTACATATGGGTATAACTGGGTGCATTATGACTAGAAAAGACAAACTATTTTGATCCCTTATTTCATTTCCAATCCATCAACCCTTTTAAAGAGGTTGGAAAATAAATTCTAACTCATCAGCGTTTCATTTTATCTGCGATTTTTTTTGTGGGATCACTACTGAAAATGATCACGTGATTTATCACGTGATAATTGCGTGATATTATTCAACAAAAAATCACATGTTAAAATGAGAGAGAATTAATTTATTAATCTTTTTGAGGTCTCATATAAAAAATTGGAAAGTCCTTTTTTGTCCATTAGTAATCTATACACCTATAAAAATGTACAGCTAAATCGCTTGTCTACCAGATTTATGGCAAGAATCGGAATGAGCCTTGAAACAAACACAGCTAAATCGAAAAGAAAATACACGTGGTAAAAAATTATCCAGTGCTATCGAGGTCCTTGATTATTTCCCATGGCGTAGTAGATAAATCTACATTGTTCTCGATTATTTTACACCCGGGGGTAACCAAGACTTTATATTCCCATCGAAATTTTTTATGGAATATCTTATGGAAGCTTACAGTTTCTGACTCTAGGTTTCTCTTGCAAATAAAAGGTAAATAAACGAGGAATGTGTTTATAGATACCATTTTCGAGAAAGGCGTGTATATCTCATGGAGTTCTTGGACACGAGGTCCAGATGTTACGTACCGTGATAGATAAAGTTTGACGTTACAGACGACAACAAAACGTAGGGTCATTTCTTAGATTAGACCTAGTGCCAGCTGGACTACTTTTAAATAAAAGTGCATATCCAAGTATACGATTAGTGTGTCTGTGTAGTCGTGGTCATTTTCTTCGAGGCTTTTAATATCTACGCGAACATTCTCTTTTGGCAATGTAAAGGTTGCCGTAAAATCGAAAATTAGATAGAAGAAATCGACCCTCTTAAACTGAAATGCATTGTAAAACATGAATTAAATAAAATACGTTATTATGAATATTTTAAACGCTGACAAATTAGAATTTATTTTGTTTCCAATCCAACCCCCTTTCAACTCCTGCCATGGGGGTAGCGGACATACAATTTTACCGTAACTTTTTTTAAAGGTATGTTTTGGGGTAAAAAGCATATTCCACAAAATATTCGCAGATAAAATGGAACCCTGACGAGTAAGACTTTTCTTACTGTATCTAACCCCCTTTCAATCTCCGCCACGGGGATAATAGTCATAGAATTTGGCCGTCATTTTTTTTTATTATTATATTTCGAGGTAATAGGCATGTTCCACAAAAAAATTTCACAGATAAAATGAAACACTGATAAGAATTCTTTTTCTTTTTCAATTCCTCTTCCAACCCCTATTTAAAATGGTTGATGACTTGGGGATTAAATAATGGCTCAAAATAGTTTGTTTGTCTTTTCTAGGCATAATGCACCGATTTATACCCATATGTAATGAGAAATTGAAATAAATTTATTTTTCGTATTCGGTCTCGAAAAACTTTCCGAACTTCAGACTCATCGTAAATTCAAACAAGATTTTTAACTTTACTCGTGATTTCTTAAGCGGGTACATACACCTTAAATTTGAAATAATAATTATTATTTTTGGGGCTTGATGATAAAAATTTTAATGTAAATGTATACTAATTAAATAAATTTACCCTTTTCCTACGCATATATAGAACTGTTTACTGGAGAAAAGAGCCCAAATATCGAATGGACGCCCAGAGGTCGAGCGTATAATTTTTCCATGAAAAATTCACTGTATAGTCCAGTGGTCGTAAAGTATAGCATCTCGCTTTAAGCGAATGTCATTTTTTCAAGTTTTTTCACTTTGTTTTGATACTGGCTATCTGCAGAACCAAAATCTCATGGATTGAAAACGTAAACCTACTATAAATACTTATTTAAATGCAGAACATCATTCAATTTTTATTATTTATACGCATAAAAATAAATGTAGCACTAGAAAAGGGTCTTATAATCTGTATTTCTTCAAGAATTTGGTTCTGCAGATAGCCAGTATCAAAGCAGAGGGAAAAAAACTTGAAAAATTGACATTGGCTTAAAGTGAGATGCTATACTTTACGACCACTGAACTGTATCAGTGAATTTTTCATGGAAAGTTAGACGCTCGACTTGTGGGCTTGCAATCGATATTTGGACCATTTTATCCGGTGAAACGGTACATTATAAGCGTAGGAAAATGGTAAATTTTTTTAATTAGTATACATTTACAAAACGTATATGCACCCCCTTAAGCAATTCCTGATATCTCGTGAGAAGTTGAGAGTTGCTGGAGATTTCACATGAGAAATAAGAAATCGTTTCAGAATTTAAAAATCACATATGAAATCAGATATCACGTAAAAAATCACATCAAAACTTAATACTAGGATGAGAAATCGTCAAAGAAATTACTTACAAATTCAGATGTTGCGTGATAGGTTACGTGAGAACATAGAAGATGCGTGAAAACATACGAGTCACGTGATAAATCACGTGAGAAATTGTTTCATAATCTCACGCGATTTATCACGTGACTTTTTAAATAGGAGGTCTTAAATTTTGGAAAAAGTAGACTATAACCATCTGAAAGAAACATTTTGGACACGATATTTCGACCTGCCAGTGTTCTGCCTAATGCTTTTCACTTTAAAAATATTGAATTTCTAAAAGAAAGTACAGAAAAATTCCAAATTTTTTGAGAAAATTCGACTATAACTTTAAAAGGTTGAATTTTTAGTAGATTCTATATGCGGGATCTGAGAAAGCGACCTCAAAAATATAAAATATAATCATTAAAGAATTTCTTTAACATTCCTTTGATCATTAGATCCAGCGTTAAAAAGAATACAAAGAAAGTGTCCATTCCGGCGTTAAAGGGTTAATGAATTGTAGGATTAATGAGATTTAGGGTAAATGGTTCTTGGGGTATCGGGTATAAGGGTTAGTGTATTTCAGGGTAAAATAATTCTAGAACCGGAGAATGTAAGGATGGGACCATCAATAGTATATTGAGTACCAAGCCCGAGATGTGGGACTTTTTAGACGAAGTGCGAGTCTTCAACTCGCAGTAAGCACTTGCCTCCGGTTCTTGCTAACTCGCCTACCATTTGGATCGAACAGGCGTAAAGTAAAACGACCAACGTACGTAAAGTAACTACTTTACTAAAACCGTGCATGTGTACCAAGGGCGTAAATTGGGCTTTTTTAGACCGAGTGTGGAGTGTGCAGTACGAGTCGAAGGCGAGTGCGTTTTGTGAGCCGAAGACTAGTACTGCAAACACAAGAGGTCAAAAAGCCCCCTGGCCCTTGTAGTCCTGGAGCCAGACCATGATTTCGTGACCAACTGATGTCTCCAACTAGAAACACTTTTACTTTATGTTTTTTGGTCTCCTGAATCCAATATCGAGGGTAGAATGCTAAAAAATGGCTCAGTTATTTGTTAATTAACAATTTTTATAAACAATTAAAAAATATTACTTTTTCGTTCTGGAAAAACTTCACTTACATTTCTTAGGCAATTCTAAGAAGAAAAGATTTTTACAAGTTTTTTTCTAGGACGCATAGATTTTGAATAAAACATCGTTGAAGTTTCGAAAAATGCGAGTTTTGCAATTTTCAATCGTTTATTACAGCAAGACACTTGAATATTTTTATGATCAAGGGCATAAATTACTCATTAAGTCATGTACTATTAGATTGTAATGGGTAATGTCATTTTTGTCACACTATACCCGTGTGACAAAAATGACTCAATCGACGTCCAAAACACACCGATATCGTCGAAAATATTGTAAATACTTATTACAATCTGATTTAAACCCTGGATCATTAAAAAATATTCAAGTGTCTTTGCTGTAATAAACGATTGAAACTAGCAAAAATCGCATTTTGGAAACTTCAATGATGTTTTACTCGAAATCTATAGGTCCTAGTAAAAAACTTGTAAGAATATTTTTTTTTTAGAATTGCCTAAGCAATGTTAATAAATTTTTTTCAGAACGAGAAAAGAATATTTTTAAATTTTTTATAAAAATTGTTAATTAGCCATTAACTGGACCATTTTTTAGCATTATACACTCGATATTCTGATTCAGGAGATAAAAATACACAAAGTATAAGTGGTTCCAGTTGTAAACATCATGGTCTAGCCCTAGGATTATTGGTGCACACCATATTTTTCGTGACACGTGAATGGATTTTTGCGGAAATGTCTCAAAAAGCACAAATAAGTAAATAAATCATCAGTGGACAAAAAAAGCCCCTTTTTTCGTGCTACTAGCATGCAAAGAAACCCACTTTTTTGCTTGCTGGTCAGAAAACAAGCACTTTAGGCTCACTTTTTAAGTCCAGAAAAGCGCGAAAATCGTGCATATGTTACAAAAATTTTTTTTAACAATATTTTCATTTTTTATTAACTATAAGGTACTCAGATACCTTTTACGTGCCTTACGAAGGTTATATAATTAACTTTCATCTGATCCTGTCACTTATTTTGTTGAGTTTCAAGATTATCGCGTAATAATTTTTTACGAACGAAAAAAGTTCATTTTACATTAGTGCAACGGACATCCTTACAGGGTTAATGCTTATGATTTATTATAATTTTTTTAAGATTAAAAATATCTTTAGTCATATAGGTCGACATACGTACGATTCATTATCTGCCTTTTATATATGAATTAAAAAATTCTCAGGAAGCTTTCTAGAATTTGAGAGATTGATTATGTGAACCGCCAATCTTAACACATTCTAATTTTGATAAACAATGAGTGTCACGAGGACTCACCTCAGCTGAGGTAAATTATTGCACTTTTTCGAAAGAAGCTTCAGCTATAGTATTTTGTATAACTCATTTCAGACTATACTTATATTGCAGAAAATTCACTCTTATTATAGACCATAGATCATTAGTCTGGCTAAACTCGCACAAAGATCCAATGTTTAGAGTAACGAGTTGAAGATTAAAATTGGCAGATTACAACTTTGAAATTAAATATAAACCTGGCGTAATAAATACTAATGCCGATGCACTTTCGCGAAATCCAGTAGAATCACAAATATTAATCATTTACGATACCACAAATAGCAATTTGTTAGAAAGTGAGCATGAGCAAGCTGACGACCAGAGTGAGCTAAACAGAGAAATTAATAATCAAGCATCGGAAAGGCCGGATGGGTCGGCACGTCATCACGCCGACCCATCCGGCATGATGACGCGCCTACGCGCAGGCATACAGCCAAGTACACGGTACGCGACAGCCATCCAAGCCCTCGCACCACGAAAGGGAACAGTCGGAGGTCGTAAAATGTTTGACGTAGAGAGGCCGGTGACACATTACACGGCCACTGCAGCTATAGAGATAGTAGAAATGCCCTTACTCGCAGCCGCGCCGCGCGAAAATTTTCAAGGGAGGGAATGTGATAAACTCCGATAACACTGCGGAGTTTTGATATATATCTTAATGTAACTACTCTTTTAAATGAAAATGCAAGCGAGTCTAATGAACTACTCAATTCGGAGCTCACATATAGTGACTCACATGCAAACGAACTCCGTAGTAGAAAGATTATTGATTGTAGAGAAAAATTATTTATGCGAAAAGACAATTATTTATATTTCGTCAATTCCATAGGCCAGCCACTTGATGAAGGAGCAAAGCGATTATATGAAATCAATAAACTACCACATCTTGATAATTTAACTGTTGATGAACCTAAATTAATTAAAGTTAATACTAGATTCAATATAGTAATGCCACTTAGAAGCGAGCAACGCGAAAGTTTAATAAATATCATGAATATTTTGTAAATTTTACTTAATATATTGAGTTTCATTTTAATTGAAAAAGAGATTAATACATTTGGCGTAGCAAAACGTAAAAATATTGAAAACATTGAATTCAATTTAATATTAAAAAGTATTAAAAAAGAATTATATTCAACAAACATCATCATCATTATATGTCTCGGTCATATACAACATCCTCCTTTTTCTGCATGTACAAAAATTATCGAAGAAATGCATTGTTCTACGATTGGTGGATACAAAGGCGTCAATTAAACCTATAATAGAATTAGACATAAATAAAATTGGGAATATCTTAAGCAAAAAGTACAAAAGTTCATTAAAAAATGCAAGCAATGTCAAGTAAAAAAATTAGTTACAGTCAAAACCAAGCAAAATGTAATTACTACTGATTATCCAGCAATAACGTTTGCTAAAATAGCTCTTGATATAGTCGGACCATAGCCTAAAACTAAAATGGGTAATGAATACATACTTAGCATGCAATATCAATTTTCGAAATTCATAATTTTTGTTCCCCTTCCCGGTCAGAATCAACAATCTCAATAGCTGACGGATTTATAAAAAGATTAATTTGTATTTTCGGAGCTCCTCAAGCTATATTAACAGATCATGGGACAAATTTTCTAAGTAAATTAATGACGCGCGTAGCCAAAAGATTCAAAATCAAGCAAATTAAAACTACCGCATTTCACCCGCAGTCGAACAGCTCTCTCGAGCGAGCGCACGCGCCGTTAAGTGAATTTCTCAAGATGTTTATTTCTAAAGAAGCCGAATGCGATGAATAGGTCGAATTAGCAATGCTTAACCATAATTTCAAGCAAAATGAATCGACCATTTTCACACCTTACGAGCTTGTGTTTGGACGTCTATCACGACTATCGACAAGCGATCCACCCGACGCCGACGACCTCTTACCTGCGTACGGCAACTACATGCAAGATCTTATCTCACGCCTGAGCGCCTTAAGTAAAATAGCCGAAAGAATTTCTTTAGCTAAGGAGAGGGCGAAGCGATATTACGATTTAAAGGCTAATCACGTAGTAATTAAAGAAGGTGATTACGTTTGGTTACAAAAGGGGCCCAAGCCGCATAAATTCGATGATCCGTATGCTGATGCTTATTTAGTGTTACATATTTGGGAAAATGAAAATGTAAAAATACAGTTGAAAGAAAATAAAACAAAGGTAGTGCATATGAACCGCCTACGCTTTTCGCACATTCAGCCAAAATAATATGATCAAATAACAATATATAATTCACTGATTTCAGATAAAATCTACACGCGACCTTCAAAAACAAGCAGTATCTCAAAATTTATTTAACTAATTATATTATGTAAACATTTGTTTCAGGTACTAGACCAGCAGTAATAGCAATATACGAGGATCTTATTACCATAAAATTTTAAAAATATAGAAAAATTGTTAATAATTAAAGCATCACAAAATCAAAGCGGAAGAGAATGACTGAAAATTTTATTCAGCATTTTTACAAATTGATAAAGGAATCTCGAAAACAAATAAAGAAAATTTAATCTGACCTAACTCTATTCAGCAGACAATCTTATGCGTGATCATATAAAAATATAAAATGAGAAAATACAAACGAAATAACTTAGTTAAGCAAAATATGTAGTGTTATAAATACATAATAAAAAAAAACAACTAATAGATATATGAGCATCAAAATCAATTTATTTTTGCGTATGTAGAAATGAATAGAAAATTAATTAATTTGTAAATGTTAATTTCATTTTATAACTTCAGATCAACATCTTTTATAACGTGTTTATGACTTATGTCATTTTGTTAATGATATGACCAATTTAGTCTCTTTATGTAGCAGCACTGTTAAAGGTTTTGATATTTTTGCAAAATTATTAACAAATCGCCTATAATATCCTATTAATCCAAGAAATTCTCTAACATTCTTAACAGATTTTGGAATCGAAAATTTTTGTAACCGCCACTATTTTTTTGAGTCGGGATATACCGTTCTCACTTATTAAATTCCCTAAATAACATACCTCTATCTAGAGAAACTCACATTTATCTGATTCAAGTATTAAATTCTCTTCTCTCAATTTTTGAGCTATTATATTAAAACTTCTATTAAATTCTTCTATAGTATCTCCAAAAATTATGATATCATCCATAAAAACATAAAAAAAATTTCCAATTAAATTTCCTAAGATTTTATTAAGGACTCTTTGACAAGTTCTAGGTGTATTCTTAAGTCCAAAAGGTAAAACTAAAAATTCTAGTCTGCCTAGGTTATCTATGCTAAATGCTGTCTTATGTATGTCTTTTGGGTACATTATAATTTGGTGGAAACCTGATTTTAGATTAATAACATGGAAAATTTCTTTTTTTCCATTTAATCTAAAATTTCTATAATATTTGGAAGGAAATATGGATCTGAAACAGTTTTTTCATTTAACTTGCTATAATCTATTACTATCGCCATCTTCTTTTCCATTTTATTAATTCTTTTTTTTAACTACCCTTACTAAATCATTTTCAATCAATTTTTGTGTTTATTGGACAGCAATTTTTTTTAATTCATACGGTATATAGGAAATTTATAGGAAATGTATACGATAGGAAATTATTTTACGTATACAGGATTTCATCTATTAAATTGATCTCATGTTCATCTACATTACAATTTCCTATACTGTCTCCATCAAGCCAAAATATATCTTCATTTTTCTGAATTAAATCTGTCATTGTTATGTTATTTATTTCTGATAAATCATTCAAACGTGTCTTTTCAAACAGTCTTTCTTTACGACTTTGTTCCAGCTCGATTTCGGTTGACTGATCGTTATCTAAAACATTAATTGATCCTAAATTTAATATTTCGTTTTCATCTATGTTAATGTCGTCTACCGCCTAAACTACTTCTTGCACGTTGTTTAAATTGTATGAAATAAAGTTATGTTCATTTTCACTCATTAACAATTGATTTTCATTACCAGATAAAGTACCTAGATTGTCATTTATAACTGTTAAAATCTTTTTATCGTCGAACGATATTGTCTCATCAAGTTCTTCTGTCGAATTGATTTCTTTTTCTAGCATAATATTAATATTTTATACATAATTTTCTATATTTCTATTATTACTGAAAAATCACTTAAGCTTTTTAATTCATCTAAGCTAGAAACTGTGTTTAAAACTTGGATAATCAGCATGAAAAGTATTTTCTGAATTCACTTTTGTCTCATTTTTATAAGTACCCTGTTCATTAAGTTCTTTATCATACTATAAACTAATAAGATTTATAAAGTTATTTTTCAAATCTCAATTCTCATTTGTTTTATGAAGTTAAACTTTACTTTTTTTAAAAACGTCTGAATTATTTGTGGATGTTATCTCATTTTGTCAACTGATATCTTGTAATATTTTATCAATAATATTTTTTGTTCCTCTGTTATTTTAGGTTTGGTTTGAGCATTTGAGTTTTCTGCAGTTTCTACAAATTAATAGCGAAATTAACTTAATTTAATAGCGACGCTTTAAAACGTTCTGAAAATGGATTAGAACAGGAAATTAGATTAGAATTGGGACAACAAAATAATTTAAGCTCTGCTATTCAGGCAGCAATTGGAATACAATCTCAGTTTAAAAAACAGAACATGTTAAGCAATAATTCAACAAATATATTGTGCGGTTTCAAAAAACAAAATACAAATTTTTCAAATGCCTATACTTGTATCAAAAGCCTGTTTCGCTGCTGCATTCATAGTTTCTAAACATTTTCTTTGATTTGTAAAACTATTTCTTGAAGTCTATTTCCGGAGCTAAGTTCTGATTCGTCCGATTTTTGCAAGATTTCTGTTAGTTTCTCGTACAAAGTATGCATGTTCTCAGTTGATGGATATAATTGCCTAATTTCTACTATAAAATTATCTATATTATTTAATACAACGTTTAAAAGGGCATTATAGACTTCTCCTTTAAGTTTAATTTTCAAAATTGGAATAAGATTCGACTCGTCCGTTTCCGGAATTATGCTTTTCGCGTGTCTCAATTTTTCGATGTACTCATTTACAGATATATTTTTTCCGTCGAATTCAGGCATTAGATTTGCATCGTTTTTAAGAGATAGGCGCAATGGTTGTTGATCTGCCATAATAATTCCTAATGGATTATCAAAATTAAAAGCCAAATTTACTTGATCTTGGTTTGGGATTGTATTACCAACCAGACTTGGTTGTTCGTTATAACTTTCAATATCTATTAAAGATGCTTCTGGTTTAAAACTATTACCTAGAGTAACATTAAAGTCGTTATCTGGCTTTTTAGGAATGTTAGCATATGGTATAAATGACGAATAAAATTCTGCAATTAATTCGTCAACTTTTATTTCAGATTCTGCTGAATTTTCTAAATTTAATGTTAACTTTTTTTTATTTAAGCTCCCATGTTTTTGTATTGCACACAAACTATTATTATCATTGGCATCTACTTTAAAATTTCCTTTAGATACTAGTTTTTTGTCTAGATAACCAGCAGTCTTTTGACTCCTACCGAAAACAGGTCGTTTGTTTGTATTTGTATCGTTATTACTCATTTGAAAGTTTCATTGCTAATACTAATTAAAAAAAAAAAATTCTTCTTGGAAAAATATTATTGATGAAGTACTATTTTATATTCTTATATTTATGTTCTAATGCCCTGGTTATAAAAAATGATCGCAATCTCGCCATGTTGAGTATTTGCGTACGTTGCAGTATATTGTATACGACGTGTGTAGTTTATTTAACGTTAGTATATTTACACTTTTTTGTGTCCTACTTATTTTCCTTTGACAAGGGAACCCCACCAAACCGACTTCATCGATTTTGATAATTTTTGGATATGTTGTAGTATATGACAAAATAAGACAAACGCGTCTTTTTAATCTGACAACATCCATTTTTAAGGGGTGAAAACAACCCCTAAAGTTTACCCTCAAAAATCACGTTTATCTTATAGCTCGGCCTATAATGGATGTCTATTAATGAAACAAATTGGAAAATATTTCTCATAAGGAGGTCGAGATATTAAGCGTACTTATGATCCAAGAGGTTACAACCCTTATTTTATATTTAAAAGAAAACTACATTTTAAAAGAAAACTACGTGTTTCAGGATTTGTCAGATAACTAGCCTCAAGTACTGTTAACTACCCCTTAAAGCGATGGGGCACGTGTAAAGAGTGAAACATATATTTTTTTGTTAAAAAATATTCCACGTGCAAACAGAATGGGTTTTATAACAAATGCAAATATATTACAAATTTTCTGCAATAGTTGTATTGAAAGGGTGATAATAAATCACCCTAGAAATGCATTATCTAATGTATCTCGAGTTTCAATTAATATTTTTCATTGAAACAAAATTGAAAATATTTTTTATAAGAAACCCCAGATATTAGATGTACTTATGACCCAAGGGGTTGCAACCCTTATTTATATTTAAAAAAGCTACATTTCTTATCAATATTTTTATCTTGATCAGATTTGGATGCTTTCACATACACGTTTTCTGGTCTAAATAAACTAGCTTATACAATAGGACCAAATTGACCAGTTTGCTCCTTTACCACTACAAAAATTCGTGATAGTAGTTGTCCAGAGGCTGGTATAAGTGGCTGTATCGTGTAACTGTGCGTCGTTGATGAAACTGACTGTACCAGGAATTGCACTTGTTTTTCTCCTTCAACTGCTAATGTTCTTCAGAATGCATTTCTAATTGGAATCCACTCTGATCTCAACTGTACAAATTCTGCATTTCAATTGTTGGTATACACGACTTAACATCAGCCACAAATGCATCTGCTTTAGTTTGAAGCTCTGAACCACTTTCCAATGTTTTCCTACTGATAAATTTATTCACTTTTCTAGATACGATTCTATGAGCCTTTTAAACTTTAATAATCAATTTTTAGAAGCCTTGAATCTTAAATATTCTGAGCCAATTTATTTTTGAGATTGTAACGCTCATCTACGTATATCGCGATCATGAATTATTAAACCACTTTCAACAGCAGCTTTAAAATTATCTAGTGTACATCGACAAATTCGCTCAATTTTTTCTCTATATGTTCCACCTTTATTAATCCTATGTGCCAAACGTTTTAACTGACTGATAGATGAGACTTTTCTGAATCTTTTTTTTACACTTTTAATACTCAAGTTTTTCTTTTTGCCGTTTCTCCAAAATTGAACGGCTTTTTGTTTGTATTCGAAACTGATTTCTTCATTATCTTCTGTACACTGATTTGTCGGTACTACGACGGGATCAAGGAAGTGATGTTGTATTTCATCCACAAGTATCTTAGCATCATAGTCTTTATATTCGTCATGAAAATCCAACGACTCTTCAATAATCATGTCTACATCATTAAAGTCATTTGTAACATCTATTAATATCTGTTTAAATTTTTCTGATAACTGAATTGCTTTATAATTCGTCACGTTATCTGGTATTTGTATCGTTTGAAAATACGCTAATAATAAATTCACTACGTTTAAGGGATTAATCCTCATCTTTGAATCTAAAATAGAAACATTGAAATACTTCTTTATTGCGATTATTTAATGGACATTTAATTGAAATGAGAAAAAAATGCAATGTACATACTAATACTATATAATATTTAAAAGAAAAAAAAAATGATTCGAATAAGTACATTTGCTTGAAAAAAGCTTAAAATCGTCAAACACACTATTTTGAAATTAGTAAAAAGAAAATAATGTTTAACATGTATATTTAATATCTTTTTACTATTCTTTAGAATTAACGCATATTAACTATTGAAATAAAATTATACATGATAAATGACAGTTAATAATATCCTCACGTGATTGATAAAGAAAATTAGCTGATTATTTGTAAGCACATCTATACAACTTTTATTTATTATATTTATGTATTTAAGAAATATGTATACGTGTTCGAGGAAACTAAAAGATTTAATATTTTTAGTAGTCAGTGCTATAAGTGACTTTCTAAATGCTTCAATTCTCTGGAACTTTTGTCAATAATAACAAGTTTGGTGAAACGCTTTTCTGCGAGCCATGGATAAGATTAGTGTATTTACGATAACATATATCTCTTCGGCGAGCTATAAATTAGATAAGTGTACAAAAATAACATCTGGCTTCAATTGAGTTTAAATATTTATAATTTTGTCGAAATAATAGTAATAATAATAATGATGAGATAAACAATAAAAAAATCGAAATAATAACGAAAATAATAATAATAATAATAATAATAATACTTTTTTCCTCGAGAATATGTAGGAAATGCTACCTAAGGCCAATCCGATTAGGTCCGCACTGCCGGATAGTGTGGGGTCGGTTGGGCATGCATCCGCTGTATGTATAATATAGGTCGAGAAGTAAAATAAACCAAAACGTGAAAAAAAAATACACCGCCGTTGCATCGCAAACCGACCCTCTAAAACCTACCAGCCTTTCCCCTTTTGGCGGATCCCACCCTGGTATCGTTTATCACATTAACTCAGTGTGGTGGCATTCTAGTATCGTCTCAATAACCGCTGCTGCCTTGAACTGAACCAAATTTAAAAATTTATAATTTTAAATCCCCCGAGGGAACGTCAGATTTAACCCGTCTCATTTATACGCATATTCCAATCGACGCATTCATCTCAGTACGGAAAGGAGAAGTATCCCTGTCCCTCCCCCCGAAATTCATAAAATGAGGGAAAATGAGCGTCTCCCAGTTAACGTCCATTTCCATGGAGTCGTCCGACGTCACTGGGATATGTTGGGATATCGGAGCGTCTCCGAGCGCTTCATTTATACCGTCGTCGGTTGCCCTGACTACGAAACGCATCGTCGCATCAGCGGAACAGAAGATGCAACTCGGGCTTTGAACCTTCCCCATACAATTGAGGTATATGCAGAAGAACCCATGGTCACTCAGGAATTGGGTCAGGTAGTAATTTACCTCCCCATGGTCTCTGTTAATTCAAGGGGCCAGCTGGTCTATCAGCCTTGCTGTCCATTTATCCTTGGTTGTGGTTGTCCAGGATCGTTGCCACGTTTCAATGGTGCGTTCCCGTTTCTCTCTATAGACTGTTGTTCTGTCCTCTCCTGTTTTCTTCCGTTCGTAGATTCGCTTGCGCTCCGTCGCGTGTAGGTCGATCGGCATGATTCTCGCAATAACGAGCACTGCGGGTCCCGACACCGTGCGATAGATGCTGGTGATTCTGAAAGCTCCTCTTCGCTAATAATAATAATAATAATAATAATAATAATAGTAATAATAATAGTAATTCTAATATGCTATTTTTTATTACAAATATATTATATTTTATTAACTCATTATGTATCTCAAAGAAAAATATGCTTCATGTAGGGATGACCTGAAAAGAATTTCATACATGTCAATAAGAGTTTGTATTTGTACGAGCTTTGTGTAAATGAATGTAGCTTGTTTTGAAATTTTTTTCATTTTATTTAATTTCTGATGGTAAATTTTCTCTTCCTCTTGACATTACTTTTGCGAAAAAATAGTTTCATATTTTAAATTGTTATAAATAACTTTTTGCTTAAACGTAGAATATTTTTTAAGAAAGAAAAACGTGTGTTACTTTTTAAATGTAGTCCATCACTTCAAGTGGATAATTAACAGTACTTAAGGGTTGTTATTTGAAAAATCCTGAAACACGTCAACGTAAATATTCGATATTATTGGAAGGGAAATACTTTTCTTGATATTTATGAGTTCATACGCTGACTTTCATGATTAAAATATTGATAAGAAATGTAGTGTTTTTTTAAATATAAAATAAGAGTTGCAACCCCTTGGGTCATAAGTACATCTAATATCTGCATTTGCTTATAACTAATATTTTCCATTTTGTTTCATTGAAAAATATTAATTGGAACTCTAGTTACATTGGATAAGGTATTTCTGGGTGTGACTTTTTCTCATCCCTTCAATACTACTATTTGTTATAAATCCCATTCTCTTTACACGTGAAATATTTTTTAAGAAAATAATATGTGTTTCACTATTTACATGTGGCCTATCGCTTTAAGGGGTAGTTAACGGTAATTGAGGGTGGTTATTTGAAAAACACTGAATTAAGTCAACTTAAATATTCAAAATTATTAACAAAAATGCTTTTTTTTAATTTTTTTAGTTGATACCCTGATTTTTAAGATAAAAATATTGATAAGAAATGTAGTTTTATTTAAATATAAAACAAGGGTTGCAACCCCTTGGGTCATAAGTACACCTAATATCTCGGCTTTCTTATGAGAAATATTTTCCAATATGTTTCATTAAAAAACATCAATTATATGCCGAGATATAGGAAAAACGTGATTTTTTATGGTAAACTTTATGGGTGGTTTTCATCCCTTAAAAGTGGATGTTGTCACATAAAGAAACACGTGAACCTTATTTTGTCATGTACTACAACTTATCCAAAAATTATCAAAATCGGTGAGGTCAGGTGGGGGGGGGGGGTTTCCTTATAAGTAGTTATAGTCGGTTTCAGCAAATCGAGCAATTCGTCAAATTCTTTTCCTACTTCACTTTGAAAATTTGAAATTTCTTTTTAATCTTTTGTAATTATATTGTCTTTTGTATATTTGTTTAGTTGTTTTAAGTAAATATCTATTTGTTTGTTTACGTGTGTTAATCTCTCTTGCAAATAATTTTTTTTCAGTTATTAGTTTTTGAAAATATAACTTTTTTCCGTCTCTTCTTTTTGCATTATTGATAATTGCATTTTGAATCTTATTGTCATGCATTTGAGAATTAAAATAAAAAATATTTATCTCTCTTAACTTTAGGAATAGAATAACCGCTATTTAGAGCAGGTCGTAGGGAAGGTTGCTTTTCATCAAACGAGAGGAAAGAAAACGTACCGCTATTTAAGTCAGGTTAAAGGATAGATCGCTTTTCAGCAGACTATTGAAGAAAAAGAAAAAGAGATAAAGTATTTGCAAAAAATATATTTACTTAATTTGAATTTATGTTCGATTAGGTATCGGAACCACTGTTAAGTCAACGAACTAACATTAAGGACACGTACGGACTTAATGTTTTAATTTTTTATGTAGTATTTACTTTTTCGATTGTTGACGTAGTGGCAGGATGTCTGTCGTTTTTGCTGGTAGGATTCCTTATGGTAATCGTAAGTTGAGAGGTTCAAATAAAGTTCACACGTAAACTTCTTTTATTAAAATACTTTATCAAATGTAATTTATTTACTTTAAATTATAATATAAGTGACGCATATTGGTATCTCTGACGATGCGCGGAACAATCGTAGCAGAGTTCAAATTATTTACTTGAGTGGCTCTGTGGCCGAACTGCTCTGAAGTGGATCAAAGGTGATTATTTATACCCCCAGTGAGCAACATTTTTAATGATCAGCAATTTTCATGTGTCTTACTTTGCCGCTGTATGCAGTTTATAATTTTAAGTGTTAAAACTAAATTCTACTACAATGATAATACGTCTCATGACGTAATCGTGTAAACTGAAGCCTACAGTAGGGTCAGATTGCAAGATCCACATTATTTAGGATGATTTCCTTATAAATACAAATAGAAAACTGAATTTAAATCGAATTATTTATATTCTTTTTAATGTGCTTATATAACAACTGCATAATGCATTATATTTAAAAAAAGGATTACTTACTATTAATGAAAATATTCTTGTTATTTTTATATTGTTGAGTACGTAAAAGCTGCAAAAATGACGTGGAACTCCTAATTAAATCGACATATAACGAAATTACTTTGAATGTGCGCGGCCCCTGGACGACGTCAAAATGACTAAGTATTGTATTTACATAGTTAAATAGAGCATAATTTATAGAAGGGATATATTATTGTATAAATTGACGTTTGAATAGACCGAGTAAATAATTTACTTTCTGCGGTGACCGGACGCCGGCGACCAAAACGATACAGTAAATAGTAAATAAAACTAAGTAATTATTATAATATGAAACAAATAAATATACAAAAATGATAGTAAACCGAAAGAAGTAGGTTAAATATTGTTATTCGCAGTTTATATGCTCACGTAGTTGTTAATTAGAATTTAAATTTCCGCATGTTGTTTGTAAGCGGTGCGAGTCATCCTTAGTGTGGTTATCAAGGGAGCACTAGGTGCTGTTCTTCGTTGCACGTTTCGGCGACCGTGGAAGTTTCCATTGGCTAACCATGTAGCTGACGACACGTGTGATTCAGGAACGTGTCGTCGCTTTTCACCCAGGAAGTCTGACCTAACGCGAAGCCCTGGAGTGAGGATCACTCCGCATCAGCGAAATTCGACTTGTAGCGTATGGTAAGAGAGCTCTCCGTGCGCAGCGTCGAATGGCCATTCAATTTTTAACTTTAAGTTCTGCTCTTTGTGTAAGAGAAGCATCGGATTTTTACCTACTCCGACTAGAATTATTTTTATGACGGTATTTTCTAATGTAAAATATATATTTGATTTGAGTTTGAGTCTCAATATAATATAAAGTAATTTATTTATCGCTAAATTATTATTCATTTATTTATACATATAGAAACCTCACGACTACCTCACCTAAGTCCCTCCCACCTCATTGAAAAGAAAAATATATAAATATATTGTTCAATGTTCAATACAGAAAACAATTGTAGAAAATAATTTGTTGGAATATCTCTATACTTTAGCATACGTATGTGTGTAACTGTAGTTATACACTACTACATGCTTGTACACAAATGAATCGACTTACTAAGAAATGTCCCAAAGATATAAACTGAAATGCGAGATATAGAAAAGAGTGGGGAACTATATACGTCAGCCCCGATATTCTCTTATACCCTTTTGTCAAGTGTTTTTAGTCGTACTAAAGCATCTAGCTAGAGCAGTCGCACATTACTTACGTTATTCCTTCCTTGTGCGAGTTTGAATAAACGAAAGTTATTTTATTTGAAATATACATTGTGCTTATTATTTATTTAACACCCATTTCCCATATAATTCATTTCTTAATTATCAATAGTATAAAATACTAAGTAATACAAAAAATAAGAAATATATATGTGTGTAATTTTATTGTTCCCAGGTGATGGTATTAGGTAATAAGAGACTCGGATGATCTCGTGGAACTATAACCTTTTTCTTTTTATTGCTCTGTAAGCGACGTTTCGGGAATTTTTTCTACTCGTCTCTTCATTGCTATAAAATTTTACAAAATAATGTTTTAAAAAATTCACCTCATCCAAAAATGAAGAATGTTTTTTCGATACCGACTAGGAAATGGAGGGGAAGAGGAGCGTTTGACTACGATGAGACATTTTTTAGTATAAGAGAGGATTTAGACAACTGTACACTTGCCCGGGCATATATTTTAATTAAGATTCATAAACCGGATAATCATACCAAATCCTAAGTCAAATTTAAAGAAGAGTTGCGAATTAAAAATATCACTTAAGGAAATTTGCATTTCTGAAGATTATCAACTTACTTCATTAGATATTGTGTCACTTTTCTCTAATTTGACGTACGATCTTATACTATAAGCTTTAAAAAAGATGTGTAAATATGTTAAAAACATTTTTCCCTTATCAAAACAGGAATTTTTTGAAAGTATTAAGTTATTATTATTAGACTCAACGTACTTGCGCTTTAATAACATATATTATAAACAAGAGGTTGGTGCGCCGATGAGATTTTGTTCGTGTCCATGTTTTACGGACATTAAACTGGAAGTTTTAGAAAACGATTGTCTAAAAAAATTAAAAAATAGTGTCTTATTATTTAAGAGATACGTTGAAGACTGATTTGTAATTAATAAAAAAGTAGTCTCTGACAGGATTTTAAATACGTTTAATAGATTTAACAATGATTTGCAATTTACAGTAGAGACAGAAAATGATAAAAAATAAGCTTTATTGACATAGAAATCATTAGAAGAGATAATGATTATGCAATAACGAATTGGTACAGGAAGCCAACAGCTTCGGGTCGCTATATCAATTTTCTATCTCACCACCTGTTATCGCTGAAAGTTGCATTTGTCTATAATCTAATCGATAAATGCATAAATCTTTCTTATTCTATATTTCATGATGAAAATGTATGCATAGCTATAACATATCTGTTAAGCAAGAACTATCTTAATTGACAAACACACTAAAAAGAGAATAAATCACATTAAAATGGTAATACAAACAGTATGAATGTTATTAATACCAACAAACGCACTAGTTTGAGATTCCTATAAATAAGACGATTCATAAATTTAACAATATCATCAAACTTGGTAAGGACAAAATGGATAAATTAGATAGCAATAGAGTCATATATAACATTGATTGCAAAGATTGTCCGGCAACTTATATAGGCAAAACTACAAGACGTTTAAAAAAACGAAAAGATGAATACAAAAATGATGTAAAAAATAGAAAGGATACTTCGGCATTAGCGAAATATGTAAAAGCACTAACCATAGCATAAATTTTAGACATAAAGATTTTGGACCGTGAAAATAATTTTAAAAAACGGTCTTTTTCTGAAATAATTAATATATATTCCCATAATAATACATTAAATAAAATTGAAGATACACAATTCCTTAAAAATATTTACAAAACCTGTTCGAATTTAGTAAGAAAACATTTAAATTAATTATTAAAATATTAATAATAATCTTGTTTTGTATTTCATTTTTGTTAGTAACTTAGATACTTATGTCATTAGAATATCACAAGCTTTATTCATTATTATTTGTGGGTTTATGTTCGATTGTTAGTTCTTTTTACATTAAATGATCGGCAGACACAGCACTAAGGTATCGGGTCAGTATAAATACTAAGGAGGTGCGACTGCACCAGTCTCTCGCAAGAGGCTCGCAGCTCGCAGTGTGGGAACCGGAGCACATGATACATGGAAAGGCGCGCGACTGTGTGTTTGTTGAGCGAGGCTCTGGGATTCCCCTAAGCGTGGCAAGACTCGCTGTCGCATGCCACCTCCACGCAATACGTGTTATGTATCTAGGTGCGTTGTTAATTTGTAATCGTATTGTATATTTTGTAATTTATTGTTGACACTTTTTGATAAATTTTTTTTTAAACTTTGTATTTATGATGAGAGGAGTAAGTAAAAAATTCCCGAAACGTCACTAGCGTAGCAAATAAAGAGGTTGTAGTTCTACGAGATCAATCGAGTTGTCATTATCTAACTATCATCACCTTGGAATAATAAAATCGCATCTATACATTAATGATTATTATCAACATCTTATTCTGCCATCATGGCGTCGAACGCGAAAGATCTCCCGGATAAGTCTGATCGTAAATATTATAAGTGTCACCCTACTAAATCAGTTAAAACAGTGATTTGCATAATCTGTGAAAATGCAGACCATAAGAGTGATTTTGATAAAATAAAACATCCGAACTACGTAGGCGAACATTTGATAATTTGCCCAGACCATATTCTAAGAGACATAGCCTATAAATCTGATGACTATATGCTAAGTGATGTGGCAAAAAAAATTATTGCACTAATAAAACTAAAAAAAATCTGAAGAAATCAGAGAACAATCGCTGCAAGAGCTACACAACAAAACAGTGGAAAAACATAATGCAACAATCAAAGAAGATGAAAGGAAATGGACAATTTAATAGCTGAGAATACCTTACTCAAGCAAGTAGTGACAGAATTGCAAGATGAAAACCAATTGCAGAAAGACTGTATAGAACTGCAAAAACAAAAAAATACTGAGATACCGATAAGTAATAAAACATATGCAGAAGTGATGAGTGATATTAGGACGAAACCGAAGCGAGTTTCTAGAATAACCATTAAGGCCAATGATCCCAACCAGGAAAATACAATGCAATTACTCACGAACTGCTTAGTTTCAGAACAGAATATCCAAACTAAGTTCATTCGCAAGAAGAATGATAAAGAAATAGAAATTAGTTGTATGAATATGAAAATTTCAAAAACAGCGGAGACTGTTCTAAATGATAACCTACTAAATTGTGAAATCAAGATAGAACAACAAGGTAATCCAAAAATATAAATTATCGGTATAAACAATACTACAAATATGGAAGAACAGGATATAGAAAATGATATCAATGAAAGAAATTTCAAACAATTTAATAACAATGTCTCAGTACTGCACATGTAAACTAATAAAATAAACAAAATCAGTACAGTTCTAATGGAAGTATCACCAGAAGATTACAAGTTTATACGTGAAAACAATAACAAGATCTTTGTAGGTCATCAATTGTACAAAGCTTATCATCTGATAAACGTCACCGCTTGCTTTAACTGTGGAAGATATGGTCATAAAGCATCCAAATGTAGAAATGATTCTGCATGCATTAAGTGCTCTGACACACACAATGTGAGTCAATGTAAAAAGGCCAAAACGAAATGTGTTAACTGTAATTATAACAATTCTAAATACAGAACAAGCTTACCAACGGTTTACTTATCAACAGACAGACTCAAGCGCAGTATACTTAAAAATAAAAAAAAATATATTAACTCTATTGATTACCCGGTCACGTCTACATTACCAGCATGGAATGAATCAAGTTCACTACAACAAATACGTAATATACAAACTAATAAACTTGTTACGGATAGAATCCATTAGTAATAATAAAATGTATAAGTTCCTATGCAAAAGATCTCTAAAACTTTCTGTATAGTTCAAATGCGATGACATTCTCAAGTTTCTTATGTATGTTTCGGCGGCGCGTATAGCGGCTCATTCTAACTCGAAAAAGAATGACGCAGAGATCAGATTCACTCTGAACTTTATACAGATCGGTAGTTACAAAGCGCGTTATACTAGTAAGGCGAATGTTGTATTTAATAAATAACAGACTTTATCATAAATGGTGTATAAATTAGTTTAACAAAATGCTTAGTTTATTCTCGTCCCGAACAAAACTACTTTACCAAAGGCAGGTAAAATCAGTGAAGAGTATAGTAAATAAACTAAGCGCAGTCAATTCCCCTACACAACAACAAAACAAAGAACAACTAACATTATCAACAAGTCCAGAACCTACACCAGAATCAACAGCAACTACATAATGGAAGCAGAAATAAACTTAATTGAAGAAATACAGAATAGCATTCACAAACAAGAGAGATTATATAGGGACCTTGAGACTTTTAACAAAGAAAGAAATAATAACAATAGTTTGATTTTATACTTAAATATTAGAAGCCTAAATGCCAATTTTGAAAAGCTTCAAATCTTTATTAAAAGTCTTAAGATAAAACTATATGTTATTGTATGTACAGAAGTATGGAATTTAACTCATTATCAGTATTATAGAATTAAGGACTACAAATTATATTATAACTTCGGGAAAATTAATAAAAATGATGGTGTAGTGGTATATGTAAAAGAAAATATTATACACACTAATGAAACGATAGAAATAGGCAAACTAAAAATATCAAACATTATAATTACATTAAATGATAATAAACAACTAGAAATTTAATCTCTATATAGATCACACGGACTGAATTGTACTGAATTTAATCTGAATTTCAAAACTTATTTAGAACAAAAAAGAAAAGCAAAAAAATCATATTATAATTGGCGATTTTAATATAAATATACAGGATTATAATGCTATCAGCGTTGATTTCTTAAACAACCTATAAAAAGATTTTCTCATAGGATTTACAAATACCAGAAGACCATCAAGTATAACTACGGATAAAGGAACGTGTATTGATAAAATTTTTATCAAAACAGACTTCCTCATCACTAAATCACTAACACTTATGGTGCCCATAAGTGATCATTATCCATTATTTTTAGAAATAAGAAATGGTACACCTAACTCAAATAAACAGACAAAAATTGACAAGTATTATTATAATTACAAAAAATTATTCAATAATGCTATGAAAATAAATTGGTCAAAATTTAAAAATACAAAAGATCAAAATGAAACTATTAAGGAAATAATAAAAGAAATTAAAATTTGCATTGAAAAATTAAAATACAAAAAAACAAATTTGCGCAACTCCAAGAAAACCCCCAGGAAAGACTGGATAACAAGAGCAATATTGAACTCTCGTTATACAAAAGGAATACTATACAAACGACTAAAACATAATCCAGATAATGATGAACTCAAAGACAATTACAAAAAATTTGTTAAAACTCTAGATAAGGTCATTAAAGCAGCAAAAATAGAATATGATAAAAAAACAATAGAGATTAATAGAAATGAGCCAAGAAAACTCTGGACTTGTACAAATAATAAAATTGGGAAAAATAAAATCAGAAACGAGACTATTATTACTCAGTTGAAAACTGAAGATAATAGATTAATGAAAAGTAGGAAAGAAATTGCGAACAATATGAATAAGGACTATTGCAAACTTAGAGAAACACTGAGTAAGAGAATAAAGATACAAAAACATAAAAAATTAGAACTACCTAAAAGTAATCTAAAAACAATCTTTATAGAACCTACAAACAAATTTGAAATTATAAAGATAATAAACAATTTAAAACTGAAAAAAGGTGGTGTAGATAATATTAATGCAAAGGCATTGAAAACTATAGCTACAACTATAGCAGATACTTTGGCTTATGTAATTAATCGCTGTATCGAAACATCAATTTGGCCAGATATGCTGAAGAAGGCTGAAGTGATATCAATATACAAAGCAGCGGAAAAAAATGATATGGGAAACTATAGGCCTATATCGTTAATATCAAATATAGCAAAAATTTTAGAAAAAATCATACACAATAGAATTATAGACATTATAAGCCATAGTAATATATTAAGTAAAAAACAATTTGGATTTATCAAAAATATTGGCACTAAAGATGCATTAAACCTTATATCCAAAACAATTTATGAAAATTTAGATCAAAGTAAGCCCATAGTTATTACATTCCTAGATTTGGCAAAAGCTTTTGACACAGTAAATCATAAAATACTGTTAGATAAGCTTTACTCATATGGTATAAGAGGAAAGGCGCATAAACTAATTGCAAGTTATTTAACCAATAGAAAACAAAAAGTAAGAATAGGTTCACATGTAAGTGAATTTGAAAACGTTAATACTGGTGAACCTCAAGAGACTATACTTGGGCCTCTACTTTTTATAGTTTATGTGAATGACTTGCTAACAAACATGCCAGACAATTACATCCTATCCTATGCAGATGACACTGCTGTAATAGCAAATGGAAAAACTTGGTCTGAAGTTGAAAACAAAATGAACAAATACTTAGAAGATGTCTCAACATGGCTTAGACTAAATAAATTAACATTAAATATACAAAAAACTGTTTATATAACTTTTGGAAACTATTGTAACAGTGTACCACAGAAAATTGAAATTAAAATCAATAATGAAAAACTAAAGAGAGTGAATGAAGGAAAACATTTGCGTATAATTTTCGATGAGAATATGAGATGGACCAAACATATTGAATATCTTATAAATAAGACAAGATACCTAATTTTCATCTTTAGTAAAATTTTTAAATTCATGGAAACTAATACTTTACAAATTATATACTATGCTTTCTTTCACAGCCTTATTAGTTATGGCATAATTGCGAACTTATTGCAAACAGTTCAAACAAAAATTTTAAAAATTATAAATAACAATACTTCTCAAAAAATAATTCCACTTAACCTACAGCAATTATTTGCAAATGAGAGTCTTCGATATAACTATGAAAATTTTATAGATCAGTATCTTTAATAAATTGCCAATTGAACTAAAAATGTTAGATATACAAAAAAAAACAAATATAAAAAAGATACAGGATTGGTTGAGAAATAATGAATGAAATAAATACTGCAACCACAATGGATTGCCAACAATTTATATTATGGCTTTTATCGCTGTGCAAACGAGATGAATGTGTATACCAGTGCCAAATATTCTCTAAATTACAGTTTTTACTGCAGCAGAGAAAAGCAGCACTTATTGAAAATAAACTGGACATTAGTATGTATGGATCCAGAGAAGACTCAGTATTGGCTAATATTCTAATGCTTGATATTAGAACATACATTTGTGCTAAGGGCAAATGTAATTAATACAATAATCGCAAATATTGGCGTATCTCCAACTACAATTACATTAAAATGATAATCTCATATCCAAAAATCAGCAATAGTCTATATAATATAACAAACGAAATAATAAATATATGGACACACAAAACAGAAAACCGAAAAGCGAATATCAAATACATAAAATTTGTTAAAGGAGCAAATAATGATTTAGATGTTAATAAACATCCAAATATAGAAAAATATAAACCAGTAGAAACGGTCGTCACCAAGATTGATGAAATGGCTGAAAAAAACAACAAGAAAGCTAGAAAAATGGAAGCAACGGCTACACCTGGACAGAAGATTAACAAATCAGGAAGTCACAGAATGACATACGGAGATATCAACTACCTACGATCGAACAAGGCGATTTTTTACTTTGACAGAGGAATAAGAGGAAAACAAATTTTCACAAACTCAATGTATCCACTTAAACAACAATCATCTTATAATGATATTGTAGTTATTGACGATATAGTCTTTACATCAAACTGCAAATGTGATTCATCTAACCAACATAAAGAGATATTCCCACATTACAGAGTTCCCTGTGCTGTTGGACTTACTTGCCCGGCTAGGCTCAACACCATAGAAAGAATATTATATACAAGAGATAAATACACGACAACAGAAAAATTTACGACGGCAAGATCCATGTTAGTGATGTATTGGTAATATTATAGTGCTAGGTCAGAATGATTAAATTATATGAATAAAAATATTTATGATATCAAAGAAAAATGTACAAAAATATGGAATCTTAAGCATGTGCAATGTAATATTAATTAACGCGAATTGATATAAAGTAGTCTTCACATTATTACTAACTATATAAAAATATAGAATCTTTAACACAATTTATAATGATAATATTAATTAATAAGGATTTATTTGGAAATGTTAAAGAGAGATACAGCACTGTTAAATTTTTAATAAATTATTAATAATATGGTGAGGTTTAATAAATGATTTTTGCAAACCAAACAGACAATTTTATTTGTCAGTGACGTTTCGGCAGCATTTCACTGCCCTCATCAGGCTATACCTTTATTTAAATATTTCATATTACACCATTATTAAAGAGTATTGTAAAAAATATATTTATATGTGATTTTATATGAAATTTGTTGTTAACATAAATACTTACAATATTTACATGGTACAGATGTTACATTTTTTAAGACCAATACATGTACAAGATATATACGTTACTCGCTATATGAACAATATAAAAATATAATAATAAGTTAGTGATTTTGTACTATTTTCTTAATTGCACAGAAGTTGAGGTTAAGTTGCCATAAATACCTTTAATTTTCTTAATCGTCCTTATTTTAAAACTTATAATATTAAAACAATAAATAGAAGAAGTCCATAGTTAAAAAATGTTATAAGTTATAAATAAGTTAAAATAGAAATATCACAGAAGATTTAATACTATCAGTAGGTACGACAAGACTTTTCTATCACAGACGGTTACCAGACGTTATTTTGAATATCTGAGCATGCTCAAAAGAGCCTTTTGATGGAGTGATTTCAAAATATGTAAAACTGACTAGTTTGTAAACTAGATAAAAGAAAACAGCATTATCTAATATTGCACAATTAATCACAATTTCAGCAAACGAAGATAATGATCTATTTTATACAATTATTAATAATGTTATATAGAGTTGGGATGAATGGTGAAGGATGGAATGATCCATTTCTGAAAGTCCGACGTGGATACATTCTATCCTTATGAATGAATGGTACTTGCATTGTACGGTTTAGTATGTCTGGAGGTTTTTGCTGTAATGAATACAGTAAAACTAACCAGAACTTTTTATTTTTGTTGTTAATCCAGACGTGCGAACAGGGAATAAAAATTCCCTCTGCAGAATTTGCGGCGTTATGGTGTGTTATTGTGCAAATAATTTCTACTCTGTATCGAATTTAGCAAATGTTATATGTAACTCTGGAATAAATAAATAAATAAATAAATAAACATCCGCGGTCTCGGGTCAACGGACTTGTGATTGAACGTGACTTAGAATGTTAAATATAAACTATAACTATTAAAGTCGCTGGAATTGTAGGTGGTCTAGGGAAGAAATAAATTGCACACAGAGTTTATTTTAAATATAAACTATATTACTAAAAGGAATACTCTGCGCTCTCTGCTCTGAATACAATTAAGAAATAAATTAAGGCACACGAAGACGGTGAAAGCTCTGGATATGGGCTGCGAGGAAGCTGAAGTAGCACCAGGCGTCCATGCAGTAGAGAGAGCGAGCACGGAGTGATGACCTGTGACGCGTGCAGCGGCACGTGCGCAGGAGTTAAGCAGAAGTAGGGCGAGAGGGGGAAGGTGGGGAAGCTATTATTTTCCTAGCGCTTCGCCGACACTCCCTCCCTTCGTGGCTTCTATTTACTCGTCTGGGAGTCTGTAATAGTGAGAGCAAAAATTAGTGCTCTGAAATAAACAATTGATTTATGTTCTGTATAATATTTTATCTCTGAGGTATTGATGGTTTTGTGTAGGTAGAGGATTGGACATAATATCAGCTTCATTCTCTTTAGTAGCTATCCATCTAACTAGTACTTTATTTTGTAACACACAGCTCTTAATATAGTCTCCGTGTGTGTCACCTATGTGACTTTTGCTTCCTCTGGATTCTCTCTCTGTTAATTTTCTCTGAATCTCAGTTACATCATCGTCAACATTTTTCAATATGTGTGACCCATCCATCTGTGAACAATTGCCAGCTCTTCTGTTATCACATCAAACTGTTACTGGGTAGAGTGTTTTTCCTGTGCTGTGTCTTATTGCTTTGTCTAGAGATATGAGTTCTTGGCAAGCTTCGCTCATAGCCAAGTACTCTGCTTGACATGTGAACAAGGTTACATATGATTGTTTGTGGCTTCTCCAGGCCACTGTATCTCCATATAGTTTTACTATGTATCCTCCTGTGGATGCGGAATCTTCACAGTCTCTGAAACTTGCATCAGTGAAAGCTTCCAGCTCATTTCCCTCTGCTTTGTATTTCAGACCCATTAGTGTCCCTCCTCTTAGATAGCGAAAAATTCTCTTTACTTCTTTTCAGTCATTCTCTGTGGGTGACACTTGTCTTCTGGATAAATAATTTACGGCAAAGGCTATATGTGGTCTTGTAGCCCCTGCCAAGTACAGTAAGCTTCCTATGGCTTCTCTGTAGGGCGCTTTGCATTGGGTTCCCCTTCTTCTTGTTTCTCTGTATTGCTTGACTCTTTATTTTTCACTTGTATGCTAACCGTAGGTGTAGCCTGAGCTTTGCTCTCTTCCATTTTGAATCTTTCCAGTATTTTCTCTGTGTAATTAGATTGATCTAATGTCAATATTTTGTTTTCTCTGATTTTATTCTGGATTATTTTGTTGAATCTCTCTGCTGTGCCATTTAATTGTGGCGTGTGAGGTGGAGCAAAATCACTACTGATATCTTCTCTTTTCATGATTTCAGCAAATTCTCCTCCTGTGAACTCTGTACCGTTATCTGCTCTGATATAACACACTTTTTCTTGTTTGTCTATTATATTTCTTGTGTGTGTTAAGTATCTCTGTAGGCATTCTCCTGATTCACTCTTATGTTTTACACTGTAAGCTCTGGCATATCTTGAGCGGTCATCCACAAATGCGATTATAAATCTGTTTTCTCCTGGAAAAGATGTTTATGAAATCTTTCCCATTGTATCTGTGTGTATTGTGTGTCATGTTCTGTCTCACCTGCCTGTTGTATTTTTAAATGGGAGATTTTCCATTTTTGCTAAGATACAGATTTCACAATCGAGAATGTCTTTGTCGAATTTTACATTTTTAAGGTTCTCTTCATATTTTGTATCTGTTTCAAGTATTCTAGAGATGTGTGCCCTAGTCTTATATGCCACAACATCCCTTGCTTCTTTCTTGGTCTCTGGGCTACATTTGCTCTTGCCTCCGAGCCTCTGGGTTATTGTGCCTCTATCTGTAACAAACAGTTTTTCATTTCCTCTAGTGTCATCTTGGGGCCGGCCTGGCCTTTTATCAAGCAGGCTGATCGCAGCTCGTGGCTTGATTCATTCACTGCATGAAAGAAGGCTGACCTTTCCTCTTCATTTGTTAGTGGCACTGTTGTGTTACAGCTCTCATATTCTCTTATAATATTTTCAGACCTCTCCCAAAAATCTATAACGGTTTCTTTGATTGATTTCTTAATAGTGTATAATTTTTGTCTGACTGTGGCTTGCGTCATGTTTGATTCGATTCGTCTAATCTCTCTTATTTTCTTTAAAATTTCCTTCAGCTCTTTAATATGCAATATATTTTTGTGGTAGTTAGCGTCGAGGTGATTTATTATAATGTCTCTTACCAAATTCTTAAGTTTTACATTTCTTTCTAAATTACTATTTTCATATTTCTCAGGATCAGTTAACACTTTCAATAAATCATTCGCCGCTAACTCTGAGTTTAACGAATCAAACCAAACATCCAGATTGCCTTTACTTGATAGTTTGTAGTCTCTTTTAATCTGTATTTTATTTTGCATGTTGGACTCTAGAGTTTTATTTAATTTAGAAAAAGTTTTATTCATTTCATCTAGTAATTTTAAATTTACACTATTTTCAGTTTGGTTTGTGTTTGATTCTAGTGTTTTGTTCTTTTATTTGTTCTGTGTTTGACTCTGATGTGTTTTGTTCACTTGTTTGTTCTATGTTTGGCTCTGATGTGTTTGTTTGATTTGTGTGAATTTCGGTAGAGTGTAAAACATCATTTATCTCTGGATCTCTGAAGGCCTCTTTCAATAACACTGAGAGAGTTTTTATTTCTGCAAGAGTAGTCTTGCAGATTTTTATTTTCTCATTTTATTTCTCCTTCTCCTCCTGGAATAGATTTGCCAGTTACTCTATCCCTTCATTTGTCTTCTGAGACATCAGGACGAGGTTTTTGGTGACCTCTGTCTGCTCTTTCATGACTCTTATTAATTCGGTCATGTCTGTAGTCTCTGGGGTTGCTGTTGCTCTAATCTCTGTAAAATATTCTTTTATTATTTTAATGTTTGGACTTACGCTAAGTCGTACATGTTATACATATAGGGGTGTATAATCACATACTGATGGATCCATAATCTGATATTCTGTATTTATTTTCTTTATTTTAACGTTGTTTTATTGTGTGTATTTTATTTTTATTTTTCATTTAATTCTGAATCAATTAATTTTTTACCTGGAGGTGTCTCTGTATTGTGAGTTGTCTCTGTAGTCTCTTCTGTACCAGGGTACCCGCTTTCTCAGTTTTGTCTTCCATGACCTCTGGATGTAATTTTTAACCTGCCAAACATTTTTACTCTTTACTCTTATTGTTACACACTAGAATATTTAATCAGCACGGCTGATTGATATTCAGATCTATTGTAGGTATGGCCTGTACTCATGTGGTCCCACCCAAACCCTAGCCGCACGGCGCTTTTGTCGTTACTTTATGGGTGGGGGTAATCGCATACACGAATAAAGGCCAGCCCCACAGATCTCCTTTTAAGATTAGAATAGAGAACAATTTATATGTATTTAAAGATTATATAAATCTGTAACTGTATTTATACACATATGGGCAATTCTCAATTAGTTCGGAATTTTGTCTGACGCAATATTTTTTGTACTAATACAATATTTTTGCTCGTTTATCAGCCAAGAACTAGATTGTATACATTGTTTACAACATATAAACACAAAAAAAAGTATTATAGTATTCATTTTGAAGACAAAAATTCATACGATACATAAATAAAATAGGAAAATTTGCAGAAAACAACGCGTGACTTTCTTATTTTTAAAATTTTTTTTTCTGTAGAATTTGGTGCGTCTATTGGAAATGTTTAAATCGGTGATGAATTTCAAGCATTTGGTGAGCGCAATCGAATATGACATGTTAGAAATGTGTACTCTTAATAGGGAAAAAGTTACAAGGCACCAAAGTGGCGTGACTACTTTTTTTCAGTTTTAATATTTATTACTATTATGCCGCATCGCTATTAGTGATTATCATAAAATCATTATAAAACTACATGGATAGTGTTCTAGGGTACAAAAGCAACAAATCTATACATGGCGGAATCATGTGCTCCCATAATAAGAGAGTAAACATGAAATGTATAGTTAAGAAGGCAAAACGTGCACGGAAGCAAAAACGCATATTTTTTATTAGTACATCATCTGTCTTTAAAAATTTTGACTAAATACATTCGTGCTCCATTATTTACAACACTATTAAACTAAAATTCACTGATTTTTTACATCATTATTTAAGAAGTTACAGAGCGAAAAAAATATGAAAAATTCAAGGAAATATGTTTATATTTATTACGCGTGCATTTTCTGTTTAAAAACATTGTCAACAACTGTATACATACAAAATGTTTAAAATCTGATGAACGCTCAAAGTATATTATTCTAGACACTTGAATATATATATATGTACACGGTGACCCATTTTAATCGCCGCACTCGGATTTCTCGGAACCTAAGCCAGATAGGGAAAAACGGTTCAGACAAAAGTTGTAGGGGACAAAGGGGGTCATACAATGGCGCTAACGTCTTTGACCTTGAACTTGACCTTTAAGGTTATTTCAAGGTCAAAGTGGTTTTTTCATATGGAAACACCTAGTTTTGACCCTGGATTCGGAAAGAGTGTAAAATTTTACGTTAAAAATCATATTGAGAAAAAATTTTTCAAGGTCATTTCAAGGTCAAATCAAGGTCAAACTCCGAAAAATCCGTTTAAAATCGTTTTTTTCGATGAACCACAGGCTAAGCTGGTTCAAATTGATCGTAGGCTTAATAGGGGAACCCACACACCCAAAACATACACATCCTAGTAAACAAAACTCAAGCTCGCACATCCTAACCCCATAAACTTCGTGCCCTTACATACTAAACTGTTACAACCCAGTCCCACACAACCATACCCCACACCCCCGAGTCTCACACATCCCTACCCCACGCATGCTAATCCCACACACCCCAAATCTACACATCCTGAACCCTGAAAAATTTTTCTCAAAGGCAAAATGATTTTTTAACGGAAACTTTAAGATCGTTGAAGCTTCTGTTATAAATGTATTAAACTTACTTTTCGCGCTACCCAGAAACAACGACGTGGACGTAGTAAGGATTGTTTCCTTTGGGGTGCTTGATTAAAGCGAGTCCCCTTGCCTCTCACTGTTCGGGGTGCTTGATTATAGTGAGCTCCCTTGTCTCTCACTGTTCGGGGTGCTTGATTATACTCAGTCCCCTTGCCTCTCACTGTTCGGGGTGCTTGATTATAGTGAGTCCCCTTGCCTCTCACTGTTCGGGTTGCTTGATTATAGTGAGTCTCATCGCCTCTCACTAATGTAAATAAATTTTTATTTAACCTCGAAGCAAGTGTTCGAAATGACGACCATTTGCTTCAAGACACATAGTCAAACGCCTTTGAAAATGGCGAACGGTGTTCTGCAAAGTTTGTTTCGGAATGGCAGCGCATGCTCGACGAATTCTATCCTGCATATCTGCTCTTGTAGTGGGTTATTGCTCAAAAACAGTATTTTTTAAATACCCCCATAAATAGAAATCTGGTGATGTAAGATCGGGTGAGCAAGCAGGCCAGTTAACCGGACCTCCTCGACCAATCCGTCTGTTACCATAGTGCTCATTCAAAAAAGCCCTTAGAATTCGAGCGAAATGTGGTGGTGCGCCGTCCTGCTGGAGCCATATTCTTCGTCGAGTTTCTAAATCAACATCTTCCATCAATCCAGGTAGTTCATCTCTTATTAGCGTCAAATAGGTATGTTGATTTACATTTTCTTCAAAAAAATAAGGACCAATCAAATATCCATTGATAATCCCGCACCATACCATAATACTCCAACGTCTTTGATGGTTTACAGTTCTGACCTAATGAGGATTCACATCAGACCAATAATGGCAATTATGCCTATTCAGTTCCCCATCACTTTGAAATTTTGCCACATCAGAAAAAAGAACAAAGTTAAAAAAGTCTGGATCATTTTCTATCATTCGTAAAGCCCATTGGCAAAACACAATACGCTGTTGGAAATGCTCAAACTATAGCTCTTGAACCAAAGTAATATGATACGCGTGATATTGAAGCACCTTCATAATTCTTAAAAAAGTATTTCTTGGAATACCAATTTCCCTTTCGACTCGACGAGCGCTAATGTGTGGGTCATGATGAATTATTGCAAGGATAGTTACAACTCGATTATCATTTCCATCATACTCATGGCGCCTACGTTGGCGAACCATGTGTCCACCACGAGCTCTTTGAGTTAAACGTCTGATAGCCCTATCGTCAGGGTTTCGTCTGTTAGGATAGCGTTCAGCATAAAGTCTTGCCGCACCACGATAATTATTTTGGCTTGCTCCTAAAACCAAAATCATATCAACGATCTCGTTGAGCGGATAGTCAGCCGTTTCAGAGCCAGCTATTAATTACAATTAAATTTAAATAGTAAAATGGTATCAAAAATATTAATAATTATAAGGCTCGCCCGTATACGGTCGCGCCTAAAAAGGAAAAACGTTGGAAAATTACGGTAACTTTATTTAGCTAACTGTATTTGCCATAAATACTTCGTTTGTAACACTTTTTTAATTTTAAATTTTAAATTAAAATAATCGTCAAAACATTAAAGGTATTCAATAAAGCATTATTTCGTATTTTGATTGCAAATAAAACTAAAACTTCCTTTTATTTTTTTGTTTTATGTAAATAATGTGAATTAGTAGCGTTCGAATTTCAGAAATACTAATTTTGATAATGTAATCATTAAAAACATATCTACGAAGAAAATAGGTTCCATCAATGGTTCTTTTAATTAAATCCGAACTGCTCGACGATTTTAAGATTTTCCGCCCATTTTTAATATTAAGTTTTTTTTTAATAGTTCGATTCTAAAAAAAAATTTTATTTTATCTTTATTTTTTAGGAAGTTATGAGTTTTTTTTTGTAAATAGAATCACATTTTTTGACAGGTCATAATTCCAAAAATTAGGATCCGACTAAGATAATTGTAGAAGCAAAAAAAAATAATAATTAATAAAATATGCAAATACAAAATCAAAATTTAAATTAATGAAAAAAATAGGATATGTGAGTTTGGGGTGTGTGGGTTTAGGATGTGTGAGATAGGAAAATATTGGTCAAG
Source organism: Gastracanthus pulcherrimus (assembly GCA_949152435.1). Lineage (NCBI taxonomy): Eukaryota > Metazoa > Arthropoda > Insecta > Hymenoptera > Pteromalidae > Gastracanthus > Gastracanthus pulcherrimus. The sequence continues at coordinate 109,149,631 of OX424575.1, read as the reverse complement.
GATGCGTGAATTTAAAGTTTGCGGATCGAACGTTTTTGGTTTTGAGATTTGTGGGGTTAGGATTTGTGAGTTGAAATTTGTGGGTTTCCATTTTAATCTCAAGGTCAAATTGACTTCACTTCGGATTATTTTTGCCTAGAAATCATAAAAAAATAAACAATTTTAAAAATTTATTTACAGCCTACGATCAATTTGAACCAGCTTAGCCTGTGGTTGATCGAAAAAAACGATTTTAAACGGACTTTTCGGAGTTTGACCTTGATTTGACCTTGAAATGACCTTGAAAATTTTTTTCTCAATATGATTTTGAACGTAAAATTTCCCGCTCTTTCCGAATCCGGGGTCAAAACTAGGTGTTTCCACATGAAAAAACCAATTTGACCTTGAAATAACCTTAAAGGTCAAATTCAAGGTCAAAGACGTTAGCGCCATTGTGTGGCCCCCTTTATCCCCTACAACTTTTGTCTGAACCGTTTTTCTCTATCTAGCTTAGGTTCCGAGAAATCCGGGTGCGGCGATTAAAATGGGTCACCGTGTATAAATACGAGATCTGTCCCAAAAGTATCCGACCTACCTCGATTTCTCGGCGCTTGATTTATTCTTCGTCATCCGGGGGGTGGCATCCTTCAAAGTAGTCCCCATTTGATTGAACAAGACGCTCATATCGATGTTTCCACTTATTAAAGCACTCTTGAAAGTCAGACTTCGGAATCGCCTTTAGTGCATTCGTCGCATCAGTTTCAACAGTCTGTTTATTGTCGAATCGATGTCCTTTAAGCGGCATTTTCAATCGAGGAAACAGCCAAAAGTCGCAGGGAGCTATATCAGGACTGTACAGAGGCTGGCGGAGCTGCGCAACACTGTGTTTCAATAAATACTGCTGCACAAGGTTTGATGCGTGCGCTGGAACATTGCCGTGATGAAGAAGCCAGTCACCGGTTTCCCAAAGTTGCGGTCGTTTTCTTTTGATTGCATTACGTAATCTTTTCAAAATTTAAACGTAGTACTCTTTATTGATTGTCTGGTCTGTAGGGGCATATTCGTGGTGCACAACGCCTTCATAATCGAAAAAAACCATCAACATTGACTTGATGAACGAGGATCACTGTCAACAGATGTGCGGCCACTTTTGAACCGCCTATACCACTCTTTTGTTTGTGTTTTGCCCATACACTCATCTTTAAAGGCCTTTTGTAACATTTCAATAGTTTCCGCACAACTTTTGCCGAGATTAAAGCAAAATTTTATGCAAATTCGCTGTTCGGTTCGTTCTGCCATTTTTAGCAATAAGCAAATTGCGACGAACGCAAAAAAGTCGTTGTAAACAAATACACGCTGCGCGGGAACTAAGGCGTTTCATCGGTATCTCAGACTACTGACGAGAAGGTTAGGAGTTGCTGGTGATGTTCGTACCCTCCAGAGGTCGCCTGAGTCTCTCTGCGCGAAGATATGAACGTAGGTCGGATACTTTTGGGACAGACCTCGTATATATATATATATGGGACAGACCTCGTATATATATATATATATATATATATATATATATGTATATATATATATATATATATATATATATATATATATGTATATATATATATATATATATATATATATATATATATATATATATATATATATATATATATATATATATATATTTATATATATATATATATATATATATATATATATATATATATATATATATATATATATATATTGTTCATGCGTTTTCTAATTAAATTCCTAATATTTAAACGCGGGCGAAAACTTGCGTAAGATCGCAATAAGTTAAGTTTCGAACACGTGGCCGAGGAGCCGAGGTGGTGTAGATGATTGAAAGGATTAAGACGAGCTTTTGATCTAACGACACAAAGAGAATTTATATTTAAACTCAGTCTCAACTATTTACAAATTACTCAATTCAATTGCTTAGAGTGTGTATGTGTTTGTGTGTGTGTGTAAATTACAGAGGAAGAAAATGCCGGTGAGAGATATGACTTGCCACGGTCAACACGAGGTGGTTCTAGTGGACGAAGTCGTGAGTCTTCAGGGTGAGCTACTTATCTTACTCAGAGTCCGGCAGGAAGAGAGCGAAAAAGCCCGGGGTAGGTGGTTTTGTTCCAGCCTCGACCCCGGAGGAGAGAGGGGAAAAAGAGAAAGGAGAGAGAGAAAGGGGTGGGCAACTCGCGCCACTGCACTCAACACGACCACCAGCGGAGTTATCACACCAGGCCTAGGGGAGCAGATGATGGTGACGAGGTAGCGCTGCGGTTCGCAAATTTAAATAGTAGCGGCCGCAACATTCCGCCCGCCTCGTTGTGAAGTTACAACGAGAGAAAACCAGCGTGAAAAGAAAAGAAAAAAAGGATCTGAAAGAGAAGAAGTGATATTAGAAAGTGACTGGTAATAATGCAGTAAAGTATAGGATTTTATTATTAAGAAAACTTGATTCGAAAAGAGGTTGAGAAAAAAAAACAAAAACAAAAAGCGGGGGTATTGTAAGAAATGAAAGATAGAGATGTGTATATGTGTAATAGAATAAGTCTTCATGAAGTCCTTGCTCCTGTGCTGGATGCACCACCGGCCATGGGCTGCTCAGGCTCGGAGACGAGTATCGGACTCTTGCCCGCAGACTGAGTGCTGTCGACTATGGGTGCTGTTGGAGCGGCCTGCAGGTCCACAGGCAGGCGAATGACCTTGGCTACAGGTCTCTGCAGGGTAGTTGATTCCGTCTTCAGTGTGAGCACGCGGGTCATACCATCCGGACCAGGATGGAGCTGTGCATCGCGTGCAAGTGGCCACTTCGTGGGTGGGACGAGATCGTCCGTAAAGAGGACCAAGTCGCCTTTCTGAATGGCAGCGTTGCGTGGCAGCCACTTGGAACGTTGCTGCATGTTGTGGAGTACCTACTTTTGCCATCGTCTCCAAAAATGGTTGCGCATTTACGTCGTCAACTTATAGCGGCGAACAGCTGAAACAGAGTCAGAAAACATAAATGGCTCTGGTAGAGCCATGAGTGTAGATCACACGAGGAAGTGCCCGGGAGTGAGCGCCGATAAGTCCTCCGGACTGTTGCTGAGTGGGCTGAGCGACCTTGAATTAAGACACGCTTCGATTTGTGTCACTAGGGTGGTGAATTCCTAGAAGGTGAGTTTGGAGTCGCCCAACAGTCTGCGTAGGTGGTGTTTTAAGGCTTTGACGCCGTCTTCCCGGAATCCTCCAAAGTGAGGAGCACGTGGAGGTATTAATTTCCACGTTATACCGTCATTGGCCACCGCGGCCGCTATCTCCTGGCTGAGCTGTGATGTTACTGAGAAAAGTTGACGAAGTTCTGCGCTGGCTCCCTGGAAAGTTGTGCCGCTGTCGCTGTATACCGTGTGATAGAGACCTCGTCGTGCTGTAAAGCGCCTAAATGCTAATAAAAAGGTTTGTGAGGTGTAATCAGAGACTACCTCGATGTGTACTGCTCTGCTGACCATACACACAAAAATTGCAATATATCCTTTGAAGGACTTTTGACCACGTCCCTTTGAAGTACGTAGATGGTATGGTTCCGCGTAGTCGAGTCCCGTGCTGCTAAAAGGCCTGGATAGGGTGACTCGCATGGCTGGCAGTGGGGCCATCTGCTGAACCTCTGGACGACCTTGGAAGCGTGTGCATCTCACGCAGTTTCGATTACGAGCGCGTACGATCCAATAAAGGCGTCGGAGATGGCTCATCATGAGCTGCGGTCTACCATGCAGAGTTCGATGACGAGCATCTCGAAGCAATCTCGTCCGCCCACTCTGATGATGCCTTAAAAGTCCACAAACGGCAGGAAACGGCGGAAGGTGCAAGCCGATGGTAGTGTGTCATCTAAAAGCATACAGATGCGCTCAAGTGCGTAATGTTCAAGTTGAACGGCGCGCACCAAGGCCAGACGTGCATGATTCATCTCTTCGCCATTGAGGGGCTGCGTCACGCGATCATCTTTGCGAAGGCGTGCATTGGACCGCCACCTGTAAATGTACGCTATGGTGCGTACAAGTCGAGTGAGAGACGAGAACCTTGACATGGTTTTTTCAAAGTTCTCTATGGGTACGTCGTCTTTGACTGCAGTGAATACGGTGTGTTCCTTCCGTTCTTCTTGGTCTGTTGTGAAATTATGGACTGAGGGGCTCCACTGACTCCAGGCAGTGGCGAGCCACGGGGGCCCGGACCACCAAAGTTTTTCCTCTTTAAGCTTAGCTGCCGAGAGACCTCTGGTAGGAAGGTCGGCAGGATTTTCCGAGGATTTGACGTGACCCCAGTGAGCGTCTACCAGAGTCCTTTTTATCTCGTTGACTTGATTTGCCACGAACGTCCTCCAACGCGCTGGATTTTTGTCGCCCAGCCACGCCAAAATTACCTGGGAGTGTGACCAACAGTGGATTCTGGCCGTAGGGATATGCATAGCTGTCAGAATGCTGTCTATGAGGCGAGTAAGCAGCAGCGCTCCATACAGTTCCAATTTGGGCAGGCTGATCGTCTTGATGTGGGCAACCTTACTTTTGGCGATTATGAGCGTTGACCTGGGGGTGTGATCCTCGTCCAGTACCACCAGATATACCGCGGCAGCGTAGGCCCGCATTGATGCATCCGAAAATCCGTGTAGGTACCAGGATGATCCTTGCAGAGAGCCAAACCATCTGGGAGTTCGGATGTGCTCAATGTCCGGTAGTTGCCCCCGTAGTGTCGTCCAAGCACTGTGAATCTCGCTGTCGACTGGCTGGTCCCACTCGAATCGTTTGATCCAAAGTAGTTGAATGAGCAGCTTTGCTCTTACTACGACTGGTGCCATCAATCCAATGGGGTCGTATAGGTGAGCGACTACCGACAGCATTGATCTTTTTGTTGGGGCTTCATCTTGTTGATTAGTGGATACTCTAAAACAAAATAAATCATTAGTGGGATTACAACGTAATCCGAGCGTTGAAACGACGTCTAGTTCATCGAAAGAACGATCAGCTTCAGAAATAGACTTTAAATTTTTTAATAAAGCGGGATGGTTTGAAGACCACTTATCCAGTGACATCCCTGCGGAGTTCAGGATAGCAACCAGCTGATCTCGTGCATCGGTGGCTAGCTGCAGCGTGTCCCCGCCCGCCAATGCGTCATCGACGACATGTAGTTCTGTAGGATGTGGGCTCCAAGTGGAAAACGATGAAGTTCGTCCTGAGCCAGTTGCAGCAAAGTCCTCAAGGCCAGGTACGGAGCACAGGCTGTTCCATACGTGACGGTAGTCATCCTCAAGTGCTGCACAGCCTGATCTGGTAAAGCTCTCCATACGATCCGTAACTAGTCTCGATCATCTGGATGAATGAGGAACTGCCTGAACATTTTAACAATGTCTGCTGTAAAAACATATTTAAAAAATCTCCAGCGTGTCAGAATCACAGTGATGTCTGTCTGGAGTTTGGGTCCTGCATATTGCATCACTGGGACAGACTGCATCATCGGAGGAGATATTTATTCTGCTTTACTACAAAAAGGACTTCGCAAAGTTACGCTGAATCAACCAGTCGCTCAAAAAACTGTGCTGGGTTTGGTGGTGATGGGCCCGGTCGACTCAAAGGGCAATACTGCACTAGTGCCGACTACCTACAGACACTTGACCACGGAGGTCAACACCTATGAGGAGTTACGCAGATTCTAGGAGCTCGAAGAGGTCAAGGGGAAAGCCAGACTCTTCACCCAGGACCAAGAGTGCGAAGAACATTTCCAGCAGACACATCTGCGTGACAGCTCTGGCAGGTACATTTTAAGGTTACCTTTTTCCAGCACTCCGAACTGTCCTGGATCCTTGAACGTGGCTACTGCTCGACTCATGCAAACTAATCGTCGCTTAAAATGTAAGCCTGAAGGACGAGAGGCTTACTTTAAATTCATGTCTGAGTTTCTCTCACTCAGACACATGGAGTTGGTTCGCAGCCCTCTTCAAATGGTCAAATCTATATAGACAGTCATTTAAAGATAGCCCATTTGAAGAGGGCTGCGAACCAACTCCATGTGTCTGAGTGAGAGAAACTCAGACATGAATTTAGAGTAAGCCTCTCGTCCTTCAGGCTTACATTTTAAGCGACGATTAGTTTGCATGAGTCGAGCAGTAGCCACGTTCAAGGATCCAGGACAGTTCGGAGTGCTGGAAAAAGGTAACCTTAAAATGTACCTGCCAGAGCTGTCACGCAGATGTGTCTGCTGGAAATGTTCTTCGCACTCTTGGTCCTGGGTGGAGAGTCTGGCTTTCCCCTTGACCTCTTCGAGCTCCTAGAATCTGCGTAACTCCTCATAGGTGTTGACCTCCGTGGTCAAGTGTCTGTAGGTGGTCGGCACTAGTGCAGTATTGCCCTTTGAGTCGACCGGGCCCATCACCACCAAACCCAGCACAGTTTTTTGAGCGACTGGTTGATTCAGCGTAACTTTGCGAAGTCCTTTTTGTAGTAAAGCAGAATAAATCTCCTCCGATGATGCAGTCTATCCCAGTGAGCTCAAACCAGACAGGATCTGCCAGTGCGAGAGTCTGCATATGCCTCCATCGATGCTGGATTCTAGTTCGAGGCATGGTTGAGGTTAGGGTAGGAAGAACCAAGGCTGAAAAACTCAGTGCAAAATTAGTTGTTTGCAGGGATCGCAAAATCACAATGACTGAAGCTTTAGCAGTTATAACGCGTGGCTCGGACTGCCGTGGGCATGCGGCCGGGAACCACGGTATAGAATAACTATTATGTAAACTATTACGAAAATTATGATTAATTGCCAATCGGCATACGCCGTCAAGAAATCAAACATAGACCTCCAAAGGGTCATAATTTTATTTATAATTGAGCGCCAGGCACTGTATTCCGATTTAGTTAAAATTTTACAAACGGTGACGAGCAGTGCCCCTCATTCTATTCTTTGAATTTATTATTTGCACGGCTAGCTAAGAATTGTTTCTACACGCGGAGAGTCGTGAGGTCTCGACGGTTACGACTTCCTTACCTTTCTTTCACCTTTACACGCGAAAACATAGGCGAAGCTTGTTCAAACAGACACACACATAGGAGTGAGGCAACACAAAAAATAAAATAGTATGATCTGTATATTTAGATTTAAAATGAATGCAGTGCCTTTTATTTCACGGAGAACATATGCGAGTGGGATAACACGCTGTAGGTTTTATACAATAACGTTTTATCGGGTCTCCCACGAGGCACCTCGTTGAAATTAACAAAGTTTTTCCCGTGAGTTAACAAAATTCCAATTTTTAACCAAGGTACAATCTTACAAAAATTCGCTAACGAAATTATCGCTACATCCACCTTAATTCTGAATTCTACTTTTTATTTCTAAACCATACTAAATTTACCGTATCTAATGTTTCTACTTTAACTTTTCCTTAAAATTAGTCTTAATTTAAATTTAATTAACTAAATAAAAAATTGTATCAATAAAATTGTATGAAAAAAAAAAATAGAATACGCCCGGGGCAGTAAAGGCAACCCGGCGTCGAATTATTAGCCCATATTAGGCACAAAATCGTGGTGACTTAGCTTAGTGTCCTTCTCGTCGATGGCGTGGAGGCTGAAGCGAGTAGCGCAGTCACACGAAGAAGTTCGGCGAGAAGTTATACAAAAAAACTAAATCAGGCGTGCCTGAGCTCGTTACCTGTGAGAGGCAGCGGGACACAGCTCTTGATGGGCTGTTGATGATGATTGGCGCCAGATTTGCGCCCTAAAAAAGATGCTTTTTGTTTCCTAAAAAATTAATTCGAATCTACGCAGTATTTTTCTTTAAGCTACTATGATTCAGAACACAAGGTGGAGAGACTCCTCTCGCGGTCATGGCAGGATTTCGTCTCGAAATCGGCCTTTGATGTATTAGTCGCGCGTGAGTAACGCAGAGAAAATTAAAAATCTTCTCACCGCGTTACAGACCCCCCGCCTAAACGAGGCATGGGATTTCAACGAAACAGCAAGACTCGCTTCAACTTATTATAGATATTTTATTTTTATTATTACGTTTATCGTATATTAAAGAAAATTTTGGTAAAAAAAATTTTCCAAAGGAATTAGTCTCTTATAGAAATAGTGTTATCTAACTATTTATGTATGTACAAGAAAATTATGACTAATTTTTAATTTTGAATTTCCTTATTTTCCTTTTATTTATTTATATTTTTTTCTTCTTTATTTGAAAAAAAGAAGGCAGCAGCAGCCAACTGGCCGATTTAAGCCGCGTCAAGGTAGCGTTGCGCCCTTTCTTTTTGCTTACGTTCCTCGCGGGACCTGAACGGATGCATCGGCCCTCGCTGTCCCTTTGTGCTCATGTATGTTGCGCGGCACTGGGGGACGAATATAAGGCTTTAGGTCCTGCGCACTCGCCTTTGCCACGATTTTCCCTGAGGCATTCGCTAGTAGATAAACTTTTTTTGATAGGCGTTCCGCGATCCAGTAATTTGGGGTGAATTTAACGCTTATACTAGCACTAATGCCCTTAGCTGCGGAGGACAAAATGTGTGTCCGTCTCCACACTCTAACTCCGATTTCGAAGGAACGTTCGCGTCTACTTTCGTTATAATATTTTGTCTGCCTTTTGGACGCCGCTTCAATATTTTCCGTTACTTTGTCTCGCAGCGCGGATACGCGTACCATGCGATCTGCCCAATCTTTCGGCGAATTTGGGATTATTTCGACCGTACTCGATTACGTCAGCGTGTCTTCCGTTATACATGGCTCTCGTCCGAAATTGAGGAATGCGGGAGTTACTTTTGTCGAACTATGCACGGCCGAGTTTGCTGCTAATCGGAACTTTGACAGATGTTCGTGCCAATTCATTTGGTGTTCGTGCGCAAATGACGTTAGCATTGTTTTAATAACTCGATTCACCCTTTCGAGGGGCTCCGAAGCGAAAAGCGATATATTCTTCGAACGCTTGCGTTATTGTCTTCGCGTTTGCGCGTCGTAGAGGCACATCTTGAACCCAGCGGGTATATAGATCTTGGAATACGAGCACGTATGAAAATCTGGCTTTTGATACGGGTAACGGACCTACTACGTCTGCTGCTACTATTTGCGACGGTTGCTCAACTACTCGATGTCCCATCAACCCTACTGGTCGTGCTTGCTCGACTTTGTACGCTTGACAAATGAGGCAGCTTCTAACAAATTTTACCGTATCCTCATAATAACCGGGCCAAAAGAAGCTAGCCGCAAGTCGACGGAACGTTTTTTCTTGGCCGAGGCGGCCTGCCGTAGGTACTGAATGTGCCTCATGTAGTGCTTTTTGGTGTAAACCTTTTGGCAGTACTAACTTCCATGCCTCTAGGTCACCGACGAGCTCATCTATAATAAGGTCTGGCCGATGTTCGTATAATTTCCCGTCAACTATTTTCCAGGCCGGGAATTTATTCGGTTTAGTTTCGACTAATTTAAATTGTTTTTCGTACGCCGGGTCGGGCGTCTCTGCGACAGCTGCCAGGCAGTCTTCGTCGTCGGAAAACATGCGTGACAGCGCGTCAGGCACATGGTGAAGAGCTCCACGGCGATGTACGACCTCTGCGTTGTATTGGGCCAATTTCATAGCCCACCGGGCTAGTCTACCCGTGGGATCACGCAAATTTTGTAACCACGTTAGAGAGCTGTGGTCCGTAATAACGGTAAATCTTGTGCTCTCTAGGTATTGGCGGAATTTCTCGGCCGACCAAAGAACGGCAAGGCACTCTCGCTCAGTTACCGTATAGTTGCGCTCTGCCTTAGATAGGGCGCGCGAATCATAAGCTATAACTCTTTCCGCCCCCTCTATTTCCTGTGTTAATACTGAACCGATACAAGTGGCGCTGGCATCGCACTGTATTGAGAACGGCAATTCTACGTGAGGGTAAGCGAGGGTTGGTGCCGTTGTTAGCGCTTTTTTTATTGCCTTTAGGGTACGTTCTTGGTCTTCTCCCCAATTGAAACGGGTGTTTTTGCGGAGTAGGCGAGTGAAGGGCTCTACCGTCTCGGAAAATTTGTCTATAAAACGACCATACCAAGATGTCATACCTAATAAACGGCGTAGTTGTTTAATATTTTTCGGAGTCGGGTAATTTAAAATTGGTTCAAGTTTTTCCGAGTCTGGTTTGAGACCTTCCTCGTCTACTCTGTAACCTAGATATCTCACCGACGAGCGACAAAATTCGCATTTTTCCCTGTTTATAGTTAGGCCTGCCTCTGTAAGTTTTTTCAAGATGTTTTCGAGTATTACGAGATGTTCTTCGAATGATTCCGTGACAATTATTAAATCATCGAGATAGGCGAAGACATATAGCTCCATCTCCGGACAAATCAAATTATCGATTAATCTTTGAAATGATGCGGGGGCGTTAGATAAACCGTATGGTAGAACATTAAAGTGGAATAAGCCCTTGTTAGGCACTGTAAAGGCTGTAATTTCTTTACTGTTGGTTGCTAGCGGTATTTGGTGATACGCGTTTTTCAAATCTATCGTAGAAATATATCGAGCTTTTCTTAACTTTTCCAGTATAGAATTCATATAAGGTAGAGGGTACGCGTCTTTACGAGCAATTTTGTTGATCTTCCGGAAATCAATACAAAATCTAAATGTGCCGTTAGGTTTCCGTACCATCACTACCGGACTCGACCATGGACTTCTCGACGGTTCAATTTTTCCCGATTCAAGCATCTCATCTACCTCCTTATGCATAGCTTGTCGAACGGGCTCCGATACTAGATAGTATCGTTGCTTGATCGGGGGATGACCTTGTACGTCAATCGCGTGTTCCGTGAGATTAGTTACCCCTGGTTTCTCGAAGGGCGGCGGCAAGGATCTAGCAAGCAGGTGATCAATCTGCTGCCGTTGATCTGTGGAAAATTCCGCAATCGCAGTACAGTCTGAGGCTTCTTGGGAAGAAGAAATAATAGAAAAGTTCCCCGAAGGGCCAGTAGGCAAAGTCCAAAAATTTTTTTCAAAATCTACGATAAATTGAAAATCTGATAGAAAATCCATCCCTAGAATGTAATCATACGCCAAACACGGCAATAACCGGGTGTGTATGCGACGTGATTCGAAACCTAGAGCGAGGTCCAAGGCAATCTGTCCATTAATAGAAGATAAAGAACCGTCAGCAAGTTGCACTACTGGGGTATGGGATTTATATCTGAGTTCGACTAAAAAGTCTGCTATGGGTTCTTCAGGCCCTTGAAATCGACTACGCACCTCTTCGCATGCTCGAAGTTGGAAGTTAACCCTTTCGAATCGAAGGCGAAAGGCTGTTAAAAATTGATTCCAACTTTCCCATCGCGGCCGCTCTAATCTAAACCATTGTAAGGCAACTCCCGCTAACAAATTCGGCATAGCATCTAACAGCTCGATTTCCGAGAATCTTGTCCCTTTTCTGCATTCGTTTACCTGCAGTAAAAATTCTTCCGCGCTAGGATCGCGTTTCCCATCAAATTTTAATTGCCATTTTCGTACTATTTCCCCCGCGTGTAAATTGGATTTATTTCCTGCGTGAGTTTCGGTTTATCCTATCAGTGGAGGCAGTACGGGTGGATAAAAGTTTATCGAATAATTATTTGCCGGTATAAAACTCTGTTGTGCGGGATGTGGCAAAGGAGGTGCTGGTGGGTAATGAGTAGGTGATTGCCTGTTGGTGAAGGTCGGGGGTGTGGGATTGTGGATAGGCACTATTGGAAAGGGTGGAAATTGTGTAGGATTTTCTTGCCTGGAGTTTGGAGGTATATTTTGGAAGTTGGATACTGGAGGCACATTCATGGTGTGGGGAGCTACTATGGTAGAGTGTCGACTGCCTCCATCTGCGGCCGTATCCAGAAACGATGGATGGACAAAGAACGAGATATTGGCCTCTGAGAATGTCCTGCAAGTTGGGGTGGCTGTAGCAAAATTCTCGTTTCTCAACTGTGGTGGTGCTTCAAAATTGAAGTGCTATATTTCATTTTGCGCTGCTCCCGCCCGCGTGTAAATGCCTTGTGGTACCGCTCTCCAAGGTAAGGGCACCGAGGGGATATTGCCCCAAATTCGTCCTGTAAATGTGCGAATCAGTACGGTAGACAGCGAGCATTGGGGTTCTAACTCTGCAGGCCAGTGAGGCGCAGGCATGGTAAGCGGCTGATCAGTTCTAGGAGAAACGTATTGGGTATTATTACGCGGTATACAAAGATTGAGTTGGTTTTTAAACCACCGCGAAATGTTTAAATATCTGTGCCAAACGTGGCAAGTTCGCGCTGTATGCTCCAGGTATGCCGGCAAAAAAACTACCTAATTATACAATATTTGAAGTATTTTTACTTAGTGTTAATCTATTTAGTTAATCCCCCGTCTATCTTGGCTACCACCGGAAAAAAAAACAACAACAATGTTTTGCCTGCTTAAACAAGGCACTTTAACGTTGTATATTACCATAAATAATATTAAAATAATTTCAGGAGCGAAAAAATATTCGTGATTTTTGGAGTCTAATGATTAAATCTCAAAAAAAGAAATTTTATTATTAGTTATTTTTAAATTAACCGACCAGTAAAATCTGTATTTATCTAGTAATTAAACTTTGTTGCTATTGTTTTTATAATGATTTTTAAAGACGGTAATGTTTTGTTAATAAGTAAAAAAATTTGAGTTTATATTAATAAAATGTTTAACTAAAATTCTTACCAAGTTTCATAAAATTAATATTTTACCCAGTTGAAAGAATAGTTTTATTTGTAATTTATTGTGTACCGAAAACTATCTTCTATACTAATTTACATCGGACTCTTATACTCCATAACATAATACGTAAAAAATTATTTTAAATGTAGTTACTGTATTGTATAGGCAATCAAGTAAAAAAATAAAAAAAATTTAATTTTTGAGCATTAAGTTAAGGAATTTAGTTATTTTCTAGAGAAAAAGTATGCCAAAATCTAAAACAATCTTTGACCTGACTGTCACGATTGTAAGTATATAAAGAACAACAGAGAAAAGTTTAAATTTCTATTGGGAAACATTGCAAGATATATTTACTCCCAAACCGGCAAAAAAGTCTACTAATGTTATTTACCATTAGACACTGTTATTTACTAAGTGTTCTCTTCCTTTAACTTTTATTGCTATAGTACTAGTTATACTACGCTTATTTATTATGTGTATTATTATTATTATTATTTAATAAGCCTATGATTAATATTAATATTAATACTAGCAAAAACGCTCGCTTCGCTCGCGAATGATATGTTTGATCGTCATAATATTTTTTACCAAATGTAATCAAATAAAATACACATTGCATGATAAAATATATTTTAAATTCGAATTGTTTTAGTATGACAATCTTATGAAATTTGGTATACATTATTATATTATATTTTATAATGTTATGGCATATATAAAGTAACATTTATTATACAACAATTATTTATGTGAATATTATTATATTGATAATATTATGGATTTTTAATATATAATTAATCATTATGAGAAAAATATAATTATTATTATTGATGACAATTAATATTTAAAATATTTCATGAAATATTTGACGTATTTCCCGCGAAATTTTTATGCGATATTTGTGCGATAAATAAAATAAATGTCAGTAAAAAGTATTTAACGTGTAATTTGCTACGTATCTAATTGTGTCAAAATCGCACGATAATCGCGCATTTCATTTTAAATAAAATCAAATTCTTCATAATACAAAATTAGTCGACGGGGTGGTTAATTTATGTGTTACCATCTGAATGATGACGTTTCAATTATGCCTGGCTACCTTACTTACTAATTTTCTATTTTAAATAGTTTTATTTTATTTAGAAATTTATTTTAGATGAATCATGCGATCAGTCCACAAACATTATATAATTTTAGCGTGATTACTCTACTAATAAAACACATGTAGTTAATTATGTATTTTTTCCAGGAAAATAATCATTAAACCTATCACTTAATTACCGTATTAGAAACTTTTTACAGAAGCTTGGGGTGCATTGTTGCACGGTTTACGGGATCAAATGTAACATATAAATGTTGATATAATATATAATTTTATTTTGTAATAAAAATATACGATCATTAATGAAATCATATATAGTACAATCCTTGTGACGTAATAATAAAATATAAAAACAATATAATATCATAATACGACATTAAAATAGCTGGATTTTATAGTTAAAAATAAAATTTAAATATTATAAACAGGGTAACCATTTCTAAATGTTTTAATCACGTGTTTAATCATATGCACAATCATATGCATAAACCATACTTTTTACGTTTTTTCTTGCAAGATTTTTACGGGAAATCCTGTAGAATTCATTTCTGAATTATTTCCATAAAAACTTGCAAACAGAATATTTTATCTTTTTTTATTTTATAAAATTTTATAAAATTTAATATTTTATAAAATCAGAATATTTTAAGCAATTGAAGGGAAGCTTAAAGCCTGGAGAAATTCTTGTGCTACCAGATTATTCAGAGAATTTTGCTTTCGTTGTTCAAAAAGCAGCTCAAGCTTTTCACTATAATAATAATCAAGCCATAGTATATACTGAAGTTTATTATTATCGAGATGAAGGTGAATTAAAACATGGAAATATAATCGTGATTTCTGAATCAAATACTCATGACTCTGCAGCGGCGTATGTGTGTAATTCGATGATAATTGATTACCTCGATTTAATATCCAAAATTTATGTAATCATGAAAATGATTTTGGTATCAAAGCAGAATGGCATTTTTGCGGGACGGCTCACGGAAAAGGCCCACATGATGGCCTTGGTGCAACTCTTAAAATAGGGGCTAGGAACACAAGCCTCCAAGCATCAGCAATCAACAGCATTTTACCATCTAAGCAGCTTTATGAGTGGGCACGCCATTCAATAAAAAATATAAAGTTCTTTTATTATTCAAAAGTAACACATAGCAACACTCAAAGAAGATTAAAAAGACGATTTGACGAGGCTCCTTCTGTCCCACAAATTTCAAGCAATCACTGTTTTATTCCACTACGAAACAAGAGTATTATTATCAGAAAATTTTCAAGTGATAAAAAGGAAGTTGTTGTAGAGATTTAAAGTATAAACGTCCATTTCTGGCTATGAACCTGCCCATTTGAGCGTTTGTCAGGTATTTTTTGAGGTTAAAAACAAATTTTTAGCTGATGGAACTAAACGGACTTCGGATTTGAAATCAGTGACCCCAAAAACGTATAAATATATGGTCACGATTCTTCATTTGGCCGTCATCATGTCCGCTGAGCATTTTTGAAGTACTTTTTGAGGTTAGCGACAAATTTTGGGCTTGTCGGGTTAAACGGACCTTAGACTTAAAATCAGCGATCTCGAAAACGTATAAATGTATGGTCACGGTCCTTAATCTGGCCGTAATCATGCCTATTTGAGCGTTTTTGAAAAATATTTTGCGGCTAGTGGCAAATTTTGGACTGAACGAGCTGAACGGACCTTGGATTTGAAATACGCGACCCTTGAAACGAACAAATGCATCGTCACGAACCTTTATCTAGCCATAATCATGCCTGTTTTTTTTCCGCTTCGTTTTTCTTGTATCAGCTCCGTGTGAATATCAAACCGCTTGTTCCGCTCGCGAATATATCTATATATATATATAACCGTATACCGTGTGTGCCGACCAACTTGTATCGTCGAAGGAGGCTTTCGAATGAAAGAGTAAGTTGCACAGATTATTATTGTGCTTAGTGCATACCCATATGTATATATATTTATATAGGTAATTTTTGTAAAGCTTGCGCCGCGTGCGTGTCGAGCAATGTGTCGCCGCCTTTCCACGTGTATTTCGTCGCCGTATAGTGGTTGAATTCGCGTCCCTGTTAATTGTATAAGTAATTCTATGTGTCGGTAGAACACTTTTAAAATCGTGCTGCGAATTCGCGCAGCTGGCGCTCAATTCTTGTATCTAAATTGAATAAACCACCAGTGTTCATAATATTACCCTAAATTCCCGTGTACGTTTTATTTAAAGTCTCGAATAAAACTAATGTTAAAGCCTGCATGTGCGGCGCAATAATCTTGGCTGGATTAGCTAAAATTATTGTCATAACGTTTTTTTTATTTTTTCGTAATTTTCAACTTATTTTCGAAGAATAAGTTAGTAAATCATGTGTAATAATAAATAAGAAAACCAGTGAAGTCAAATTACCAAAACTATTTATTTCACGAAGAATGTTATGCGACGAAATCCGCCAAAATGGGCACTTTGTAGACACCGAAAATCGAAAAATTTTTTTTTAATCTAGCACTTCCGAACAAACTTTTTCTTATTCTGTAGATTACAGAAGGATGAAAAACGTCGATGAAAATTCGAAAAATTAGCTTGTACATTATATTCCATTTAACAATAATTAAACAATAAAACCATAATTCTAATCAACTCAGTGCGACTGAATAATTTTTAAAATAAATAAATATTTAAGTATTTTTTAAATAAAAAATTTGCCTATAACTTTGCACCAATTTTTTTAGTGGATTTCGTCATATAAGATTTATCTTGTATAATCTTTTTTATCATAATACGTTTTACATTTCGGAACCAGGTTCCGGATACAGAATATAATTTTTTAAATATAACAATTTTTTACATGTCATAATATATATATATATATATATATATATATATATATATATATATATATATATATATATATATATATATATATATATATATATATATATATATATATATATATATATATATATATATATATATATATATATATACCAAATATGGTAAAGACTTAGAAAAACTTGTATAGGGTCAAAATTTAGGGTTGTTTACGTAGAATTAATAGCTACGTGGCGCTTTTCAAAATTTTCAAAATGGCGGTCCCAAAAACCCGATTTTCTGACCAGTTTTCCAAAAATTTTCCGATTAATCGTTCATAAAAATATAGATAAAAAACGAAAATTGTGAGTAAAGGTCGTTTTATATGTTTTCGGGTACGCCAGGATTTGCTCTAACCTAAAAAAATACCTCAAAAATGCTCAACAGGCATGATTATGGCTAGATAAAGGTTCGTGACGATGCATTTGTTCGTTTCGAGGGTCGCGTATTTCAAATCCAAGGTCCGTTCAGCTCGTTCAGTCCAAAATTTGCCCCTAGCCGCAAAATATTTTTCAAAAACGCTCAAATAGGCATGATTACGGCCAGATTAAGGATCGTGACCATACATTTATACGTTTTCGAGATCGCTGATTTTAAGTCTAAGGTCCGTTTAACCCGACAAGCCCAAAATTTGTCGCTAACCTCAAAAAGTACTTCAAAAATGCTCAGCGGACATGATGACGGCCAAATGAAGAATCGTGACCATATATTTATACGTTTTTGGGGTCACTGATTTCAAATCCGAAGTCCGTTTAGTTCCATCAGCTAAAAATTTGTTTTTAACCTCAAAAAATACCTGACAAACGCTCAAATGGGCAGGTTCATGGCCAGAAATGGACGTTTATACTTTAAATCTCTACAACAACTTCCTTTTTATCACTTGAAAATTTTCTGATAATAATACTCTTGTTTCGTAGTGGAATAAAACAGTGATTGCTTGAAATTTGTGGGACAGAAGGAGCCTCGTCAAATCGTCTTTTTAATCTTCTTTGAGTGTTGCTATGTGTTACTTTTGAATAATAAAAGAACTTTATATTTTTTATTGAATGACGTGCCCACTCATAAAGCTGCTTAGATGGTAAAATGCTGTTGATTGCTGATGCTTGGAGGCTTGTGTTCCTAGCCCCTATTTTAAGAGTTGCACCAAGGCCATCATGTGGGCCTTTTCCGTGAGCCGTCCCGCAAAAATGCCATTCTGCTTTGATACCAAAATCATTTTCATGATTACATAAATTTTGGATATTAAATCGAGGTAATCAATTATCATCGAATTACACACATACGCCGCTGCAGAGTCATGAGTATTTGATTCAGAAATCACGATTATATTTCCATGTTTTAATTCACCTTCATCTCGATAATAATAAACTTCAGTATATACTGTGGCTTGATTATTATTATAGTGAAAAGCTTGAGCTGCTTTTTGAACAACGAAAGCAAAATTCTCTGAATAATCTGGTAGCACAAGAATTTCTCCAGGCTTTAAGCTTCCCTTCAATTGCTTAAAATATTCTGATTTTATAAAATATTAAATTTTATAAAATTTTATAAAATAAAAAAAGATAAAATATTCTGTTTGCAAGTTTTTATGAAAATAATTCAGAAATGAATTCTACAGGATTTCCCGTAAAAATCTTGCAAGAAAAAACGTAAAAAGTATGGTTTATGCATATGATTGTGCATATGATTAAACACGTGATTAAAACATTTAGAAATGGTTACCCTGTTTATAATATTTAAATTTTATTTTTAACTATAAAATCCAGCTATTTTAATGTCGTATTATGATATTATATTGTTTTTATATTTTATTATTACGTCACAAGGATTGTACTATATATGATTTCATTAATGATCGTATATTTTTATTACAAAATAAAATTATATATTATATCAACATTTATATGTTACATTTGATCCCGTAAACCGTGCAACAATGCACCCCAAGCTTCTGTAAAAAGTTTCTAATACGGTAATTAAGTGATATGTTTAATGATTATTTTCCTGGAAAAAATACATAATTAACTACATGTGTTTTATTAGTAGAGTAATCACGCTAAAATTATATAATGTTTTTGGACTGATCGCATGATTCATCTAAAATAAATTTCTAAATAAAATAAAACTATTTAAAATAGAAAATTAGTAAGTAAGGTAGCCAGGCATAATTGAAACGTCATCATTCAGATGGTAACACATAAATTAACCACCCCGTCGACTAATTTTGTATTATGAAGAATTTGATTTTATTTAAAATGAAATGCGCGATTATCGTGCGATTTTGACACAATTAGATACGTAGCAAATTACACGTTAAATACTTTTTACTGACATTTATTTTATTTATCGCACAAATATCGCATAAAAATTTCGCGGGAAATACGTCAAATATTTCATGAAATATTTTAAATATTAATTGTCATCAATAATAATAATTATATTTTTCTCATAATGATTAATTATATATTAAAAATCCATAATATTATCAATATAATAATATTCACATAAATAATTGTTGTATAATAAATGTTACTTTATATATGCCATAACATTATAAAATATAATATAATAATGTATACCAAATTTCATAAGATTGTCATACTAAAACAATTCGAATTTAAAATATATTTTATCATGCAATGTGTATTTTATTTGATTACATTTGGTAAAAAATATTATGACGATCAAACATATCATTCGCGAGCGAAGCGAGCGTTTTTGCTAGTATTAATATTAATATTAATCATAGGCTTATTAAATAATAATAATAATAATACACATAATAAATAAGCGTAGTATAACTAGTACTATAGCAATAAAAGTTAAAGGAAGAGAACACTTAGTAAATAACAGTGTCTAATGGTAAATAACATTAGTAGACTTTTTTGCCGGTTTGGGAGTAAATATATCTTGCAATGTTTCCCAATAGAAATTTAAACTTTTCTCTGTTGTTCTTTATATACTTACAATCGTGACAGTCAGGTCAAAGATTGTTTTAGATTTTGGCATACTTTTTCTCTAGAAAATAACTAAATTCCTTAACTTAATGCTCAAAAATTAAATTTTTTTTATTTTTTTACTTGATTGCCTATACAATACAGTAACTACATTTAAAATAATTTTTTACGTATTATGTTATGGAGTATAAGAGTCCGATGTAAATTAGTATAGAAGATAGTTTTCGGTACACAATAAATTACAAATAAAACTATTCTTTCAACTGGGTAAAATATTAATTTTATGAAACTTGGTAAGAATTTTAGTTAAACATTTTATTAATATAAACTCAAATTTTTTTACTTATTAACAAAACATTACCGTCTTTAAAAATCATTATAAAAACAATAGCAACAAAGTTTAATTACTAGATAAATACAGATTTTACTGGTCGGTTAATTTAAAAATAACTAATAATAAAATTTCTTTTTTTGAGATTTAATCATTAGACTCCAAAAATCACGAATATTTTTTCGCTCCTGAAATTATTTTAATATTATTTATGGTAATATACAACGTTAAAGTGCCTTGTTTAAGCAGGCAAAACATTGTTGTTGTTTTTTTTTCCGGTGGTAGCCAAGATAGACGGGGGATTAACTAAATAGATTAACACTAAGTAAAAATACTTCAAATATTGTATAATTAGGTAGTTTTTTTGCCGGCATACCTGGAGCATACAGCGCGAACTTGCCACGTTTGGCACAGATATTTAAACATTTCGCGGTGGTTTAAAAACCAACTCAATCTTTGTATACCGCGTAATAATACCCAATACGTTTCTCCTAGAACTGATCAGCCGCTTACCATGCCTGCGCCTCACTGGCCTGCAGAGTTAGAACCCCAATGCTCGCTGTCTACCGTACTGATTCGCACATTTACAGGACGAATTTGGGGCAATATCCCCTCGGTGCCCTTACCTTGGAGAGCGGTACCACAAGGCATTTACACGCGGGCGGGAGCAGCGCAAAATGAAATATAGCACTTCAATTTTGAAGCACCACCACAGTTGAGAAACGAGAATTTTGCTACAGCCACCCCAACTTGCAGGACATTCTCAGAGGCCAATATCTCGTTCTTTGTCCATCCATCGTTTCTGGATACGGCCGCAGATGGAGGCAGTCGACACTCTACCATAGTAGCTCTCCACACCATGAATGTGCCTCCAGTATCCAACTTCCAAAATATACCTCCAAACTCCAGGCAAGAAAATCCTACACAATTTCCACCCTTTCCAATAGTGCCTATCCACAATCCCACACCCCCGACCTTCACCAACAGGCAATCACCTACTCATTACCCACCAGCACCTCCTTTGCCACATCCCGCACAACAGAGTTTTATACCGGCAAATAATTATTCGATAAACTTTTATCCACCCGTACTGCCTCCACTGATAGGATAAACCGAAACTCACGCAGGAAATAAATCCAATTTACACGCGGGGGAAATAGTACGAAAATGGCAATTAAAATTTGATGGGAAACGCGATCCTAGCGCGGAAGAATTTTTACTGCAGGTTAACGAATGCAGAAAAGGGACAAGATTCTCGGAAATCGAGCTGTTAGATGCTATGCCGAATTTGTTAGCGGGAGTTGCCTTACAATGGTTTAGATTAGAGCGGCCGCGATGGGAAAGTTGGAATCAATTTTTAACAGCCTTTCGCCTTCGATTCGAAAGGGTTAACTTCCAACTTCGAGCATGCGAAGAGGTGCGTAGTCGATTTCAAGGGCCTGAAGAACCCATAGCAGACTTTTTAGTCGAACTCAGATATAAATCCCATACCCCAGTAGTGCAACTTGCTGACGGTTCTTTATCTTCTATTAATGGACAGATTGCCTTGGACCTCGCTCTAGGTTTCGAATCACGTCGCATACACACCCGGTTATTGCCGTGTTTGGCGTATGATTACATTCTAGGGATGGATTTTCTATCAGATTTTCAATTTATCGTAGATTTTGAAAAAAAATTTTGGACTTTGCCTACTGGCCCTTCGGGGAACTTTTCTATTATTTCTTCTTCCCAAGAAGCCTCAGACTGTACTGCGATTGCGGAATTTTCCACAGATCAACGGCAGCAGATTGATCACCTGCTTGCTAGATCCTTGCCGCCGCCCTTCGAGAAACCAGGGGTAACTAATCTCACGGAACACGCGATTGACGTACAAGGTCATCCCCCGATCAAGCAACGATACTATCTAGTATCGGAGCCCGTTCGACAAGCTATGCATAAGGAGGTAGATGAGATGCTTGAATCGGGAAAAATTGAACCGTCGAGAAGTCCATGGTCGAGTCCGGTAGTGATGGTACGGAAACCTAACGGCACATTTAGATTTTGTATTGATTTCCGGAAGATCAACAAAATTGCTCGTAAAGACGCGTACCCTCTACCTTATATGAATTCTATACTGGAAAAGTTAAGAAAAGCTCGATATATTTCTACGATAGATTTGAAAAACGCGTATCACCAAATACCGCTAGCAACCAACAGTAAAGAAATTACAGCCTTTACAGTGCCTAACAAGGGCTTATTCCACTTTAATGTTCTACCATACGGTTTATCTAACGCCCCCGCATCATTTCAAAGATTAATCGATAATTTGATTTGTCCGGAGATGGAGCTATATGTCTTCGCCTATCTCGATGATTTAATAATTGTCACGGAATCATTCGAAGAACATCTCGTAATACTCGAAAACATCTTGAAAAAACTTACAGAGGCAGGCCTAACTATAAACAGGGAAAAATGCGAATTTTGTCGCTCGTCGGTGAGATATCTAGGTTACAGAGTAGACGAGGAAGGTCTCAAACCAGACTCGGAAAAACTTGAACCAATTTTAAATTACCCGACTCCGAAAAATATTAAACAACTACGCCGTTTATTAGGTATGACATCTTGGTATGGTCGTTTTATAGACAAATTTTCCGAGACGGTAGAGCCCTTCACTCGCCTACTCCGCAAAAACACCCGTTTCAATTGGGGAGAAGACCAAGAACGTACCCTAAAGGCAATAAAAAAAGCGCTAACAACGGCACCAACCCTCGCTTACCCTCACGTAGAATTGCCGTTCTCAATACAGTGCGATGCCAGCGCCACTTGTATCGGTTCAGTATTAACACAGGAAATAGAGGGGGCGGAAAGAGTTATAGCTTATGATTCGCGCGCCCTATCTAAGGCAGAGCGCAACTATACGGTAACTGAGCGAGAGTGCCTTGCCGTTCTTTGGTCGGCCGAGAAATTCCGCCAATACCTAGAGAGCACAAGATTTACCGTTATTACGGACCACAGCTCTCTAACGTGGTTACAAAATTTGCGTGATCCCACGGGTAGACTAGCCCGGTGGGCTATGAAATTGGCCCAATACAACGCAGAGGTCGTACATCGCCGTGGAGCTCTTCACCATGTGCCTGACGCGCTGTCACGCATGTTTTCCGACGACGAAGACTGCCTGGCAGCTGTCGCAGAGACGCCCGACCCGGCGTACGAAAAACAATTTAAATTAGTCGAAACTAAACCGAATAAATTCCCGGCCTGGAAAATAGTTGACGGGAAATTATACGAACATCGGCCAGACCTTATTATAGATGAGCTTATAGAAAAGCGCCACATAGCTATTAATTCTACGTAAACAACCCTAAATTTTGACCCTATACAAGTTTTTCTAAGTCTTTACCATATTTGGGCAGAGCCGTGTGCGTGTTGGTATGGATTGACCCATATATATATATATATATATATATATATATATATATATATATATATATATATATATATATATATATATATATATATTATGACATGTAAAAAATTGTTATATTTAAAAAATTATATTCTGTATCCGGAACCTGGTTCCGAAATGTAAAACGTATTATGATAAAAAAGATTATACAAGATAAATCTTATATGACGAAATCCACTAAAAAAATTGGTGCAAAGTTATAGGCAAATTTTTTATTTAAAAAATACTTAAATATTTATTTATTTTAAAAATTATTCAGTCGCACTGAGTTGATTAGAATTATGGTTTTATTGTTTAATTATTGTTAAATGGAATATAATGTACAAGCTAATTTTTCGAATTTTCATCGACGTTTTTCATCGTTCTGTAATCTACAGAATAAGAAAAAGTTTGTTCGGAAGTGCTAGATTAAAAAAAAAATTTTCGATTTTCGGTGTCTACAAAGTGCCCATTTTGGCGGATTTCGTCGCATAACATTCTTCGTGAAATAAATAGTTTTGGTAATTTGACTTCACTGGTTTTCTTATTTATTATTACACATGATTTACTAACTTATTCTTCGAAAATAAGTTGAAAATTACGAAAAAATAAAAAAAACGTTATGACAATAATTTTAGCTAATCCAGCCAAGATTATTGCGCCGCACATGCAGGCTTTAACATTAGTTTTATTCGAGACTTTAAATAAAACGTACACGGGAATTTAGGGTAATATTATGAACACTGGTGGTTTATTCAATTTAGATACAAGAATTGAGCGCCAGCTGCGCGAATTCGCAGCACGATTTTAAAAGTGTTCTACCGACACATAGAATTACTTATACAATTAACAGGGACGCGAATTCAACCACTATACGGCGACGAAATACACGTGGAAAGGCGGCGACACATTGCTCGACACGCACGCGGCGCAAGCTTTACAAAAATGACCTATATAAATATATATACATATGGGTATGCACTAAGCACAATAATAATCTGTGCAACTTACTCTTTCATTCGAAAGCCTCCTTCGACGATACAAGTTGGTCGGCACACACGGTATACGGTTATATATATATAGATATATTCGCGAGCGGAACAAGCGGTTTGATATTCACACGGAGCTGATACAAGAAAAACGAAGCGTCTGTGTACGTGGCTCAGTACGAAGTGGACGAGTTGTCCCTTCATTCCCGCGGCGCTACACTCGGGTTTCGTAAGTGCGGACCGAGCCCGCCTGAGGGCGCAGCGCATGCTTTGGCGAGGAAGAAAGAGAAGTGAGAAGGAGGAAAGGGGAGCGTCTGCTCGTCGTGACGTCACGCTATGTGGCATGCAGTCGACGGCTTACAGACGGTGTTGGAGAGGACGAGTAAGGACGAGTGGCCAGGACGAGGAAGTGCGACGAGGGATGCAGCAGGAGGGGTATCTGGGCAACGGTGCCGACGAAGGGGCACAAAGACGAGAGCTGTAAGGCCCAGGACGGCGAACTTGCAGCAGGAGCAGTGGGCACGGTTAACCTCGAAGAGGTTATATTTACATATAGCTTCCTACTGCATTCATCCACTGCAACTGTTATCAGGTGAGATTAGTGTTTTGTTTATCACTGTAATCTCCCCTTACTAATGCTATGTTGTTTCTAGGTGTCTGGCGAGTGCTGCGGAGGCTGTTGCTGCTGCTGTTGTGGAGGAGCGGTCTACGAGTTGAGCTACGTTGTTGTACCTGAGAGACCACTCTGCCTCTGCAAACCCTCCAAACCAGCTAAGAGAGTTCCAATTTGATGTGCATGTCTGCTGTAAACTAACTCATCTTTATGTTTTCTAGGGTGTATGCTGCAGGCCTCCTTCATATCTAGAGAAGCAGCCGCTCCGCCCAAGGTGGATCAACTCATGCCTTTCAAGGCATAAAATCAGGTGGGTATCATTCTAATACCATTTTGCTTAAATTCTTGATTTCTAATCTCTTGTGTGTTTCCTTAGGTTGGTTCGAAAGCACAGGAGTAAGGAGAAGAGACGCCAGGATATGCTCAGCACACCGCAGCCGAGACCAGCCAGCTCCCACCTATGCGAGGCTCTATGGGATGGCAGCTGTGCGTCCTCTTCAGCTGCTTCAGGGCATTGGAGAGCTAGCTTGCTCTGTGTCGTCCAGGGGAATAGTGTATGTGTGTGTGTGTGTGTATAGTTAGTGAAATGGGTAGATAGTGTGCTATCGTTTCCATAGGCCAGTTCTGTCGAGCGTCGGACATGCACTGAGCAGTTCGTTCGACAGACTGGAAGTTGTGTAACGCACACAAAATATGGTGTTACAAAGTCCCCCTACTAAACCGAAGTGCAGCTACGCGGTTCGCGGTTTACTTGGGACGTGCTCACTCAGTAAGCAACTAACTAACTTATATGCTAACCTAATCTATGCTAATCGCTATGCTAATTGTCATTTCGTCTTGTTCTCTTGATAAACTATGAATATTTATTTGGCGCTACTAGGCATCTATAAGTACTAATGACTACTTACATTATAGCTGTACAATTGATCAGTCGTGATTACTCGGGTTGTATCTATAAAAAAGAAGCTAAAAACATTTTTATATACAGCGTTATTCTTACAGACTAAATTCTTAAATTTAAATTTTTCCTAATTAAGTAAGGGACACTTCATAGTACTGTGCTTAATATCTGACATTCTAAGGAAACAGAGTCCTATATAAAATGTTGATACAGTAATTTGTGCACGTAGCTGGCACGTGGTTACATGCTTATTTTATTACAAGTGATTTTACCAGTGAGTGGATGCTAGGTGAGTTCGCGTAACGAACCCACGCCCAAATATACGTTTTAAATACTTTAGCGAGGTAGTTGAAATCAGTCTTTGACGTCAAACATGTCAGTCTTTTTCTTTCCGAAATAACTTACTTAGTTTATACTACTCTATTTTATGTATGCACAATTTCTCACGTTTACACATTGTTATTGGTCTACGGAAGTCGTATGGGGTTATCGTGATGGGTCTATAACCCGGTGGTTTCTAATATGAACAAGTGAAAGAAGACTATCGAATGGAGTACTGCTTACGGTAAGAGGAGGGGAAATAATATTTACAATAAGGGACATTACAGGATACTGTCATGAGTTATCGGTAATCAAGGTGGAAGCTTACGCATTCGGTAGGAATGGACTGGAATTTCGATTAGGAGGGTATTCGGTATTGACGATAGGAGGGACGGGATGGATTTCAATAGGAAATTTACGGTATTGTCGGGAGGCGGAGGGGGGTACGGCATTGGCGATAGGGAAATGGTGTGTCCACATTAGGAGATTCGGTATCGGTAGGTGGGGAGTAGCAGACCGTTGCACCCGGCATTACTACGAGCACTGGCTGATTAGAGCCGTAAATCGCTGTTATAAGGTCGAGATTGGGGCTGTCCGATAGTCCGACGGTGCTGGTCCTGTGCACCGTGGGCAAGTGTGCATGTCGACATTTGGTTGGTCACATCTGAAGCAGAACTTATAGTCCCTCCGGCTTTTACAATGCGTATATCTATGACCTTCCTTCTTACAATTCCAGCAGGACCCTTGCGAAGAGACGGAGGCAGTATTATCCGATCGGTAGGGAGCTGGAGGCTGGATCTTTAAGCCCATCAAGCTGGGAATGGTCTTTTCTCGCGAAATAAATCGGGCCCATCGCATATATAGGGTATACCGACTGGTTCTCTGAGGCTCCGCCCTCTCTCAATTATCACTTCCCTTTCCGACTTCGTCTGGGTAGTAGCTGTCTTAGTGAAGGTAATTGAGTCCCCCATTGTATTGTGTACATGTCCCTTGTTCGGATCGCTTACCACATTAATGATGGGGTGAGTTTTAGACCTTTTTGGTTTTGCCGGTCTACGATAGGAGGGGTGGTTGGATAGGGATCGGACGGCAGGGGGGTGGTTCTTGGATGGATGGGTGGGAATCGGTGGGTGTTCGACCTGGACTGGTTTTTGGGTGGCCCTTTCCTCCCGTCGTGCGATTGCTGGGGTAGTCGCCACGTACGGGACCTTGAACTCCATCAAGGTGTTGCACGGGTCGAAGGGGCATGCAGCCCGACGTTCCCGGTCCTCATATGACCCTTTCGGTATCACCCCCTTCGAACGATCGATTAGATCGATCGGTTTCCTGGGTCGAAACATCCCCGAGAAGGGGTTGTATAGGAGTTGCGGCTCGTCCTCCGTTCGTACTAGGGCACTAGTCGAAACCGTGTGCGGGGATGCCACCCCCCCCCCCTCCCCCCTCACCCGGAGGTCGGCCGCGGCCCCGCCAGGGAGAAGGCTCCGCGAGTGGCTGGCTCCGCTTCCGCTCCCCAGACGGCCGAGCACCACTGCTGGTTTGGCCTGTATACTCTCTCCTCCGGTATTGTCCCCGGGCGGCTGATGACCTGGTGTGGCAGCTTGTATCTTCGACCCTTTCCCATTCCTTTTATTGTAGCCACTGGTGTTGTTACCTGTTGAAGGAATAGGTTGTTTAGATGGGATAGAGTAAGGATTCAGGTATGAAATATGCACTTTCGATTTTTTTGACTATTTACGTCCTGCAGCTTATACACGACAGGTGACAAGACTTTTTCTACTTTTAACGGATCGTCTGTTTAATTGTACGATTACTACGCTCGACAGGATTTGCTTGAGCGTGGTATGAGGCTATCGTCATTTGGAGAATACCCAGTTCATCCAACTTTGACGTCATAAGTTTGTTCGAGAATTCCGTTCCATTATGGGTTACAAAGTATTTAGGACATCCATAAATAGCGTTAACTTTCCTAAGAGGTCTGATTTTGACGTATTTCGTGAATAAGTCTTGAAATACTACGACATAACGACAATGCCCTTTACTAGTTGGCAATGGGCCCATGACGTCAGCTGCTACGATTTGCCAAGGTCCTTCTATTTTTCTTTGGGTCATAAGTCCCATTGGTGCCTGTTGTGGGACTTTATACATCTGACAGTCAGGGCACTCTTTTATATAACGAATAACATCCCTTTTCATTCTCGGCCAGAAATACGATTGGATCAGTCGATGATAAGTTTAATCGACTCCAAATGACCTGATTGGGGGGTGTTCTGACAATCGAATATAGCTCTCTCTCTCTATCGAGTTCGGGAACTACGAGTTTCAAACTGCCTAAGTCGGATACGATTGGATCGATAAGGGTATTAGGGAGATGTTTGTATAAGCAATTGTTTACAATTTTCCAATCTGGATATTTTTCTGGATTATTATTTACCATTTTAGTATACCAGTTATCCGCATCTAGCAATCCCGTTGCTGCTAAGCAGAAAACCTCATGAAACGAACGAAATATCGCATCAGGTACTTTATGGAGTGCTCCATTACGATGTATGATTTCCATATTTTAACCTTGAAGAGCTGTGGCTCATCTGGCTAACCTACCGGCTGGGTCTTTTGAATTTTGTAGCCAGGTGAGGCTACTGTGGTCGGTAATGACAGTAAATTTTTCGCCTGGGAGATATCCTCGAAATTTGTCTACTGCCCATATTACAGCCAGACATTCTTGTTCTGTTACTGTGTAGTTACGTTCCGTTTTTGCTAAGGTCCTACTGGCGTAGGCGATGGGGTGTTCTTCTCCCTGGAATATTTGCGTGAGCACTGCCCCTAAAGCGTAGCTGCTGCTATCTGTTTGTAGGCAGAACAGTAGGTTGTGGTCTGGTCGGGCTAAGACTGGGGCTTCGGTCAGAAGTATCAACAGTTTTTCGAAGGCTTGTTATTGAACTTCCCCCTAGGTCCAAGGGACATTTTTCTTCAACAGTTCGGTAAGGGGGATTTCTATTTCAGCAAGGTTTTTAATACAGCGAGCATACCATGCTACCATACCGAGGAATCGGCGAAGTAGCTTTAGGTTTCGAGGTGAGACAGAGTTTGGAATAAGGGCAATCTTATTTGGGTCTGTTTGAAGTCCTTCCCTGTTGATAACGTAATCCAGGTATTTAACTTCCGAGCAGCAGAACTCTGACTTTTCTCGGTTTATTTCTAAATAGATATAGAGCAGTTTTTTCAACACTTTTTCCAGCCAATATAGATGCTCTTCGAACGTATTTATTGCTATGATTATATCATCCACGTATACGAAAACATGGGGTTGTCAGTCTGGATCAAAGAGGTCGTCCATGGTGGTTTGAAAACTTGCGGGGGCGTTCGAGACGCCATACGGAAGTCTTGTGAACTGGAATGGCCCTTTGCCAGGTAATCCAAATACTGTGTACTGTTTACGCGTGACTTACGTCTATTTTCGAGAGGAATTTGGTGTTTCTTAGATTGTCTAGTAATATGTCCATGTCGGATAAGGGGTAAGCGTTTTTTCTTGTAACGCTATTTAGTGCTCGGTAGTCGATACAAAACCTTATTTTCCCGTCCGATTCTGGTACAATTACGGGACAACTACTCCAAGCGCTTTCTGAGGGTTCGATAATTCCCTCTGCTAGGAGACGATCAACCTCAGCGTGGGTAGCGGCTAAAAGTTTTGGAGAGATTCTACGAACACGTTGTTTTATCGGACTACAAACTTCTACAATTATTTCATGAGGTTTTATTTTAGCTACTCCAGGGGTTGCGTCCGGTGGTGGAATGGTGAGATCGGAAATATGTTTATCTAGTCTTTGTTGTTGTTTTCCCAATAAGTCGGAGGTCCCTCCGATTGCTGCCGTTGCCATGATTGCTCCTGGATCCTGATTTTTCGGATAAAATTTTCTCACTACTCCTTTGTCCGTGTGCCAAGTTCGATGTTCGTGGTCTATCGTCATCTTCAGCAGTGACAATAGGTCCATGCCCAGTATGATGTCTTAGGTCATTGTTTTTGATACTCTGATGTCCGCGGGTGTTTCTTTACCTTCGAGGTGGAATGTAAATTTTGTAATACCTTCGATTTTTTCTATTTCGCCGTTTGGCATCATCATGTATCCGGTCTGGGGTATTATTTCAGTCCCTATCTGTCTCACCGCTACTATCCCTATGAAGGAGGCAACTGCTGCACTATCTACGAGTGCAGGGAAGACTTTTCCTGCTATATCGATATTGAGGTACAGACGATTATCATAGTTTCCGACCGGACCAATAGGCATCGGTATGTTCTCTCCAGAACCTGAGTTGACTAGGCCTGAAGCTTTCGATGTTGTTTTTGCCGTGAGTATTTGGGCCTACCCGAGTTTAGAGGTTAACCTAGCCCTTACTGTTTCTCTCTTTGCTCGCTTCCCGCATTTGGTCTAAATCTTGGGCACGTACGTATCGTTACGGCACGAATACCACATTTATAGCACATGTTCCCTGTCTTTTTGGAACAGTCTGCTGCTCAATGGCCTCTGACTTTGCAACCCCAACATGGGTATACTTTTCCAGTTGTTCGATTTTCCTTACTTAATTTTAGGGGTTGGGTGGGATTGTTATTGATGGTAGGTTTCGTGTTATGGGGTTTTCGGAGGCGGGAGGGGGGTTTTGTTATTATTGCCATTATTCCAGTTTTTTTGGTTCGATATGCCTGATGCGTGTTCGACATCTTGTTTCCGTGCGAATTCGATCAATTGACCTGTTTTTGTTTTTACGATGTTGTCGACAGCTGCAACTTCGTTAGTGTCTTTTTCGTCTGTTAAATCGCTGTATTGTCGTACCGTTTCGATAGCGACAATGCAGTTTTTTCTTGGGGGTGTTCGATAAGCTAATTGAGGGCACAACGAATGTTCAGGTGGCGGTGGGAATCTATGTTTCTTCTTCCGATCCATTCGCATCTCTTCTTGTTGTCCCAAGGCCTGTAGTTCTTCAAACGTATAGAATTGATATCTATTTATCTTGGTGAAATAATCCTCATGTAGGTTGCGATAAGTTCTATCCAATTGAGCTATGAGGGTCATTGGGGGGATGCATTGATTCATCAATGCTCGGATATTTGCGATGAACGTAGCAATTGATTCTTCGGGTCCTTGCGATCTTGATCTAATATCATGTTCTAATTGTAATTGGAAATCCGATCTGCCATATTGTTCTTATAATATTTTTGAATTCCTCCAATGTTCATCAGTTTTATAGCAACGGTCGTGCTCAATACAAAGCTTGGTCTTTTAAAATAATGGGAATCATGTTCAAGACTTTCCGATCGGACATGTTGCAGCTTCTCCGGCAATCCTCTATTCAGGAGAGGAATTCCCCTAGATCTGCTTTTGGTTCTCCATTAACCCCCTGCGCAGAAAGCCGAGTATACTCGTACAAAACACACGTCATTTTTGTATACATTTTGCACCACAAATTTAAATCTTTACTTCGTTAGGTTATCTTCAACCTCTCAAGTTGAAGCTAAAAAGTATAGTTTTAATTTAGAAGATTCTGCAAGTTGGCAGAAAATATCGTTACAGACTTACATTTGATCTAGTCGGGTAGGGATCGATAGGGTCGTTGTATTTAAGTTCGATATGGGCTGAGGGATGTGTGTTCGATAGGTGGAATATTACTAATTCAAAATAATATGGGACACTAATTTTAACAAAGGTGGATTATTGTAAGCTAGCGTAGTTTACAAAAAAAATTAAAAATGTATTGCAAAATTAAAGAATATTGCATTGCAATAAAGGGTTGCTAACTAATTACAAAATAATAAAAAAAAATTTTTTATGTAATAACAAAAGAAGCAGAAAATTTTACAATTCCTTTAACCAGGTCCAAATAGTAAATCAAACTTTTATATGAAATATTTATTCGACTATACGAGGTAAATAGAAAATATTTATACTAAATATTTATTTCGAATTTTAATACGAATATTTACTACAAATAATATACTGTACAAGTTTCAATTTACAAGATTTTGAACTCAATATTAAAACAAAGTTTTATACGAAATTGTATACAAAGTGTACGAAAGTAGATTAGATATTATCTATTCGTAAAAAAAAACGAACAAAATTTATCGAAGGGGAAAAAACTATGCACTTATTTTTGATAAATCTACTTTGCAACGATTAAATCACTATAGTGATTATAGGATGGGGAATAGGTGTAAAATGTTACTGATCAGAAGGTGGGAATTTATAGTAGCTATAGGCGGAGAAAATAAATAATATATATTACGAAATTGTGCATAAAATACATAAAATAGGGTAAATGTGCGTAAAATATAAAATTATAAACATATAATAGTAATAAAAATGTTACCTTTTACTTTCGAGTGAGTGAGGTTTCTAAACTTTATACTTTTATTCAAGATCCAGAAAAATTTTCGTAAAGTCGTGGCAATTTACGAATATACTATTATTATACGAATATACTAGTATTATGTGAATATACTATTATTATACGAATATACTAGTATTATATGAATATACTATTAATATATGAATATACTATTATTATATGAATATACTATTATTATAGTAATGATGATTAATATTAATTTACTAGATTTATGTTGTGAATATTCTAATTTAAAATAAAAATAAAAATAAAAGTATGTATTCAACGTCTATTTAATTGAAAATAATTTCCACTGTGTGTATTTATAAGAAAAATGTATTTAAATCTGAATATAATTTATCCAGTTATGTACCATTGCTAATCACATTTACTAATTTCTGTAAAGATTTTTAATCAAAACAAAATTTTATTTGTTATACTATTATTTAAAATCGTTAAACAAATGGAATAACAATTGAGTCAAAAAGATTTTAATTAAACTGATTTTAATACAAATGTTGAAGTAGATTGTAGAGTCTATACTGTATCTAATGAACACGTGTTGACAAAAATTATTTCTCAACTACCTTCTAAAATTATCGTTTTGATATTACACAAAAAATTTCAAAATTGTTGATAGCTATCACGAATTTTATTTAAATAGTTTTCAAAATTAATACTCGAAAACAAAATTTTTGTCGAAACTTCACCACGCACTCACTAACTGTTTATTACACTAAATTTTGTATTTATACAATCCTAATTATTTAGGACATACGTATAAATTTGGGGATATATTTTATAGTATTCATGCCAGTGTGCAAAATGCAAAATAATCAGCATAAATTATTCATGCCAAGTAATGCTAGCGTGGCTTACCGCTTGACGCCAAAGAAAAAAAGATGGCTGCCTGCGAGACTATCTCGCGGCGCACATGCAAAAATGGCCAGCTACAAGCCGTCGCGGCGTTGTCGAGCGTCTCGCCGCGGCCGCGTGTATATCACTCGCGAAAATTCCAACTATATATTACAAGTGCCACTTTATGTTTAAATTCACCTGCACTGTCGTATTCTACGAATTATTAATCACGAATTAATTTTATTTAAATTTCAATTTAAGTTAGTAATTTAATGTCAATTTTGAACTTTAATTTTATTTTAATTCAAACTTCACCGGAATTTTTGTCGGCCCCACGTTGCTGCGTCAATTTTATGACAATAATTTTAGCTAATCCAGCCAAGATTATTGCGTCGCACATTTAACATTAATTTTATTCGAGACTTTAAATAAAACGTACACGGGAATTTAGGGTAATATTATGAACACTGGTGGTTTATTCAATTTAGATACAAGTATTGAGCGCCAGCTGCGCGAATTCGTAGCACGATTTTACAAGTTTTCTACCGACACATAGAATTACTTATACAATTAACTAACTACGGTGAGCACGCGGTACGGTGGAAAATGGTAAATGATCGGGAGGGGAAGAAGCTAAGTCTCAGAGACGCGAATTCAACTAGTATACGGCGACGAAATACACGTGGAAAGGCGTCGACGCGATGCTCGACACGCACACGGCGCAAGCTTTACAAAAAATTACCTATATATATATATATATATATATATATATATATATATATATATATATATATATGGGTATGCACTAAGGATAATAATAATATGTGCAACTTACTCTTTCATTCGAATCTGGTGTGACCTCCTTCGACGATACAAGTTGGTCAGCACACACGGTATACGTGTGTATATATATATATATATATATATATATATATATATATATATATATATATATATATATATATATATATATATATATATATATATATATATATTCGCGAGCGGAACAAGCGGTTATATATTCGTACGGAGCTGATACAAGAAAAACGAAGCGTCCGTGTACGTGGCTCCGTATGAAGTGGGCGAGTTGTCCCTTTGTTCCCGCGGTGCTACACTCGGGTTTCGGTAGTGCAGACCGAGCCCGCCTGAGGGCGTAGCGCATGCTTTGGCGAGGAAGAAAGAGAAGTGAGAAGGAGGAAAGGGGAGCGTCTGCT
This sequence comes from Gastracanthus pulcherrimus, assembly GCA_949152435.1. Taxonomy (NCBI): domain Eukaryota; kingdom Metazoa; phylum Arthropoda; class Insecta; order Hymenoptera; family Pteromalidae; genus Gastracanthus; species Gastracanthus pulcherrimus. The sequence goes on along the minus strand of OX424575.1, from coordinate 109,115,007 downwards.
TGTGATGACGTCACGCTATATGTCATGCAGTCGACGGCTTGCAGACTGTGTTGGAGAGTACGAGGAATGACGAGTGGCCAGGACGAGGAAGTGCGACGAGGGATGCAGCAAGAGGGGTATCTGGGCAACGGTGCCGACGAAGGGGCACGAAGACGAGAGCTGCAAGGCCCAGGACGGCGAACGTCCTGGACGAGCGGGCTACGAGTTGAGCTACGTTGTTGTACCTGAGAGATCACTCTGCCTCTGCAAACCCTCCAAACCAGGTAAGTGAGTTCCAGTTTGATGTGCATGTCTGCTGTAGACTAACTCAGAGCAGTTCGTTCAACAGACTGGAAGTTGTGTAACGCACGCAAAATGTGGTGTTACAACGTGTAAAAAACGTTAATAACTTTTGGTGTATTGCTTTAAAACTTTGCACGACATTGGATTTTGTATTCTAACAGCTGAAGGAACGTATACTAAAAATTTCAAACATGTGCTCAAAATATAAAAAAAAAAATTTCTTTACAATAAAATCCGAAGTTTGTGGGAATCGCCCATATATGCATAAACATATATGCTCCCGTTCCCGTGTGTCGTATGTGTACGCGGCCTTATATACCGCACGGAAACGCGCTTCCCAGACGCCGCTAGCCGCATGGCGCTTTGCGGCTGTCAAAAAAGACGTCCCGCACGAGCAATACAGGCTCAAGCACACGGAGATACATACATACATATATACACACGCACGCGGTGCGATTGATGCGTTGACGCGCCCCTCCACACGCGAGTCCCTTTTCTCTGAAAAAAAATTATATAGAATCGCGTGCCTCGGTGGCGCAACTGTGCTCGCGCAAGTGTTTCCTCTTTCTCTCAAAGAAAACAAAACAAAACACTCTCGCAGGCGTCGACATACTCATAGGCACTCGAACGTATGCGTCGCACGGTGCTGGCCTGTATGTTGCCGCTGGACGTACAGCGATTAGCGGTTTCCAGGAAAAGAAAAATCTTTCCGTGCGCACGCTATATTTTCGCGGCGCGTGCCGCCCTGTACACACACACACACACATATATATATATATATATATATATATATATATATATATATATATATATATATATATATATATACATATATATATATGTATATATATATATATATGTGTGTGTGTACAGGGCGGCACGCGCCACGAAAATATAGCGTGCGCACGGAAAGATTTTTCTTTTCCTGGAAACCGCTAATCGCTGTACGTCCAGCGGCAACATACAGGCCAGCACCGTGCGACGCATACGTTCGAGTGCCTATGAGTATGTCGACGCCTGCGAGAGTGTTTTGTTTTGTTTTCTTTGAGAGAAAGAGGAAACACTTGCGCGAGCACATATATGTATATATATATATATATATATATATATATATATATATATATATATATATATATATATTAGAAGGAGTCCGTCTCATCAGTCGGCATTTTTTTCTCTCGGTCGCCGAACACACGAAAAGACGGGCTCACATCGCCATGTAAATGTGTATATATGTGTGTACATATACAGGGCGGAATATATATATATATATATGTTCCGCCCTGTATATGTACACACATATATACACATTTACATGGCGATGTGAGCCCGTCTTTTCGTGTGTTCGGCGACCGAGAGAAAAAAATGCCGACTGATGAGACGGACTCCTTCTCGCCAAAATGTCTCCGGTGTACCTGCTCTCTTGCTCTCTCTCGGCGGTAACGTGCTGAACAAAATTTTCGCGCGGCCACCGGGCCTCTTCCCGTTTTCTCGCGATTCTCGGAAGAGCAACGGCGAGTCTATGTCCCTGTTCTATCGACATGCGACGACTCTCGCGATCGTTTTACCCGCACTTTTTAATCAATTAAATAAATAACTTACTCTTACTGAACTCTTGAAGACTCTGGGGGGGGGGAGGTGACTCTGCAGCTCTGGACTGATCCTCCTCTGGACCCACCGATGACCTGACTGCTACGCGTGCTTGACACACAACCTGTTAAAGTCGCTGGAATTATAGGTCGTCCAGGGAAGAAATAATTTGCTCACAGAGTTTATTTTAAATATAAACTATATTACTAAAAGGATTACTCTGCGCTCTCGGCTCTGAATACAATTAACAAATAAATTAAGGCACCAGAAGACGGCGAAAGCTCTAGATATCGGCTGCGAGGAAGCTGAAGTAGCACCAGGCGTCCTTGCAGTAGAGAGAGCGAGCACGGAGTGAGGACCCATGGCGCGTGCAGCGGCACGCGCGCAGGAGTTAGGCAGAAGAAGGGCGAGAGGGGGAAGGCGGGGAAGATATTATTTTCCCTTCGCGCTTACGCGCGATTGACACGAAGTCTGGCGCTACGCCGACAATAACAGAAGAAATGTATGTTATAATCGGCATGGAACACGACAACAGCAAATATTAATATGCATTTAATAAGATTCATGAGAAAATTATGAAAATATAAAAAAAGTAATAATATACTTATTGCATTTCTTGACCTCAATAGTGAGTACTAAAGACTATAATAGTTTGCGACACTATTAAACTATTTACTATTTCGTTGTTGAGCTGAAAAAAATTTTTGGTGTTCCAAAAATTTATACCAGTGGCACCTCCTGGACCTAAAAAAAAATTGAAACCTAGCAGCGCATTAGGCGCTTCTGCTCGCGGTAACATACTAACTTAACTCAGCGCTTTTGATCCTTCCTATAACAAAGAATCCTCTTCCAGTTGCAGCGATTCGAGCGCTTTTCGACGTCCCGAAAAAAGTCTTAGTAACCTTACAGTGTAGTAGGTGCTTTTGCTCGCGGTTACATACTAACTTAATGCGGCACATTTGATTCTTTTCTTAATGAAGAATCCTCTTAATGAAGGCGCTCCTGGAAATCCCGAAAAATCGATATATTGTAGCGCAACGGCCGCTCCCGTTTACATTAAAAATCCAATCCGACGCGGCTTATCCGGTGTCCTCGGTAGGAGGAAGTTTTCTAACAATAGCAGCGAATCAGATGCACCTAGATTTTCCAATTCGAGAAGTAGAAAGTTAAAAATTTATTGAAAGAAACTCACACCAAAAGAAAAGTCTTACATTTCGCGTACGATTAATGCGAATGAAAATTATTCACAATTTACAATTTTCGATATGGTCACATCAATTTCATGCACTTCCTGCGTGGTATTACTTTATATAGTATAAGATATGAACATTGTTTCAGCGAATTTTGGTGGTACATCCTGTTAAAAACGTTATCATTCTGCACTAGTGCCCGCATCCGTGCTATAAGTAAAAAGAGGTCACGCGTAAGAAAAAGTAAAATGTTATTAAAAAGAATCACGCATAACCGAGAGACCAAATAGATAGCAGACCCAACGCAAAAAATAGAAAAATAAAAACGAAAAAAAGAGAGGCAAAGACAAAGAAGTATCAGCAAAAGAAAGAAAAAAATATAGAAAAAAAAAGAGAAACAGTAAAACAAAAAAAGAAAGTGTAAGAAAATAGAAAATTGAAAAAAAGGTATCAAAAAAAGAGATGCAGTAAAACCAAAGAAATGGAAAGAGTAAGAAAAAAAGAGAGAAAGGCAGAGAACCAAAGTGAATAAATATATGACATCTACTTACGGATCGGAAAATATGAGACGTGCAAGGAAAGGGTCCAACCTGTTGGAAACGATTTTCGATGGGATGAGACTTTGGTAGATGCTTTGTAGTACGCAAAAATGAAGTTCTGCTGCTGTAGTTTGTCCTAGTGGGCCCTGGTTCTTGAGATAGGAGCTATTTTATTCTAAATATGCATTATTTTAATGAATAATGGTACCTCTACTTCATATTACTAGTATATAACTTTTGGTGCTGGAAAAAATGTTAAAAAAGTAAATAAAAGTAGATGAAAGGGGCTTTATTTTAAGCTTTGTTGTGTACAAAAATTTTCGAATATTCGAGGTAATTTATCTTTTATAAATTCGATGATTTTTCATGCATTTCTAGTCACCATTATCAATTGTTAATAACTTTAGACTAGATTCAAGGATTTCAGGCTAAAAATAAAGCTCTTTTCTTCTACTTTTATTTAATGTTTTAACATTTTTTCCAGCATCAAAATTTATTTAGTAATAATATGAAGTAGAGGTACAATTTTTCATTAAAATAACACATATTTGAAGTAAAATAGCTCGTATCTCGAGAACAAAGACCCATTGAATCAAACTAAGGCTGCAGGGCTTTATCTTTGGGCACTACTAAGCATCTCCCAAAGCCTCATCGAAAATTATTTCCCACAGGTCAGACACTCTCATTGTACGTCTCATATTTTCCGACGCAAGTAGATGTCATATATTTATTCACTTTGGTTCTTTGCCTTTGTCTCTTTTTTTTCGTACTCTTTCCTTTTCTTTTATTTTTTTTGTTTCACTGTATCTGAAAAAATATATTTGTCAATGCTTAACAGAATTAGGCCTTTTCTGTACCTTATTCCCTTAAATAATTTACTATTAATAAGAATTAAATTAAATATTCAGTAAGATATCTTCCATATTGGACCGGCTGTCTTTAATTACTAATAAGTACGTTCTTATTCGCATTTAGCGATCAAAAGAACCCCTATATACCACTAAAATCTTTTAAATAATTACTTTTAATAAAGAGTTAATATATTGAGTAAGCTATCCTCCATACTGGATCGACCATCTTGATTTACGAAACAGTAAGTTCAGATTCGGAGGGTGGTTAAAAAAGATTTTTCTTAGATGTTATTTAAAAATATCTGTCACCATGTTCAAATACTTTTATCTTTCATTAGCCTAAAGCAGAGATACAATTCAAAAACCGGAAAACAAAATTTCACCGTAAAAGCGCACATGTGAGTCTTGGGGACTGAATATTTTAGGAGAGACATATTTTTGGATACTACTAATTATAACTATAACTGAGCTGAAATTATTTATTGATCAGGGCATTTCTCATATGCTTATCCGGCTAGAGACTTTCTCGTGCTTTTACACACTTCTTTACAGATTTGTAAAATTTTTTCACATTTTCAGATATTTACTATGGCTAGATTTAAATTTAGTCTTACGTTATATTTTGATTGCTAAAAAGCATTAAAACAAACTCTAAAGCAGAAAAATAATATTTTGTTAATAATTTAATTTTCATTGATAGGGAAACTTTAGCATCACGTACATCACATCTAAAGGATGGCCTGAGTCGTTTATTTTGTCTAGTACCGTATGAAGTAATTACTCCTGAAATATGGGATCACGTTATGCCGCATTGGATGGAAGCTATTGTAAATGACGTTCCGGCTCATGAGTTACAGGAATTAAAAATCACACTATGGTAACTTATTTAATCCAAACACATACTTATACTATAATATTTGACATATAATTATTTTATTATTTTTACAGTAAAATATTGGATCCTGATATGAGCCCATTAGGCTTTGATACTAAAAAGATGTATAACTTTGTTGCAAAGCGTTTTACCAAAACGAATGCGAAGGTTCAAGAGCAAGCACTAAATTGGTTACAAACCTTGACAAGACTCGAAATAACTATTCCACTATCTCAACTTTTTTCAATGTTTAGTGAGGGAATTGTGGAAAATAAAACAGGTGATTTAATTAATGATGATATCACTGGAACTGCTGCTAAAGTAAACAAAATGAATTATATTCATGATTCATTAATATGTGCGTATAACTTTTTATACTTTATTTTAGTGCTTGCGTAAGAAACGATTTTTTTCTGCATTATCAGAAAGGCGGCGTAGTTATAGTAAAGAGAAGGTTGAAAAATATATGTAAAACGTGTCTGTGTGTGTGTATGTGTGTGTGTACGTGTCTATGAGTACGTGTGTGTATGTGTTTGTATTTGAGTGTGCGTGTGTATGTGTGTGCGTGTGTATGTGTATGCGTGTGTGTGTGTGCGGCTGTTCGTGTGTGCGTGCGTGTATTTGTGTGTGTGTGTGTCTGTGTGTATGTTTGTGTGTTTGTGTGTATAAGCCACTTCTTTTTATTTTAACCACTGATATATGTAAATGATCAGCCTTGGTACAAAGGCAAACAAAAATACGAAGTATCCTTTATATGATTTGTGGCCTCAGTTCTATGACGCTATGTGCGTAATAAGTATGTACCCACGTAATCGACTCCTCCTGCGCGAGAAAATGGACGTGCTGGTTGTACACGATCGGCGGGTGAATTACCCATTTTTTTGCGATTCTCTCGTATTGAGCTGCATATAAATGATGCAGTTTTGGATAAAATTCTGAATCTTGAGCTTTATTTTAACGATCCAGAACATTTTATGAATACAAGCTAACGTGAGTTGGATACAACCATGATATGTAAGGTAATGATAATAAGCTATAAGTAATGTAGCAGCCAACATATCTTACTGCTGTTTAAAAAGAATCAGGCCAGGACTTCAGGTAGGAGTGGGATGAAAGAAAATTCATTTCCGGAGTCGCGCACTTATAAAGGCCTATATTCTTTTAGGGTCCAGGGTGTGTGCCTCTGGAACTCGTTCCCCTGCAGTGTAAGATGCCTGCCATCATTTTGTAAGATTAAAACGGCGGTAGACATGCACACCAAGCAATTACACGGTGATCCGACTACACGGCGTTAAGTCCTTAAACGTTTCTTGTATATTCGTCCTAATTTATTCTTGTTCAGTCCTATTTTATTTTCTCTTCTACATTATTGTTGTTATGTATGTATTTATTAGTTTGAGATATAAGTATGAATTAGAAGCATTCAGTGCATGAGTATTTTATATATTGACGAGATAGATTAATGGTATGACTGATATATATTTTTATTTACTTTATTTTTATCGTTTTTGTATTTTATTAACGTTATGTGATATTGACATATAAGTATTTCTTAATACTGACGACCTGTGATAGGAATCAATGATCTAAATAATTGACTGAGCATATAATTTTAATATTATAACTGCGATACGCTATTGCGAGTAAGTGATGACTACAATTTTATTCCAAAGTGACTGTTGATTTTGTTCTTAACAAATAAAACATAGTCGCGTAAGAGTCCATGAATGCTGTATTTTGATAGGAAAAGAATGCGACACCACCAAATGGAGATTTAACACAGAATTCAAATGAAAGTTTCATTAGTTATGTGTGGAAGCTGGTTCCAAAACCATTATTCAGTAGCTTGCTAGTTTTCAAGATTGGAGTGTATACTGTTGTAACTTGCTTCAATGATCGTCGAACTGGCTTCCTCAAAATCATGAATATTTTTCAAATCAAGCCTGCAGATGCTTCGACTGTGTGAGTAAAAACAGCGATGACTCCAGACTATTTCATCCAGAGAAGAAGACACTTGCGAGCGCAAAGGTGGAACGTGTCAACAGGAGAAGAGCTTGAGTAGAATTACAGGATAATTTGTATGCAGCGGATACAAATTAAATGTTGTGAATATAATTAAGTTTTTATTGTACGCATTATCAACTACTTAAAGTTAAGGGGAGAAACCACATTAGAAGGTTAAAAAAATCTGATCTTTTTATTGCATAAATTGTTAGTATAACTATTAACGAATTCGCTGCCTTAATTTCTATTCGTTCTGATTTTATGAGCCTAAAATTGAGCGCCCATCGGGTAGTGCGGAGCGCCAGTTTTTTTTCAAACACGCTTTTTTCGGAACGACATTTTTTGATTCATGCGACTCTAGCTCAAAAAGTTATGAACCGATCGTTACGAAAATTGAAGGAGTGTTTCTTTATGAAATTACAAAGAACATGAATCAACAATTGGGATGAAATCATAATTTTAAGGGTGTTTTTTTATTGAAAATAATTGAAAAAGATAGGGTGAAAATGTTTTTCAAACCGTGTAAAAACTTAAATTTTCTCTATTTTTGCCCGCAATGAGATTCAGATTCGTAGAAAACATGTTAATAATGCAGAAAAACAACCATTTTGCTTTCAGATCAAAATTGCGACCTTCACATTTCCCGTGAACAACCAACTCGGACGATGACTTTCGGTTCATAATTTCGGCATTTTCAACACAAATGACTTGAAAAAATTTGTAAGTGTTGTTCAAAATATTAGTAAAGTGATTTTAAAGTTTGATTAAATTCTAATCAATTTGTCCCACTCAAAGAAATTCATGAAAACGCCTGAAAATCAGCCTCTTAATGTGGTTTTCCCCCTTAAGTATTTTTTTAGTTTTCAGTAAATCCTGGATTAAGTGGGTCACGTCAATACTCCCATGAGAATGACAGTTCAGGTTAAAATGATACACATGTACTTTGAACATATTAAAACCTTAAGCGTCAATTGGATCACATTAGCTCTTTAAACCTTACGGTAGTGGAAGAAATATGGAGATTTTCATAATAGCCAATCAAAGAGACCTAACGACCTTAAAAAAAATAAAAAAAGTTTCTTGAGTTATATTTTGATAAAATGTTTAAATTTACCGAAAAAAATCATATAATACATAATGAGCTTATTATTTTTACCTTAAAGCGTATTATCATTAATTTAAAATTGAATGATGTATCTGTCCCCTCAAGCAGATTATTATAAAGTTATTGAGTCGTTATCCTACTGCTGCTTCAGCTGTATTACTGCGTTGTATAAAAACTAATCTAAAAATATAACGAGACAATATAATTGAATTTATTGTGGTGTATAAGTATTTTCACTACGACGTTTAATCCTAAATTGTTAACAGAACTCTGGCGTTGTAGTTAATTATAAATAAAATTTTTTGTTAAATATCAATTAGATAGAAATTCGTAAAGATTTACAAATAGTGTTAATCAGTAATTTTGTCACTAATTCAACTAATTACAACTGTAATAATTTTTATTAATTTCTCTTATTACCAGAAATTAATAGTCCAGTAAGGGTTACAATTTTTAGGCAATTTGGATTAAAATCTTCTAGTCCTTATCAATATACTAATACTAAGGATTATTATTTTTACGAAAATTTTTTTTTTAAATATGAATTACATGCAGGTAAACAATATTATTTCTGTAAAAATTGTATTAATTTTTGTTGAATGTATAGTACATTTATATTGTAGCATAGCATCACCAACAAAGAGCCAGCACGAGTCAGCAGAGCGGTTCAGAAGCCAGCGCCTGTATAGCAACAGCGCACGCAGCACATAGTGGTATAGGTAACGATGTTTTAGACAACGAAATTAATTGGCTATTAGATAGCGGGTGTACCGACCATATAATTAACAATGCGATTTATTTTGAAAATTGTATTGAATTAAAGCAACCTATAAATATTTATCTAGGAGATAACAGGTTGGTAAAAGCAACTAAGATTGGAAAAGTTATAAGTTATTTTGATGCTATTGGAAAGCAAAATAAAGTAATTATGAGTAATGTTTATTATACGAAAGATATAAATATGAATTTGATTAGTTTTGGAAAATTAACGGATAATAATACAATTATTTCGAAAAATAATATTGCAAAAATCATAGATAAAAATGATAAGTTAATAGCTGTTGTATACAAAGGAAATCAAACGTATAAGATTACAAGTAAGTTAATTTACGAAGAAAAGATTGTAAATAGTGCCGAGTGTAATAATAACAATATGAGTTTGAAAGAAAAATGGCACAGAATATTAGGACACGTAAATTTTAGCCATCTAAATTCACTGTGTGAACAACAGTTGTTAGAGGGTATTCCAAGAGAACTTGAATCGAAACATATGAAGTGTAAAACTTGTATTGAAAACACGATGCACCTTTTAAAAATAATCGAACATAAGCAAAAGACATTTTGGAATTATCCATACAGATGTTTGTGGTAGATTTAAAACACCTGGTTTGAATGGTGAAAGATATTTTGTTTCTTTTATTGATGATTATAGCAAAATAGTTAAAGTTTACTTCATTAAATTCATTAATGAGTCAGAAAATTTGACTGAAAGGAAAGTAAAGTTTTTGAGATGCGACAATGGCAAAGAATTTTTAAATAATAGATTCCATAAATTTGCAAAAGAAAAAGGTATTATCATAAATAATTGTCCAGTGTATGTACATGAATTAAACGGTGCAGCAGAAAAAATTAATAGAACAATCATGGACATGGCGCGTTGTTTACTAGCAGAAGCAAATGTACATAAAATATTTTGGCCTGAAATAATATGGGCGGCTGCATACTTGAAAAATCGTACTTTAGCGAATATGATAGAAAAGAAAACTTCGTATGAAATATTTTTTAAAAACAAGCCAAATATTGAAAATTTAAGATTACATGGAAGCAGAGTTTTTGTACGAATACCAGAACAAAACAGATTTTCTAAATGCGATAAAAAGGCAGATATGGGAATATTACTAGGTTATAGCGATGTTGGCTATAGAGTTCTTGTGAATAATAAAATAATAGTAGCGAGACATGTTGATATTGGAGATAAATATAAAATGCATTAATCTTGATGAAGATGATAATGATAATGAAAGTAATGCTAGTTTAGATGATAGCTTAAATGAAAATGTCTTTGAACGTGTAGATGAAAATGAAATAGCACAAGATACTTAGAAAAGTGATCAAGAAAATCTAAAGCCAAAATCTCCACGTAGATCAACACGTGAAAAAAAGAGTCCGATTAGATATCCAAACAATTCTTCGCCTTCATTTCTAAACCAACCTTTGGAAAAGTTTAGAAATTGTAGTACTATAGTATATTACGATACATGTGACCTAAGTGGCCCATAATTGCACGGCGCGTAGTTAGCGCCCGAGCGTAGCGAGGGCGATACCGTCGCGCCGTGCAATTATGGACACTTAGGTCACGAGTATCGTATACTATTTTGTAGCACGCGTGACATAAACCCGCCACCGACATCGGGGAGGGTGTATGGTGCGGGGGTGGGCCGGGCGGGGAAGGAGGGGGGGTTTCGGGGGGGCGAAGCCCCCCCGCATAAAAAAAAATAAAAATATAATCCAAAAAACATAAAAAATAAATTAAAGAATTTAGAAATCGTATAAACAAATTATTATTTAACCAAAATTCATTAGTTAATTAATAATCAATGTCAACTTTTATACATTGTTTGAATAGAACCTTATATAAATAAGATATTTTGTTTTTTGAAAAGATAATAAATGTTTATTATTACCAGTTAATTAGAATATATTTATTTACCCTATCATGAAATTTTTTAAATTACATTTTAATAAATTTCTAATATTAATCATGAAAAAAAATTAATACTGAATTTTAAATTGAATTTCAGATTGAATATTCAAAATACGCGCCAAATTGTCATATACAATCAGTTGAACTAACCTCTAAATTTGAAGCATTATTTTAAGGATTTATAATTATTCTCTGATTCTTGACATGCGTATTTACCAGGTTTACTACTTCTTCTTTCTATTATTATGAACGAAAACGTTTATTTTGAGTGTTTTTAGTTTTTATTATAGGATAGTAGGGATCTGTGGCCTATGTGAATTCATTATTACACTGTGTAATAAAGCGCCACTTAGGTCACGGATAAGCGTGACCTAAGTGCGGGTTTAGGTCACACAGTGCTATAAATGATATTTCAATACATTATTGTAGAGTAGATGTATTTTTCACATTTGAGGAGGCGTTAAATAGTATTGATAGTAAAAATTGGGAAAAAGCCATGGATCTAAAAATAGATTGCATAAATAAAAATAAAACTTGTCAATTAGTTGATAGAATAAAAGATAAAAAGATTCTAGATATTAAACGGGTTTATACAAGAAAATCGGATGATAGATATAATGCTAGGTTAGTTGTATGAGGCTTTCAACAAACTGATGTAATTGATGATACTATATGTTCCAGTCGCAAAAAATCAGACTTTAAAAATTTTGTTTTCTTATTGTTGTCAAAATAGTTTAAAAATCGAACAAATGGATGTAGAAACTGCTTTCTTAAATGGAAAAATAAACTTGGAGGTATATGTCTATCAACCAAAAGATTACGAGGACGAAACTAATAGAGTGTTAAAATTGTTAAAAGCGTTATATAGATTGAAAGAAAGTCCTAGAGTATATTACAAAATTAGGTTTTGAAAAGAGTAATGTAGATCTCTGTTTGTATAAAAAAGGTAATGGAAACAATGAAAGATGATCTATTAATTTGTAGTAAATGTAATGAAAGTATACAAAGTATTAAGAAACTCTTGTCAAACAAATTTAAAATTAAAGATTAAGGAGAAATTAAAGAGTATCTTGGAATCAATATAAAATATAACTATCTTGAAAATAAACTCACATATAGAGTCATTAGTTGATAAATATAAAATTTTAAAACTTGATAAGGCTGAAAGCTGTGAGCAAATATAAAGTATAGATATTTGATAGGTGTTTTTTTATGCATTAGTTCAAGTACAAGACGAGATATAAGTTATAGCGTCAATTATCTTAGTAGATATCAAAATAGTTATAGTGAAACGCATTGGGAATATGCATTGCGAATTTTGAAATATCTGTATTTAATAAAAGATTTAAATTTACATTATAAAAGAAATGAAAAATGCGATATTATAAATTGTTATGTTGATGCCGATTGGACTGGCGATGATATCGATCAAAAATCTACATTTGGATATATAATAAAAATGCATGGAAATGTAATTGATTAGAAATCAAGAAAAGAAAAATGTTTAACCAAAGCTTCGACATATGCAGAGTGCGTAGCATTATCTGAGGAAAGCGTTAAAGAAAATGAAATTGAAGTATATAAGATACATACGAATGAAAATATTGCGGATATATTTACGAAAGCGCTATGTAAAGAAAAGTTTGATAAATTTAGAGAATTGTTAAATGTAAAAACATAACGTACATTATTAATGTAAGGAGGCGTGTTGAATGTATAGTACATTTATATTGTACACTATAGCATAGCATAGTTACACAGTTTTCAGTGCGTGCTGTGCGTGAGAGATAGCACAGCAGTAGTATAGAGATGCACACATGTAAGTTTCCCCATTCTAGCGCACGTATGTGAGAGTCGTACGACAACGCGACGCACAATGGGGCCGTTCGAGATAAAAAAGGGAAAAAATTCACGCTTTAAGCTAGGTTGCACAAAAAATGATTTTTTTTTTATAAATATTCCTTATGTGATTACGTACAAGAATCGGTATCCCCCGCAATGATCCGGAAATATCTAATATGTTACGAGGGTAGTTCAATAAGTCTTTAGAATGACCAACAGATGGCGCGCGAATCGCTCCAAATCATCTGTTTTCAGTCAGCACCACTCCCGACTAGATATATGGTGCAGTCACAGTCCACATCTTCTGAGTTTACGTGTTTTTATAACCAATAGAAAAAAAAATATTGCTTGTTAAGAAAAATGGAAAAAAACGAGTTCAGAGCGGTAATTAAACATTTTCATTTAAAGGGTTTAACTCCATATGAGATAAAAAATGAATTGGACTCAGTTCATGGCACATCTGCCCCTGCCTCAGCAACGGTTTATAACTGGGTAAATGAATTTAAGCGTGGTCGTACATCAATAAGTGACGAACCACGTTCAGGAAGGCCCGTAGAAGCAACTACTCCCGAAATCATCAATAAAATCCACGATATGGTGTTGAAGGATAGAAGATTAAAAGTGCGTGAGTTAGCTGAGGCCACAAGGATATCTATAGGTGCAGTTGTTTCAATTCTACATGAAAATTAGGCATATATACATGTGATGGAGTTTGCCTATGCCCGGAAATAATACAAAATTTTTGTTAGTTCTTGACTAACTTTGAGCAACATGTGTGTATATATATATATATATATATACCACTCTATTGCGTTTATTCACAGCTGAGAGCAAACGCGGCACCCATCTTGCCGATAGCTTTTTCATGCCTAATTTTTCATGTAGAATTGAAACAACTGCACCTATAGATATCCTTGTGGCCTCAGCTAACTCACGCACTTTTAATCTTCTATCCTTCAACACCATATCGTGGATTTTATTGATGATTTCGGGAGTAGTTGCTTCTACGGGCCTTCCTGAACGTGGTTCGTCACTTATTGATGTACGACCACGCTTAAATTCATTTACCCAGTTATAAACCGTTGCTGAGGCAGGGGCAGATGTGCCATGAACTGAGTCCAATTCATTTTTTATCTCATATGGAGTTAAACCCTTTAAATGAAAATGTTTAATTACCGCTCTGAACTCGTTTTTTTCCATTTTTCTTAACAAGCAATATTTTTTTTTCTATTGGTTATAAAAACACGTAAACTCAGAAGATGTGGACTGTGACTGCACCATATATCTAGTCGGGAGTGGTGCTGACTGAAAACAGATGATTTGGAGCGATTCGCGCGCCATCTGTTGGTCATTCTAAAGACTTATTGAACTACCCTCGTAACATATTAGATATTTCCGGATCATTGCGGGGGATACCGATTCTTGTACGTAATCACATAAGGAATATTTATAAAAAAAAAATCATTTTTTGTGCAACCTAGCTTAAAGCGTGAATTTTTTCCCTTTTTTATCTCGAACGGCCCCATTGTGCGTCGCGTTGTCGTACGACTCTCACATACGTGCGCTAGAATGGGGAAACTTACATGTGTGCATCTCTATACTACTGCTGTGCTATCTCTCACGCACAGCACGCACTGAAAACTGTGTAACTATGCTATGCTATAGTGTACAATATAAATGTACTATACATTCAACACGCCTCCTTACATTAATAATGTACGTTATGTTTTTACATTTAACAATTCTCTAAATTTATCAAACTTTTCTTTACATAGCGCTTTCGTAAATATATCCGCAATATTTTCATTCGTATGTATCTTATATACTTCAATTTCATTTTCTTTAACGCTTTCCTCAGATAATGCTACGCACTCTGCATATGTCGAAGCTTTGGTTAAACATTTTTCTTTTCTTGATTTCTAATCAATTACATTTCCATGCATTTTTATTATATATCCAAATGTAGATTTTTGATCGATATCATCGCCAGTCCAATCGGCATCAACATAACAATTTATAATATCGCATTTTTCATTTCTTTTATAATGTAAATTTAAATCTTTTATTAAATACAGATATTTCAAAATTCGCAATGCATATTCCCAATGCGTTTCACTATAACTATTTTGATATCTACTAAGATAATTGACGCTATAACTTATATCTCGTCTTGTACTTGAACTAATGCATAAAAAAACACCTATCAAATATCTATACTTTATATTTGCTCACAGCTTTCAGCCTTATCAAGTTTTAAAATTTTATATTTATCAACTAATGACTCTATATGTGAGTTTATTTTCAAGATAGTTATATTTTATATTGATTCCAAGATACTCTTTAATTTCTCCTTAATCTTTAATTTTAAATTTGTTTGACAAGAGTTTCTTAATACTTTGTATACTTTCATTACATTTACTACAAATTAATAGATCATCTTTCATTGTTTCCATTACCTTTTTTATACAAACAGAGATCTACATTACTCTTTTCAAAACCTAATTTTGTAATATACTCTAGGACTTTCTTTCAATCTATATAACGCTTTTAACAATTTTAACACTCTATTAGTTTCGTCCTCGTAATCTTTTGGTTGATAGACATATACCTCCAAGTTTATTTTTCCATTTAAGAAAGCAGTTTCTACATCCATTTGTTCGATTTTTAAACTATTTTGACAACAATAAGAAAACAAAATTTTTAAAGTCTGATTTTTTGCGACTGGAACATATAGTATCATCAATTACATCAGTTTGTTGAAAGCCTCATACAACTAACCTAGCATTATATCTATCATCCGATTTTCTTGTATAAACCCGTTTAATATCTAGAATCTTTTTATCTTTTATTCTATCAACTAATTGACAAGTTTTATTTTTATTTATGCAATCTATTTTTAGATCCATGGCTTTTTCCCAATTTTTACTATCAATACTATTTAACGCCTCCTCAAATGTGAAAAATACATCTACTCTACAATAATGTATTGAAATATCATTTATAGCACTGTGTGACCTAAACCCGCACTTAGGTCACGCTTATCCGTGACCTAAGTGGCGCTTTATTACACAGTGTAATAATGAATTCACATAGGCCACAGATCCCTACTATCCTATAATAAAAACTAAAAACACTCAAAATAAACGTTTTCGTTCATAATAATAGAAAGAAGAAGTAGTAAACCTGGTAAATACGCATGTCAAGAATCAGAGAATAATTATAAATCCTTAAAATAATGCTTCAAATTTAGAGGTTAGTTCAACTGATTGTATATGACAATTTGGCGCGTATTTTGAATATTCAATCTGAAATTCAATTTAAAATTCAGTATTAATTTTTTTTCATGATTAATATTAGAAATTTATTAAAATGTAATTTAAAAAATTTCATGATAGGGTAAATAAATATATTCTAATTAACTGGTAATAATAAACATTTATTATCTTTTCAAAAAACAAAATATCTTATTTATATAAGGTTCTATTCAAACAATGTATAAAAGTTGACATTGATTATTAATTAACTAATGAATTTTGGTTAAATAATAATTTGTTTATACGATTTCTAAATTCTTTAATTTATTTTTTATGTTTTTTGGATTATATTTTTATTTTTTTTTATGCGGGGGGGCTTCGCCCCCCCGAAACCCCCCCTCCTTCCCCGCCCGGCCCACCCCCGCACCATACACCCTCCCCGATGTCGGTGGCGGGTTTATGTCACGCGTGCTACAAAATAGTATACGATACTCGTGACCTAAGTGTCCATAATTGCACGGCGCGACGGTATCGCCCTCGCTACGCTCGGGCGCTAACTACGCGCCGTGCAATTATGGGCCACTTAGGTCACATGTATCGTAATATACTATAGTACTACAATTTCTAAACTTTTCCAAAGGTTGGTTTAGAAATGAAGGCGAAGAATTGTTTGGATATCTAATCGGACTCTTTTTTTCACGTGTTGATCTACGTGGAGATTTTGGCTTTAGATTTTCTTGATCACTTTTCTAAGTATCTTGTGCTATTTCATTTTCATCTACACGTTCAAAGACATTTTCATTTAAGCTATCATCTAAACTAGCATTACTTTCATTATCATTATCATCTTCATCAAGATTAATGCATTTTATATTTATCTCCAATATCAACATGTCTCGCTACTATTATTTTATTATTCACAAGAACTCTATAGCCAACATCGCTATAACCTAGTAATATTCCCATATCTGCCTTTTTATCGCATTTAGAAAATCTGTTTTGTTCTGGTATTCGTACAAAAACTCTGCTTCCATGTAATCTTAAATTTTCAATATTTGGCTTGTTTTTAAAAAATATTTCATACGAAGTTTTCTTTTCTATCATATTCGCTAAAGTACGATTTTTCAAGTATGCAGCCGCCCATATTATTTCAGGCCAAAATATTTTATGTACATTTGCTTCTGCTAGTAAACAACGCGCCATGTCCATGATTGTTCTATTAATTTTTTCTGCTGCACCGTTTAATTCATGTACATACACTGGACAATTATTTATGATAATACCTTTTTCTTTTGCAAATTTATGGAATCTATTATTTAAAAATTCTTTGCCATTGTCGCATCTCAAAAACTTTACTTTCCTTTCAGTCAAATTTTCTGACTCATTAATGAATTTAATGAAGTAAACTTTAACTATTTTGCTATAATCATCAATAAAAGAAACAAAATATCTTTCACCATTCAAACCAGGTGTTTTAAATCTACCACAAACATCTGTATGGATAATTCCAAAATGTCTTTTGCTTATGTTCGATTATTTTTAAAAGGTGCATCGTGTTTTCAATACAAGTTTTACACTTCATATGTTTCGATTCAAGTTCTCTTGGAATACCCTCTAACAACTGTTGTTCACACAGTGAATTTAGATGGCTAAAATTTACGTGTCCTAATATTCTGTGCCATTTTTCTTTCAAACTCATATTGTTATTATTACACTCGGCACTATTTACAATCTTTTCTTCGTAAATTAACTTACTTGTAATCTTATACGTTTGATTTCCTTTGTATACAACAGCTATTAACTTATCATTTTTATCTATGATTTTTGCAATATTATTTTTCGAAATAATTGTATTATTATCCGTTAATTTTCCAAAACTAATCAAATTCATATTTATATCTTTCGTATAATAAACATTACTCATAATTACTTTATTTTGCTTTCCAATAGCATCAAAATTATAACTTTTCCAATCTTAGTTGCTTTTACCAACCTGTTATCTCCTAGATAAATATTTATAGGTTGCTTTAATTCAATACAATTTTCAAAATAAATCGCATTGTTAATTATATGGTCGGTACACCCGCTATCTAATAGCCAATTAATTTCGTTGTCTAAAACATCGTTACCTATACCACTATGTGCTGCGTGCGCTGTTGCTATACAGGCGCTGGCTTCTGAACCGCTCTGCTGACTCGTGCTGGCTCTTTGTTGGTGATGCTATGCTACAATATAAATGTACTATACATTCAACAAAAATTAATACAATTTTTACAGAAATAATATTGTTTACCTGCATGTAATTCATATTTAAAAAAAAAATTTTCGTAAAAATAATAATCCTTAGTATTAGTATATTGATAAGGACTAGAAGATTTTAATCCAAATTGCCTAAAAATTGTAACCCTTACTGGACTATTAATTTCTGGTAATAAGAGAAATTAATAAAAATTATTACAGTTGTAATTAGTTGAATTAGTGACAAAATTACTGATTAACACTATTTGTAAATCTTTACGAATTTCTATCTAATTGATATTTAACAAAAAATTTTATTTATAATTAACTACAACGCCAGAGTTCTGTTAACAATTTAGGATTAAACGTCGTAGTGAAAATACTTATACACCACAATAAATTCAATTATATTCTCTCGTTATATTTTTAGATACATATATATGTGTGTAACTATGTGCGTATATATATATATATATATATAACATATTAGATGTTGCGGGATCACTGCGGGGGAAACGGATTCTTATAGGTAATCACATAAGGAATATTTGTAAAAAAAAAATTCATTTTTTGTGCAACCTCGCTTAAAGCGTGAATTTTTTCCCTTTTTTTCCCGAACGGCCCCACTGTGCAACGCTGCGCGACTACGACTCAGGCTACTCGTTGCTGTACGCTCGGAGAGAGCGGCTCGAATACGAAGCATGCATTGTACATAGTGTCAATAAATCACATTATTATATCTAAACCTCTCCACCTTAAGCCTCCATATATTTAATATTTTTGTAAAATAAAACTGTTAATATATATATATATATATATATATATATATATATATATATATATATATATATATATATATATATTAACAGTTTTATTTTACAAAAATATTAAATATATGGAGGCTTAAGGTGGAGAGGTTTATATATATATATATATATATTAGGGTGTCCTTTAATTCCCAAATTGCCGCTAGGTCGGCTCCCACCCCCCAGATGTATTGGTTATGACCGAAAACTAGGAAATACACCGAGAAAGCCCACCAAAAAAGGGACTAGACCCTGCCACTTTTCAAAAAACGGTTTTTCCGCATTTATACGCGTTTTTGCTATGTAAAAATTTCTTCCGGGCTCCTAAATATATTAAATGTGCGTAAATATCATGTAACATATTTGTAAAATGTATAAAGTATGTTCAGTAATTTTCTAGAGCCGGGAAAATAAAAGTTGAGCCAAATATAGCGTCCAAAACCTTAAAAAATACCGATAAAAGCAGATTTTTTTTCACCTTTATGCGTTTTTAATCATAATCGGCTTTACATTGAGTTATCAGACTAGTATATTCTGAAAGTAAAGTTCAAAACGACAATTTCGTTTTTTGGACGATTTTCTATCCCCTCTAGAACCGAAGATATGGCCGTTTGAAATTGGCCAAAAAATCAAAGTATCAAATCTGTGAATAGGTGCATGAAGACTTTTATGGATCACCACTTCGTTAGCTCTTATTTAGGTATCTGAGGTCCAGTCGACTTTTGCAAAAAACAAATTGAAGGTTTTGATTTTAGCTTCTGTGCACCCTTTAGAGCCCGACTATGCCTGGTGCATCTCCAGAAATAAGCATGATTAAAACTTTGACAATTTAAAACATAAAAAAGTTATTCATATTCTAGAGCAATTTTTCCATAAATTTTGTACTATAAGTACTTAGTTATATATTTAATTTCAACAGTGTAAAATCTTAAAATCTCAAATTTACTCGTCACAATTAATTAATATTGTCAATTCCATAGTTATTAGCAGGACTGCATCATGCATGATTCTATTGACAAAATAAACGAAATTTTATTTTTTACTCTCTATTGACTACTCTTGACATGTTCTAATAATTAAGGCAAATACTTTTCGTTAAAATTAATTTTTATAAATTTGTTAAACCAAGTTAAAAGAAATTATTAATACAAATTTTCTTAGAATTTACTCGGATCTCTGAAAAAAAAATCAATGAAATGCCGCAATGATCTCTTTGTTCGTAAATTCTTCATTCAAAGATTTATACAAAATAATTAAACGTCGTTTTAGTGTTTTGTCAATGAAATTTATTGTATACAATTAAACATTGATTTTCACAGAATATACAGAATAATATTTAATTGCTTGTTTTCAGTTTTTAATTATTGTCTTCTTGTTCGCATCAGGGAATTCTTTTCTGAATTCTTCAACGACTTGGATTAAATGATTTTTTTGAACTTCATCGTTTGTTAAAACATTGATGTAGTCTTGAGTTAAGTGCACAGCTCTCTCAGCGCAATCATTGACTACTCTAATATTTACAACTTTCTTTCGACTTTCAATAAAATATTTATTCGTACTCCACGTACTGCAGTCTTGAGCTAAAAATGATATGTTTAACCCAAACCTCTCAAAGAAATAAGAACTTTGGCTGCTAATAAAATAATCAAGTTCTTTGTTCAGCAATCCCTTCATGCCAATTGCAGAAACGTTAAATTTTTTTGGAGTATCAATGTCGTTTTCAATGTGCTTAGTTTGCAATGCTTCAACCATTTTTTGTTTTACACTAACTGGTACTCTTTCATCGAAAAATGAAAGAGCACATATTTCAGGAGATAAATACCATAGATGATTTTCAAGTTTATTTAAAACAGCTTTTGAAATATTAGCATCGATTGACTCATACTCAATTAAATTTTTTAATAATCTCAGATCATTATTGGGTGCTGCAACTGCCAAAGGTGATGTAAACCATGGTTCGATATACACAAAAACAACAAATTTACATATGCTGTAAAAGTTGTTTTCTTCGTGCTTTTTTAATTTGAATGCCTTTCTCAGTAAAAATATTTTTACAGAGTAAATGGCTTTTGCCATACAACGAGCGTGATGGCATGCTCCAGGCTTACAAATCTGTATATCATCCGCAACGCCCAAAAATAATAAGCTTAACTCCAACAACTCTTTGTAGTCATCTCTAGGTTGTTGCTTTTGTATGTACTCTTTTATGAAACTGACTATGTGAGGGATCTTATTTTGTAATAATGGTTCTAATTTACCCAGTCCGTTTTCACAGTTTGCCGATTTAATGGTAGACCATTCCTTTTTAAATTTTTGGAATATTGGTACATTTGGTCCATTCATACCAGGCACTTTTATTCCAAAAGCTGCAGCTAATAAAATTTCGAGCATATGATGACGGCACGCGAAATATAACAAATCTCTGTCAATCAATTGCTCTAAAATTACTGCTGCACCAGATCTGCGCCCAAAATTCGCCGGGGTTGTATCGCAGCACACCTTGCGTTAAATGTGTCAGCCCCCAGTCATCCAATGCTTGATAAACAGCGTTACCTATCGTTGATCCTTTTTGGTCTTCTAATCCAGGCACATTAATAATTTTCTCAATGTTTCCACTGCACATCAGGATGGGTAAACGATCAATTTGTTTACATGTTATCGTGTCTGGAATAAGTTTCCCGTCCCAGTGCACGATCAAATGTGGTATAGATTTATCCATCAGCAATTCTTTTACTTTCTCAGCTTTCTTTTTTCGAATTTCAGCCCGCGATCTGTTGAAGGATGATTTGTTGAGTATTAAAGTTTCTATATCGACACCTAATGCATTTGCAACTGTGCATATTATAAAGACTGAATTTCTGTAAGAAATCTTGCATTTATCAAAAGCTGCTACTACTTCTGGTGTCATCACATCTATGGACCCTCTAACAGATTGGTTTACATATGATCGTCCATGCGGTACAGAATATACAGACCCAGAACTAGGCAGATGAGGTGAAGAATCTGTTACTTCACTTGACTGTGATTGAGATCCTATACTCAATGGTTCTTGGGTTGATTTCTGATGTTCCCCTGAAAAAATTGATAAATCATATTTTCAATCCCTGGTGGAAGTATTTTTAAATTGCAGGAAATAATAAAAAATAACAACAAATAATGAAAGATATTAATAAACAACAAGCGATAATGAATAATAAAATCAAATAAAAATAAATAACGATAGATAATAGCAAATAATAAAAAATAATAGCAAGTAGTGGTAGTTACTGGTAGTCCAGATTGGGACATATTTATTTGTCATTATTTATCATAATTTGATTTTTTTCAATATTCTTTAAATAATTTTTTTTTTGTTATAATTTATCAAATATTATTCAACATTATTCATTTATATCTTTATACGCTCTAGCAGCACCATGTAGACGAAAATTTTTTTTTATTTTATATCATGAAAAACAACGTTTTGTGTGTCTCAGACACCCTTCTTCAGGTACAAAAAAAATAAAAACCAAGTTTACTTATAACTAGGTACTTATCGATAGAAGGCTCGCTTTCCCATGTACCACACTGTTAAAAAAACCCTTCTAGATAGAATTCAGATCTCTCTAGACGGATTCTCGGTGTCAGGTTGTTGGGGCACAATTTTGCGGAGCACTTATTTATAATATTATTGATATACACTAACACTTATATATATTAATCTCAATATAACACACACTTTTTAAACACTACTATTTTTGCACTTATTTGGGAGCATTCACTATCTACAGCAATATAGTTTGTTAGATAAAAAGCAAAGCCAAGTATTATGGTAATGTAGGATAATTAGTTAGAGAGATCTGAATTCTATCTAGAAGGGTTTTTTAACGGTGTGGCACATGGGAAAGCGAGCCTTCTATCGATAAGTACCTAGTTATAAGTAAACTTGGTTTTTATTTTTTTTTGTATCTGAAGAAGGGTGTACGAGACACCCAAAACGTTGTTTTTCATGATATAAAATAAAATTTTTTTTTCGTCTACATGGTGCTGCTAGAGCCTATAAAGATATATTTATATAGTAGACGCTCGAGCCATTTTTCTTCATGAATATATTTATATATTCATATAAAAATTATTCATTTATATTTGAAAATTTTTTTTCGGAAATTAATAGTAATAAGTGACATTATTTTTCATTTTTTTGTTACGTGTGGACACGTCACGGGTGTCTAATTACTATAAGAGAGTGATTGGAAATGTGCATCGTCGGTGGCGGCCGTGGCTCAAGCGGTAGAGTGTCAGACTTGCAAGTCGGAGATTCGAGGTTCAAGCCCGGGTCTCGCCAATTTTTAGAAAAATAAAAACCGTAACAATTTGTAATAATATTTTAAAATTTTTTTCTAACAATCTCATTTTTTTTATTTTTGTGTATTTAAAAAAAATTGTTGAGCCCTGGGCTTGAACCCAAGACCTTCAGATTGGTAGACTTACGATCTGACCACTTAGCCATTTGTTGCGTCGCAACACTTTCAAACTCACTCTCATGTGAATTCGTTACTTCTGCGCCTGTGTGCGCAGTGAGTGTGTGTGTGTGTGCAAGTAAGTGTGACGTGGCGATCGCACCGCTCGGGGCGATCGCTTGCTCTCGCCGGCACAACTGACAGTTATCGTCCAGACCGGATCGCGTGCGAAGCTCCCTCGCGTCTCTCTTTCTCTCTTGAGTACGACACCACATTGTGCCCCTGCGCACGTGCTTTCAGCTCACCTCGAGCTTCCGTGTCCTAACGGGTGCATACTTGCAAAATTACTCGGCCTCTTCAAGGTCTTACCGCTGCTGACGGTGTGCTCGCTCGCACAATCAGCATTTCCATCAGTGAAAATCTAATTAGTGTGTTGGATGCATGTGAGCGCGTGAACGTGAATCTATTGAATGAATGTGCGCGCGTATTCGCTCTTCGTCAGGTCACTCTCGCGTAACTTAATCGATCTCAGTGTATATTAGTGTTTCAATAAATCAGGGTTTTTTGTGCCGCTCGGCTTTTTCCCATAAAAGGTCGTAATAATTATTTAATACCTAAATTCATTTTCCTTTCCAGCAAAATAAACTCAGTGAATATAATAAAGATAAAACAAAGAAAAATAAAGAACATTTACTAGGCCTTTTTGGGCTACCCCCAAAAGGTCAAGATTCTTCATGGTGCCTCCTGTGAGGTAGAAATCTCTACCTCTTTTGTCAACTTTGTTTCCGCGAATTCAAAGAAAGGGTGACCTCGCGAAGTGTGCAGTGCGCGCGTGGACGTAAGGAAACAAAGGGGTTCGAACACGTGCGGGCGCGACTTGTCGCAGCACGACCTTTAGTCTCTACCTCCCCTTATTTTGACCTCGCGCTAACAACAACGCAGCGGCGTAGCAACACGCAGTCAGCGGCCGCCTCGACATTGAACTTGCCGTCGCTTCCGACCAGGGGGACTTCACGTTGCCGGCCATCAGTCTCGCTTCGGCGAAATTAAGATAAGTCTATTTGTTTCTTGACTGCGAGATAAAGGCGTGTATAATCTTCCTATTGTGTCAATGTTAAAATTAACTTAACAATTTCTATTAAAGCATTTATCTCGCAACAGTAATTGTTTATTTAAACTAACTAGCTCGTTCTAGCTAATACTGTTCTTCGTAATTAGTTTATTAATATTTTGTGTTGAATGAAAATACAAATTTTATATTTCATTTATTTAAACTAACTAGCTCGTTCTAGCTAATACTGTTCTTCGTAATTAGTTTATTAATATTTTATGTTGAATTAAAATCCAAATTTTATAATTCATTTATTTAAACTAACTAGCTCGTTCTAGCTAATACTGTTCTTCATAATTAGTTTATTAATATTTCGTGTTGAATTAAAATCCAAATTTTATAATTCATTTATTTAAACTAACTAGCTCGTTCTAGCTAATACTGTTCTTCGTAATTAGTTTATTAATATTTCGTGTTTGAATTAAAATCCAAATTTTATAATTCATTTATTTAAACTAACTAGCTCGTTCAAGCTAATACTGATCTTCGTAATTAGTTTATTAATATTTCGTGTTTGAATTAAAATCCAAAATTTATAATTCATTTATTTAAACTAACTAGCTCGTTCAAGCTAATACTGTTCTTCGTAATTAGTTTATTAATATTTCGTGTTGAATTAAAATCCAAATTTTATAATTCATTTATTTAAACTCACTAGCTCGTTCTAGCTAATACTGTTCTTCGGAATTAGTTTATTAATATTTCGTGTTGAATTAAAATCCAAATTTTATAATTCACTTATTTATACTAACTAGCTCGTTCTAGCTAATACTGTTTTTCGTAATTAGTTTATTAATATTTCGTGTTTGAATTAAAATCCAAATTTTATAATTCATTTATTTAAACTAACTAGCTCGTTCTAGCTAATACTGTTCTTCGTAATTAGTTTATTAATATTTCGTGTTTGAATTAAAATCCAAATTTTATAATTCATTTATTTAAACTAACTAGCTCGTTCAAGCTAATACTGATCTTCG
The DNA here is from genome assembly GCA_949152435.1 of Gastracanthus pulcherrimus. Taxonomy (NCBI): domain Eukaryota; kingdom Metazoa; phylum Arthropoda; class Insecta; order Hymenoptera; family Pteromalidae; genus Gastracanthus; species Gastracanthus pulcherrimus. Next base: position 109,089,201 of record OX424575.1, on the reverse strand, counting down.
TAATTAGTTTATTAATATTTCGTGTTTGAATTAAAATCCAAAATTTATAATTCATTTATTTAAACTAACTAGCTCGTTCAAGCTAATACTGTTCTTCGTAATTAGTTTTTTATATTTCGTGTTGAATTAAAATCCAAATTTTATAATTCATTTATTTAAACTAACTAGCTCGTTCTAGCTAATACTGTTCTTCGGAATTAGTTTATTAATATTTCGTGTTGAATTAAAATCCAAATTTTATAATTCACTTATTTATACTAACTAGCTCGTTCTAGCTAATACTGTTTTTCGTAATTAGTTTATTAATATTTCGTGTTTGAATTAAAATCCAAATTTTATACTTCATTTATTTAAACTAACTAGCTCTTTTCAAGCTAATACTGTTCTTCGGAATTAGTTTATTAATATTTCGTGTTGAATTGAAATCCAAATTTTATAATTCATTTATTTATACTAACTAGCGCGTTCTAGCTAATACTGTTCTTCGTAATTAGTGTATTAATATTTCATGTTGAATTAAAATCCAAATTTTATAATTCATTTATTTAAACTAACTAGCTCGTTCTAGCTAATACTGTTCTTCGTAATTAGTTTGTAAATATTTCGCGTTTGAATTAAAATTCAATTTATATAATTTGTTTATTTAACCTAAGTAGCTCATTCTTGTTAATAGTATTCTTCGTAATTAGTTTTTTAATTTTTCGTGTTTGAATTAAATTCCAAATTTTATAATTCATTTATTTAAACTAACTAGCTCGGTCTAGCTAATACTGTTCTTCGGAATTAGTTTATTAATATTTCGTGTTGAATTAAAATCCAAATTTTATAATTCATTTATTTATACTAACTAGCTAGTTCTAGCTAATACTGTTCTTCGTAATTAGTTTATTAATATTTCATGTTGAATTAAAATCCAAATTTTATAATTCATTTATTTAAACTAACTAGCTCGTTCTAGCTAATACTGTTCTTCGTAATTAGTTTGTAAATATTTCGCGTTTGAATTAAAATTCAATTTTTATAATTTGTTTATTTAAACTAACTAGCTCGTTCTAGCTAATACTGTTCTTCGTAATTAGTTTATTAATATTTCGTGTTGAATTAAAATCCAAATTTTATAATTCATTTATTTATACTAACTAGCTCGTTCTAGCTAATACTGTTCTTCGTAATTAGTTTATTAATATTTCGTGTTTGAATTAAAATCCAAATTTTATAATTCATTTATTTAAACTAACTAGCTCTTTTCAAGCTAATACTGTTCTTCGGAATTAGTTTATTAATATTTCGTGTTGAATTAAAATCCAAATTTTATAATTCATTTATTTAAACTAACTAGCTCGTTCTAGCTAATACTGTTCTTCGTAATTAGTTTATTAATATTTCGTGTTTGAATTAAAATCCAAATTTTATAATTCATTTATTTAAACTAACTAGCTCGTTCTAGCTAATACTGTTCTTCGTAATTAGTTTGTAAATATTTCGCGTTTGAATTAAAATTCAATTTTTATAATTTGTTTATTTAAACTAACTAGCTCGTTCTAGCTAATACTGTTCTTCGTAATTAGTTTATTAATATTTCGTGTTGAATTAAAATCCAAATTTTATAATTCATTTATTTATACTAACTAGCTCGTTCTAGCTAATACTGTTCTTCGAAATTAGTTTATTAATATTTCGTGTTTGAATTCAAATCCAAATTTTATAATTCATTTATTTAAACTAACTAGCTCGTTCTAGCTAATCCTGTTCTTCGTAATTAGTTTATTAATATTTCGTGTTGAATTAAAATCCAAATTTTATAATTCATTTATTTATACTAACTAGCTCGTTCTAGCTAATACTGTTCTTCGTAATTAGTTTATTAATATTTCGTGTTTGAATTAAAATCCAAATTTTATAATTCATTTATTTAAACTAACTAGCTCTTTTCAAGCTAATACTGTTCTTCGGAATTAGTTTATTAATATTTCGTGTTGAATTAAAATCCAAATTTTATAATTCATTTATTTAAACTAACTAGCTCGTTCTAGCTAATACTGTTCTTCGTAATTAGTTTATTAATATTTCGTGTTTGAATTAAAATCCAAATCTTATAATTCATTTATTTAAACTAACTAGCTCGTTCTAGCTAATACTGTTCTTCGTAATTAGTTTGTAAATATTTCGCGTTTGAATTAAAATTCAATTTATATAATTTGTTTATTTAACCTAAGTAGCTCATTCTTGTTAATAGTATTCTTCGTAATTAGTTTTTTAATTTTTCGTGTTTGAATTAAATTCCAAATTTTATAATTCATTTATTTAAACTAACTAGCTCGGTCTAGCTAATACTGTTCTTCGGAATTAGTTTATTAATATTTCGTGTTGAATTAAAATCCAAATTTTATAATTCATTTATTTATACTAACTAGCTAGTTCTAGCTAATACTGTTCTTCGTAATTAGTTTATTAATATTTCATGTTGAATTAAAATCCAAATTTTATAATTCATTTATTTAAACTAACTAGCTCGTTCTAGCTAATACTGTTCTTCGTAATTAGTTTATTAATATTTCGTGATGAATTAAAATCCAAATTTTATAATTCATTTATTTATACTAACTAGCTCGTTCTAGCTAATACTGTTCTTCGAAATTAGTTTATTAATATTTCGTGTTTGAATTAAAATCCAAATTTTATAATTCATTTATTTAAACTAACTAGCTCGTTCTAGCTAATCCTGTTCTTCGTAATTAGTTTATTAATATTTCGTGTTGAATTAAAATCCAAATTTTATAATTCATTTATTTATACTAACTAGCTCGTTCTAGCTAATACTGTTCTTCGTAATTAGTTTATTAATATTTCGTGTTTGAATTAAAATCCAAATTGTATAATTCATTTATTTAAACTAACTAGCTCTTTTCAAGCTAATACTGTTCTTCGGAATTAGTTTATTAATATTTCGTGTTGAATTAAAATCCAAATTTTATAATTCATTTATTTATACTAACTAGCTCGTTCTAGCTAATACTGTTCTTCGTAATTAGTTTATTAATATTTCATGTTGAATTAAAATCCAAATTTTATAATTCATTTATTTAAACTAACTAGCTCGTTCTAGCTAATACTGTTCTTCGGAATTAGTTTATTAATATTTCGTGTTGAATTAAAATCCAAATTTTATAATTCATTTATTTATACTAACTAGCTCGTTCTAGCTAATACTGTTCTTCGTAATTAGTTTATTAATATATCGTGTTGAATTAAAATCCAAATTTTATAATTCATTTATTTAAACTAACTAGCTTGTTCTAGCTATTACTGTTCTTCGTAATTAGTTTATTAATATTTCGTGTTGAATTAAAATCCAAATTTTATAATTCATTTATTTAAACTAACTAGCTCGTTCTAGCTAATACTGTTCTTCGTAATTAGTTTATTAATATTTCGTGTTTGAATTAAAATCCAAATTTTATAATTCATTTATTTAAACTAACTAGCTCGTTCAAGCTAATACTGTTCTTCGTAATTAGTTTATTAATATTTCGTGTTGAATTAAAATCCAAATTTTATAATTCATTTATTTAAACTAACTAGCTCGTTCTAGCTAATACTGTTCTTCGGAATTAGTTTATTAATATTTCGTGTTGAATTAAAATCCAAATTTTATAATTCATTTATTTATACTAACTAGCTCGTTCTAGCTAATACTGTTCTTCGTAATTAGTTTATTAATATTTCATGTTGAATTAAATTCCAAATTTTATAATTCATTTTTTTAAACTAACTAGCTCGTTCTAGCTAATACTGTTCTTCGGAATTAGTTTATTAATATTTCGTGTTGAATTAAAATCCAAATTTTATAATTCATTTATTTATACTAACTAGCTCGTTCTAGCTAATACTGTTCTTCGTAATTAGTTTATTAATATTTCATGTTGAATTAAAATCCAAATTTTATAATTCATTTATTTAAACTAACTAGCTCGTTCTAGCTAATACTGTTCTTCGTAATTAGTTTGTAAATATTTCGCGTTTGAATTAAAATTCAATTTTTATAATTTGTTTATTTAACCTAAGTAGCTCATTCTTGTTAATAGTGTTCTTCGTAATTAGTTTATTAATATTTCGTGTTGAATTAAAATCCAAATTTTATAATTCATATATTTATACTAACTAGCTCGTTCTAGCTAATACTGTTCTTCGTAATTAGTTTATTAATATTTCATGTTGAATTAAAATCCAAATTTTATAATTCATTTATTTAAACTAACTAGCTCGTTCTAGCTAATACTGTTCTTCGTAATTAGTTTATTAATATTTCGTGTTTGAATTAAAATCCAAATTTTATAATTCATTTATTTAAACTAACTAGCTCTTTTCAAGCTAATACTGTTCTTCGGAATTAGTTTATTAATATTTCGTGTTGAATTGAAATCCAAATTTTATAATTCATTTATTTATACTAACTAGCGCGTTCTAGCTAATACTGTTCTTCGTAATTAGTTTATTAATATTTCGTGTTGAATTAAAATCCAAATTTTATAATTCATTTATTTAAACTAACTAGCTCGTTCTAGCTAATACTGTTCTTCGTAATTAGTTTATTAATATTTCGTGTTTGAATTAAAATCCAAATTTTATAATTCATTTATTTAAACTAACTAGCTCTTTTCAAGCTAATACTGTTCTTCGGAATTAGTTTATTAATATTTCGTGTTGAATTAAAATCCAAATTTTATAATTCATTTATTTATACTAACTAGCTCGTTCTAGCTAATACTGTTCTTCGTAATTAGTTTATTAATATTTCATGTTGAATTAAAATCCAAATTTTATAATTCATTTATTTAAACTAACTAGCTCATTCTAGCTAATACTGTTCTTCGGAATTAGTTTATTAATATTTCGTGTTGAATTAAAATCCAAATTTTATAATTCATTTATTTATACTAACTAGCTCGTTCTAGCTAATACTGTTCTTCGTAATTAGTTTATTAATATTTCGTGTTTGAATTAAAATCCAAATTTTATAATTCATTTATTTAAACTAACTAGCTCTTTTCAAGCTAATACTGTTCTTCGGAATTAGTTTATTAATATTTCGTGTTGAATTGAAATCCAAATTTTATAATTCATTTATTTATACTAACTAGCGCGTTCTAGCTAATACTGTTCTTCGTAATTAGTTTATTAATATTTCGTGTTGAATTAAAATCCAAATTTTATAATTCATTTATTTAAACTAACTAGCTCGTTCTAGCTAATACTGTTCTTCGTAATTAGTTTATTAATATTTCGTGTTTGAATTAAAATCCAAATTTTATAATTCATTTATTTAAACTAACTAGCTCTTTTCAAGCTAATACTGTTCTTCGGAATTAGTTTATTAATATTTCGTATTGAATTAAAATCCAAATTTTATAATTCATTTATTTATACTAACTAGCTCGTTCTAGCTAATACTGTTCTTCGTAATTAGTTTATTAATATTTCGTGTTGAATTAAAATCCAAATTTTATAATTCATTTATTTAAACTAACTAGCTCGTTCTAGCTAATACTGTTCTTCGTAATTAGTTGTTAAATATTTCGCGTTTGAATTAAAATTCAATTTTTATAATTTGTTTATTTAACCTAAGTAGCTCATTCTTGTTAATAGTGTTCTTCGTAATTAGTTTTTTAATGTTTCGTGTTTGAATTAAATTCCAAATTTTATAATTTGTTTATTTAAACTAACTAGCTCGTTCTAGCTAATCTTGCTCTTCATAATTTGTGATAATATGTCGCAGTTAACTTGAAATTCAAATTTTACAATTTATTTATTTAACCTAATTTGTTCATTCTGGCCAATTGTGTGGGCGTAATTACTTTACAACAACGTTCGTTTGTTAATAGTTCATGTTGAAATAAAGTTCAAATTTCATTTTCTTGATACGCGGTAGTGTAATTTCTTGGCATTTTTGCAAAATGCTGTTGTTCATTTGTGTAAATTAAATTCATTCATTACTTTCATTTCGCGTTACAAGCCTAGTCAATTATTTATGAGGGAATCTCGCTTATTCATTGATTAAACTTGAATAAAATGATTAGTTGATCTAATCGAGGATTGACTCTTTTTACAATAAAATCTTGTTGAACAATTTGAAGGCCTTAAAATGGGTAACGACGCAAAAAGGCGTGTACAGTACATTGAACAGAAGAGTCAAGCCTTGGCGAGATCAATTGAGTATCTTCAGAAATTTTTGAATGGAAATTCGAGTAACGCACTCAATGCAGAGTACCGTTTTAAACACATTGAAACTTTATTCACCGCGTACACGCACTATCACGAGGAATTAATCGCGATTAAACCGGACAGTCCTCGTGTCGCTGCGTTTGCGAAAATCGAATCAGATTATTATTCTGCCGCGGTTCAGGTGCATAGCTTGAAAATGCCCGTCCCTATTGCTAATTAAACTGCGCTGAATGCCACCAATCTGACATTCACAGAGAGACAGGACTTACCGAAGCTCCCGGTTATTCAAGTCCCGAAATTTAACGGTCGTCACGATAACTGGACTACATGGAAAAACAGCTTCCAATCGTTAGTTCATAATCGCGCGGAACTCACTGCGTACGTGAAACCTGCGCAACTTAGTAATGCCATTCAGGGCCTCGCCGCACAGGTCATAGAAGAATTCGCGCTTAGCGAAGAAAATTACCCTCTTGCTTGGGAGGCTTTGTGCAACGCTTACGATCAAAAGCGCGTCATCATCAGCGAGCACGTTAATAAACTCCTTAATTTACCCAAGGTCACCGATGCCAAGTCGGAGTTATTAGCGGAGCTCATGTATACTGTGCGTCAAAACGTGAAATTGTTGCAAACGTTAGACGTTAACATCCCCGACATAGTAATAGTTAACATTTTGGAAAACAGCTTACCGAACAGTGTAAAGTCGAGATGGGTAGATCGTCTATCGACCGACAAGCTACCTAAATTGCAAAAAATGTACGATTTCATTAAAAATACCGTGTTTAAATTGCGTCAGACGGACGACGGTTCTAAGGTCGGACGAACGAATAAAAAACGGGACGGAGACGATGATACCTTACCTTTTTCCAAGAGGCAGAAAACTACTGCGCGCACCTTGGTCACAACGTCCAGTGCTTCAAGCAATGCATGCGTCAAATGCAAGCAAGCGCACAAACTCTATTTTTGTCCTGAATTCAAGAACCTTAAACAAAAGGATAAGTGGGATTTGATTAAAATTAATAAACTCTGCCGCAATTGCCTTTGCGCGCATTCTTCCCCTTGCTCCAGCACTGGACGATGTAAAAAGTGCAAAAAGGACCATCACACGTTGCTTCACACGGACAAGAAGTTTATAGTCGAAACCAACGAAAACTCTCAGTTCGCGAAAAAACCCGATCGTTCCGAAGCCTCCCAAGCATGACTACTTTCTCGTCACGCATACGCGTCGAACGCGTATGATTCGGACTCTCAACTTATGACGACTGCCATTTTAAGATTTCAGTCAAACCAAGGACAAAGTTTCATGGCACGCGCTCTTCTAGACACTTGTTCAAACGCTAACATAATGACTTCTAGTTTTGCTTCTCGGTTACAGTTATCAACTAATCAATGTTTCGTAAACATTGGAGTAGTTGACGATGCGTGCACTATTTCGGATAAATTCGCGAAAGCCATTTTTTATTCAACTTATAATAGCATTAAATTTCAGTTAAACTTTTTGATAGTTCCGAAAATCGCTGATAAAGTGCCTAATGAAACTTTTCCTCGGGAAAGATTTGACATACCTAAAAACGTATCATTAGCTGATCCGCAGTTTCACATTCCTAGATCTATCGATGTTCTGTTGGCCTCGGGCACTAGTTTGTCGTCCCTTGCGATAGGTCAGATAAAATTAGGTAACCTTCAATCACAGATCACCCTGCAAAAACATCCTTTGGTTGGGTGGTTGCCGGTGGTTCAATGTCCAATGGGGCTCCCAACAGGGTGTCTTGCAATGCCGTCAAATTAGACCAGCTTCTTGAGAAATTCATGGCCGTCGAGGATCTTGACTATCGACCAGTCCCGACGATGTCGCTATTGAAGAACACTACATTGAACATACAACTCGCGATAGCTCAGGCCGTTACACCGTTCGGTTACCGTTTCGAGATGGCAAATTTGAGTTAGGGGCGTCCAAGGCGCAAGCGTTGAAACGACTTCGCGCGTTAGAAAGGAAGTTCGAATCCAACCCCAATCTCAAGGCGGAATACGAGAAGGAGATCAATAGCTACTTGAAATTAAATCACATGACGTTATGTGAAGACGACGAAGATGGTTATTATTTACCCCATCACGCGGTCATCAAAGAGTCGAGCGAAACCACCAAGTGTAGAGTAGTTTTCGATGCCTCCGCAAAAACCACAACTGGAATCTCATTGAACGACATCCTGTTAACGGGACCTACCATCCAGGAAACCCTTTTGAAACAGATTTTGCGCTTCCGTACGCACCCGTTCGTGGTCACTGCCGACATAGAAAAGATGTATAGGCAGGTTTGGGTTCATCCCGATGACAGGAGGTTTCAAAAGATTCTTTGGTATCACGAGGGCAGGATTAGGTCGTTCCACTTGAACACGGTAACATTCGGAGTCAAATGCGCCCCTTTTTTTAGCGATACGGACCTTACATCAACTGGCCAAGGACGAGGAAACCAACTTTCCAGGGGCTGCGATGCTGCATCGCCGAGATTTCTACGTCGATGATTTTCTTTCAGGTGCAGATACCCTGGACAACATCTGGGCAATCCGAGACGAAATGATTCAGCTCCTCGGTCGCGGGGAGTTTGTAATCCGTAAGTGGTCTTCTAACCACCCGTCCGCTTTGCAAAACATAGACAAGAAAATTTTCGACCTAGACTGTGGGATTCAGAATAATTCTGTAAAAAAGACTCTCGGAGTAGTGTGGGATTCTCAACGTGACACATTTACGTACTCCGTCGCCCCGGAGGATCCTGCGGCTACCTCTACTAAGAGAAAGCTCTTATCTCAAATCGCGAAAGTTTTCGACCCTTTAGGATTGTTGGGTCCTTTAACGTTGTACGCAAAAACCTTAATATAGGATTGTTGGAGATCACTACCCCAAGACGTCCATACGAAATGGACCGCGTTAGCCAATCAACTTCCCTCGCTACAGGAAATTGCCATGCCTAGATATTTGCGCTGCGAAAATCCAACATCTACCGAAATTCACGGTTTCTGTGATGCGTCCATGCACGGGTATGGCGCCTGTCTATTCATCCGTTCTACTGATTCGCTGGGACACGTCACTATTAGATTAGCTTGTAGCAAATCCAAGGTCGCTTCAATAAAACATAACACGATCCCGCGATTAGAATTAGCTGACGCAGCTCTTTTGAAAAGAATCTACATCGAATCAAGAGATCAGCTGGGTTTTTCTGTTGAACGGGTAGTTTTCTGGTCGGACTCCATGATCGTTTTATGCTGGCCAAAAAAGGCTCCTCATATGTTGAAAACATATGAGTCTAATAGGGTAAAGGATATCCAAGAATTAGGTGAGGAGGCCGAGTGGAGACATATCCGTTCGGGGGACAACCCAGCTGACTCGCTGTCTAGAGGACAATTACCTAACGATCTTCTAAAGAACAACCTCTGGGCGTCAGGCCCTTAGTGGCTAGCCCTGTCTGACGACAATTGGCCTCAGTCGCTAACAACACCTTTCCCGAATAACATCCTGGGTTTCAAAGAGGGAATTGTTTTAACCACCACTTTCACTGAGAGCAACATCTATTCCAGATTTTCCGATTACGGTTGCTTAATCAGATCGGTAGCTTACCTCTTGCGTTGGAGGAAAATGGGACCAACCCCGAACGACCCCACAAACACCAATAGGTCGTCGAAAGGTGTTCGTTATCTTATACCTGCGGAAATAGCTCATGCCGAGCGCCTTATTCTCCTTCTCATCCAGCGGGAAAGCTTTGCTCCCAAAATTAAGATTCTCAATTCTGACAAACCCAATTCCATTGGTAGAATCTCCGGTGCGTTCAAAGGGCGAACTAATTTCGACGAGATCAATCCTTTTCTAGATAGCAATGGTTTAATCCGGGTAGGCGGACGTCTGAAAAATTCTAATCTCCCATTCAATCAAAAACATTCGATACTGCTTCCGCAAACTCATCACGTCTCTGATCTTATCATTCGCGATGCTCATCAACGAAATCTCCACGGTGGGATTCAATACACTCTCTACGCGGTTCGCGAAAGATTCTGGATTCTAAACGGAAAGAACCAGGTTAGACACGTCATACACCGATGCGTTCCGTGCATTCGTCAAAGGACGAAGTTCCCTCACGCAAAAATGGCAGACTTACCAGCGTCTAGAATGGTTCTCAATACCGCATTCGTCGCTACGGGCGTAGACTTCTTCGGTCAAATTTTAATCAAGGAGAAGAAAGATCGGAATCGTAGTTTCATTAAAGCGTATGGCTGTGTTTTCGTGTGTATGGCCTCTAAGGCTGTTCACATTGAATTTGCTTCTGATCTCTCTACTCAGGGTTTTTTAGCGTGTTTTCGACGGTTCATAAGCATTCGCGGTAAACCGCAGGTGATGCAGTCCGATAATGGAACGAATTTTGTAGGAGCGAACAGCGAACTTCAGAAAATTTACGACTTGCATGCTACGTCGGAATTTAAAGACGCGATTCAGAGTTATGCTACATCTGAACGCATTGAATGGAATTTTAATCCACCTCTTTCCCCACATTTCGGCGGACTGTGAGAAGCTGCGGTTAAAAGTTTCAAACATCATCTCAATCGCGTGATGAAGGATCAAACGCTCACGTATGAGCAACTCCACACTTTATTAAAAGAAATCGGAGCCGTTTTGAATTCTCAACCATTATACGCAAATTCCGCGGATCCAAATGACGCGTTAGCTATAACGCCTGCACATCTGTTAATCGGACGTCCGTTCAATCTTTTACCTAAACCTGACTTTGTTTCAGTTCCTGACAACCGCCTAGCCATCTACCAACGCATCTCTAAAACCAGACAGGACTTTCGGAAAAGATGGCACAAGGAGTACTTGCACGAATTGCAAGTTCGCAAAAAATGGTTGACGTCTACCGCTATTCTGACAACCGGTTCTGTCATCGTGTCGATGGAAGACAACCCTGCATGCGCAAGATGGCCGCTGGGCGTGGTCGTCGAGGTTCACCCTGGGAGCGACGGCATTGCTCGAGTAGCAAGAATCAAGATGGCGTCGGGACTTTTCAGGCGGAACATCACGCGACTTTGCGTCTTGCCTTTAGAGCAGGAAGTTGCGATTCCGGCAGAGTCTCAAACCCACTCCCTCCAAACGTAACATGCCCCAGATGTGCGCTCGGCGGTTTGCCCAAAAAGAGTCAAACCATCTGGCATTCTGGAAGTGCGAACTACAAGCCTGGTCCGAGAAGGGTAGAATTCGGAAATTCTACAGCCAGAAGCTCAGGAGTCATGCCGAGAGGGTGACTCTTGCGACGCGATACCTGGTCCGGTAAACTGGGTTCCTGTCTGCGATGAGACTCTGACCCGTTAGATTTTTTTTTGCAAGGAATGCGACCGACGGCGGCATTTTGATTAAATTGATGTTCAATAAGTTAAATGTATGATGTAACAATTCAATTTCGTATGCGTTGAATTCAAACCTAGACTAGTCAATCATAATGATTCTAATCAACGAGGCAGTCCCTCCAAAGGAAACTGACCCTCATCAAATGCTTTCTATCGATCCAAAGATCACCAAAGTTGCGAATAGATCTAAGTTGTTAATTATTCGTTAAGTCTAACACTGCTCTACTGTTGTGATTCAAACTAGTTTCGCAGCTGTTGCCGGCAGTATGTTGCGTCGCAACACTTTCAAACTCATTCTTATGTAAATTCGTTACTTCTGCGCCTGCCCGCGCAGTGAGTGTGTGTGAGTGTGCAAGTATGTGTGGCGTGGCGATCGCACCGCTCGGGGCGATCGCTTGCTCTCGCCGGCACGACTGACAGATATCGTCCAGACCGGATCGCGTGCGGAGCTCCCTCGCATCTCTCTCTCTCTCTCTCTTGAGTACGACACCACATTGTGCCCCTGCGCACGTGCTTTCAGCTCACCTCGAGCTTCCGTGTCCTAACGGGTGCATACTTGCAAAATTACTCGGCCTCTTCAAGGTCTTACCGCTGCTGACGGTGTGCTCGCTCGCACAATCAGCATTTCTATCAGTGAAAATCTAATTAGTGTGTTGGATGCATGTGAGCGCGTGAACGTGAATCTATTGAATGAATGTGCGCGCGTATTCGCTCTTCGTCAGGTCACTCTCGCGTAACTTAATCGATCTCAGTGTATATTAGTGTTTCAATAAATCAGGGTTTTTTGTGCCGCTCGGCTTTTTCCCATAAAAGGTCGTAATAATTATTTAATACCTAAATTCATTTTCCTTTCCAGCAAAATAAACTCATTGAATATAATAAAGATAAAACAAAGAAAAATAAAGAACATTTACTGGGCCTCTTTGGGCTACCCCCAAAAGGTCAAGATTATTCACCATTCATTACTTTTGTATATATGTGAATCTAATGTAACATATGTGGTACAGCATATATATGCGCAATTAATGTTACATTTTTGAAATTATCATTTTAATATTCAAATATCACCATAATTAATAATGAAGGATTGAATACAAAGCTTTCTTTTCAAATAAAAAATAATTCTTAGAGTTTTTATGTGAAAGTATGCTATATGTTTGAATATTAAGATGATAATTTAGATACTTTATGATGTTTAATGGATATTTAGCGCAATTTATATAACATTATTAAGCGCATAAACATTCTGCTCCACATATGTTATAGTCGATATTAATCGATATTTGATAATATAGATAAATAATGATAAATATTAAAAAATAATGACAAATAATGACATATAATAATGAATAATAACTGATAAAAATTTCCGAATTCCAACAGCTAATATCCCATATTATTTGTCACTATTTGTCATTATTTATCAGTATTTATCAATATTCGTAAGTATTTTTTAATATTTTTTTTTACTTTTGCTAGAAATACGTTTACCACAAGGAGTGATGAAAGTGATATTTTCATTTAAAAAGTTGATAAGTAGTACAATCAATTATAGAGTCATCAAAATCCAGTCAAGCTGTACTTGCAAGTTATCAAAAATAGAATAATCCCCTTGAACAATTTATAAAAAAATATTAAAATGTTAACATTCATTTTATATGTATTACTTTATACTACATATCTGTTCCATTGTTTATTATTATAACTCTTTTTGTTATTAAATTTACTTGGCCCCAGCGCAATCACATTAAGCGAGGTGGGGGAGGGGAGGAGTACTGTACCTGTTATTACTGACATTATTGATTGATGAACTAGGTTCGGATACATCTGATTCTGGTTCGCCAAGTTCCAGAGATTCAGTTCTATCAAGTATTTCAGCATCCTCCTCAGCAGTGAATATTTCTTTGTATACGTCTAAATAAGTAACAACACAAAATTATTAGTATATTGTCGAACTAGCGGGGGAAAGTGGACTATTTCAAGCAAGGGTAAAGTGATTTTTCATGAGATGGAGTTGGACTGCCAAATCATCATCCGAGCTTGAAATTGTCCTCCCCCTTTGTTGCACTCTGTACATTTTTTAATCAGTGCATGTATAGGCCCTTTTTTATACATGTACGGTGGATGGGAGGTTACAAATTTTGCTGCAATGTGGTTTGAGAGATTGTATAAATTTTTTTTTTTTTTTTTTATTTAACGTCGCCATGTTTGTGCTTCCATGTGGTGCTAATCGACGACGGGGGTCTGCGGTGTGTTTGTAAACAAAGCACATGTAATTTTTACAGAGGTGCTTGTATCAATCGGCAGAGACTAGGATTCGAACCCGGGTCACCGGCGTGGGAATCCGACACTCTACCGACTGAGCCGCCGCAGGCCCCTAGATTGTATAAATATATTATTTGAAGGTAATTGAGAATTATTTTTCTTATTTCATGGTCTTATTTTGTTGGTTAACGGATATCAACTATGTGACTAGAACAATGACCATGTTATATGATAAAATGTATAATGATAATAGCAAGCGCATGTTTAAATCAATTATAAAACTTCCATAAAATACCTTTCTGAAAGGTAAAATGTTGGCGAGTAAAGGTTCTTTACAAAAGTAGTGAAATCCCCAAAATATAACAGTCAAGTAATTGTATTTCATCTTTTGGGTACACGCATGTGGATATATTATTTTAGAAAATATAACTTTCCACTTGAATCTTAGTTGATACAACAGATTCCATATATTTAACAATAATAAACTCATTATGCACCAGTCAGGCCATTACAATTGACTTGCGAATTACTTTATATCAAAATATCAAAATTTCCCTTTTGACGGTCCCAGGTGAAATATGATCTCAGCTAATTCTAATTATGCAAGGATGAGTCTAATTCTGAATTTCTCATCAACTTTTGTTATTTCCAAAAACATATTATATCATATACTTTTAATGCATCGTCCAGAATTTATTGAAAAAATTCAAACTAAAAAATATTGGAAAATGCGGTTCAAAATTTAATGTGTTTTTCAAGTTGTCAAATAGCTTCTGGATTATGCATTAAAAGTATATGATATAATATGTTTTTGGAAATGCCAAAACTTGATGAGCAATTTAGAATTATACTCATTCTTTCATAATTAGAATTAGCTGAGATCATTTTTTACCTGGGACGGACAAAAGGAAAATTTTCAAATTTTGATATAATGTTATTGACAAGTCAATTTTAATGGTCTGACTGGTGCTTAGTGAGTTTATTATTGTTAAATATATAGAAACTGTTGTATCAACTAAGATTCGAGTAGAAAATTTTATTTTCTGAAAGAATATATCCACATGCGTGTACCCAAAAGATGAAATACAATTACTTGACTGTAATATTTGAGGGATTTCACTACTTTTGTAAAAAATGCTGAATTTTTCATTCACTTTACAGTCATGGAACAGGGCATATTACATACACTTATTAAAAAAAAGAATATTATCAAATTATTTGCAAATATTATTAATTGTTATTTATTACCTGGTAATTCATGATGCTTAATGCGTATTATGTTACGCTTTATGCCATCGACTGGTTGAGAAAGTAACGTTTTTTTTCTGACTCACTTATTGATTCACATAAAATATTATGAGAGATGTCAAAAACATCATTCAATTGATGAACAAACGTATCTTTATTTTTATTTGTTCTACCTTTCAATTTTTGGAAAGAATGAAACTCTTGTTGTAGTTTCTTTAATTTTTCAAATCAATGGTCATCTCTCCTAGTATTAACTAAAGCTTTATCCCAAAAAGTTTTGACTTCTCTGATAACTAATTTAACAGCATCATTCACTTCAACATTTTCATTTTTAGTTTTATTTAATAAAAGTCGAAGAACTTGCGATTTGCTTGGTAGCTTATCTCCTGTTATTTCAGAGATTGTTTTATTTGATATATCTGAGAATACTGAATCATGTGTTTCCAAACTAATTTTATCGTTTCATTGTTTGTTGTCCAAAAAACATTTCCCTTAAAAAACCTTGAAAAAATACCATTAAATTTTATACAAAGTTTATATATATTAAAGTTTATATAAACTGAGTTTTTATAAAAAATTATTAATTATTCTGACGAAATAAGTATTGCTACAACATAATATTCACTAAAGTAATTAAATTTTATTAAAAAGTGTAGATATTTATAACTTTCAGAATATTTAATTTTTGAGATAATAATAATTGAATGTTACTTTAAGCCAACAAATTTATCTTCTTATCTTAATATCTTCTAAATATTCTTTCTTTAAGTATCACACTTTGGTAAATTTTACACTGTTAAATATTTTTTAATATATTTTTATTTTACAGCAGCCGCAAACTTTAATAAAATACGTACTAACCTCTAATGTAGGAAGAAAATAGTCTGTTGTATGATTATTCGTCGTAGAATCTATTATGCTAGCTTTGCTTCTATTTATTGTATGATCAAAAAGTAAATAAGAATAAAAGAAGTACCCTTAAGTAAAAAAATTAAAGAGAAAATATTGTGTTTTCTTTTCTTAAGGATTATCAGCGCCAGCCTATGTATGTACCCAAAATATTGTGGTTTTGTACAAAAACCTTCGTAGTTCGTAGGTTAAACAGAGAATATATAAATAGTGCCTCCTCAGATAGAAGGCCAACCAGAGCCATAAGCCTGAACTCGGAGCAAGCACGTTAGTTCTGCTCCCCATAAAGCAAGTGGCGCTTTGAACAACTTATTGAAGGTACGTTCCACGCGCCACCTGCCTTATGAGGGGTAGAACTATCGTTCTTGCTTCTCGCGTTTTTGGCTTCCCGAAACTCTGGGATCTGGCCTTCTATCTAAGGATCTGTCTTCACGGTGCTATGTGCATCGTGCGACGAACATCGTGCAACGGCAGTCCGCCTATTCCATCGCGTTCCGATTTTTTCGTATGGTATAAGTGAACTGAAAAAAAGACTTGGCAACCGCGCATTTCCACTATATTACTGTACAAGTATTTTAAAACAATGGACCGACTGAATAGTGCAGATGCGCGGTTGCCAAGTCTTCTTTTCAGTTCACTTATACCATAAGAATGAATCGGAACGCGATGGAATAGGCGGACTGCCGTTGCACGGTGATCGTCGCACGATGCACATAGCACCGTGAAGACAGACCCTAAGGCATTATTTTTATATAGTATATACTCCGGGATAAACATTACTCAATATTATTTCAAAAATGAAATAAAATAAAATAAATTACTCAATATTATGTATTTATTGCAATTTAAAACTCGATTTCACTTATATTAGTTGTTATATACTATTTTTAGTATACGTCTCATTAAAAAAATTGTGCATTTCACTTACGTTAATGCTCATGGCATTTTTGTTTAGAGAGGTGTTTACCTACAAGAATTATTTACTGAAAACCGTTAGATCACATCAAGCATTAATTGCAAACTTCACAGTTAATACGCAAAGTATAATAATTATCCTTTTGCGCGAGACGCTTGCGCTATCTTACGGATTCTTTTGTAATTAAGGAATATCATGGGTAGAATTTCACCGTATACCCAGCGGAAAGTCATGATTTTCGAACGTTACAGGGTCGCTGGAAGCTAGCTACAAAGGGTCGCATATAAGCGGGGTTTTTGATCGAAATTGATCAAAATTCATTAAATAAACCTTAAAGGTTATGTGACACTTGGGGAGGGGGCGCTTGCTTCCGACCAGGAGCAATCGAAGATCATCACCTTCTGCTGGGTGTACATACGTAAATAAATGAGAAATGTGTATTTTAATACGTTTTTAAATTGTCTAGTAGGGTTACTTTCACGAAAAAAAAAACATTTTCATTGTGTATGTCTTAAATTGTCAAAGTTTTATTCATGCTTATTTTTGGAGATGCCCCAGGCATAGTCGGACCTTAAAGGGTGCACAGAAGCTAAAATCAAAACCTTCAATTTGTTTTTTTGCAAAAGTCGACTGGACCTCAGATACCTAAATAAGAGCTAACAAAGTTGTAATCCATAAAAGTCTTCATGCACCCATTCACAGATTTGATACTTTGATTTTTTGGCCAATTTCATACGGCCATATCTTCGGTTCTAGAGGGGATAGAAAATCGTCCAATAAACGAAATGGTCGATTTTGAACTCTACTTTCAGAATATACTAGTCTGATAACTCAATGTAAAGCCGATTATGATTAAAAACGCATAAAGGTGAAAAAAAATCTGCTTTTATCGGTATTTTTTATGTTTTGGACGCTATATTTGGCTCAAATTTTATTTTCCCGGCTCTAGAAAATTACTGAATATACTTTATACATTTTACAAACATGTTACATGATATTTATGCACATTAAATATATTTAGGAGCCCAGAAAAAATGTTTACATAGCAAAAACGCGTATAAATGCGGAAGAACCGTTTTTTGAAAAGTGGCAGGGTCTAGACCGTTTTTTGGAGGGCTTTCTTGGTGTATTTCCTTGTTTTCGGTCATAACCGATACATCTGGGGGGTGGGAGTCGACCTAGCGGCAATTTGGGAACTAAGGGGCACCCTAATATATATATACATATATATATATATATATATAGGTATTCTGCCGGCGATTTCTTATATAAAAGTACTCATCAAAGTAAGCTCTAAAGAAAATTTTAGCAACCCTAGGTCCCCTGTACATCTTAGTAGAGTGTTATGAATTCTCAAAAGTGGCCAAAAAATGACTATTTTAAAAATTATCGTGACAGCTCTCATTAATACCAATATGAACGTATAAAAAAAACTTTACTTTCTTACGAACTTTAAGAAAAAAAATATTAGACCCTCTTATAAGTTCAATGGGTCACCTCTACAGAGCTAAATATAAACCCAAAATTTTGGATTTTAAAATTATGTTTAGTCGCTTGCCATTTTACGAAATAAAAACTAATTCAGGTTTTCGCACTTTTACCTCTCTGCCCCTTTCAGCTCTATCTATCAGGAAACATAGATAAAACATCCAAGAAAAGAATGATTTCGATTTGGTGTTCAGTATGGAACTTATTAGCAAAACTGTGAATTTTCTTTTCAGCTTGCTTTTTTCACTTAAACTAAACCTCATACTATTGAAGTCTGACGTAATTTACGTGATGTATTATACATTACGTACAAATATACGTATGGTAAAAAAAAAGCTGACATTAAAACCTTTAATTAGAGTGGTCGGAGCATCATTAAGGATAATTGTGAAAAAAAGTTCGAAAAATATTAGAAAGACCCACAGATATGAAATATATACGAAGAAGAAATATTTAATTCAAATTAATAACGAAAACAGAATAACGGAAGAAAAGCTGTCTCAATGCTACCAGCCGTTTGCTTGGTTTTGATAATTATTATTAGACTTTAATAATAACTCGAACAATTCAACTCGTTTACTTTTCAATTTCCTGGTTCCGCCAAATTTTATACTAAAATATTTATTTATATATTATATATATTATTTGACTTCGTGTTCTCGTCGGATTTACTGGTCGACATGCCTATTTCAGCTGAAGTAAAGTGCTCTTTTCCATAATTTGCAGAATTATTCTGGGCTTTTTCTTTTAATCTAATGACCTCTCGATTTTCGTTTGTTTTTCCTTTGAATTATTTTATTATACGTTAACTATTTTACAACCAGATTCGAATTAAAACTGTAATTACAGTTTATAACTACCCAGGACAATACTGGAGCAGAGGTGGTGCCTTATGTTTTTTGTGTTGATACGGGTGGACCGCTCAACGTGCCTAGTTACGTGCTAGACTGACGTACGTTGCACCCACGCTACCCAGCTAGGCGTCGAGAAGCGCTCTCTTGCTCCTCCCATTAATTCTCGAAGTGATTGTCGCCTAGTGTGGAACTCATTAACTGGGTGTGGGCCTAGCAACTGCATCGCGCAAGGTGCAACCAAGCTTTTCCGAACGTACGGCTGGTCATTTGATATTTTTTTTACCCTGATAGTTCTGTCTTTTTCCAGCTAATGTATTGACTGAGGAAAGTTCTTGAACGTGTTAACCATTTAACGTATTATTTTATGTGATCTAATTATAACTTCAGGCAATTAAAAAATGTTATATTTCTTAGAAAAAAATAAAAAATTGGTTCCGAACTTTTGTTACTTAACATCTTATGTAATTTTGTAATTGTAACTTATGTAATTTGTGTTTGGCTACAATTGATCGTTTAAATAACATAAGTATAAGTTATATTATAATATATATAGTGATTCATTAATTATTTATGTTGTATTGAAATCGTCCAATCCTTTCCGTTTTTTCTAAAATTGCAAGTATTCAAAAAACTACTTAACAAGTAGAAAAATATCACTATAATAATAAAGAAAGGTAATCAATGTGGCTAATGTATACAATATTTATTCTATTTAAACGTATAAATGTTTATAATATTTAATATAAATATTTCCCCTATATTAATCTGCACCGCGATATATTCAATTTATATCGTGCAACAGTCCATATTAATATGGTATGAATATTGGTTAATTTTAATTATTTATTTATCGGAATACTTTTATATACTATTTTGTTTATTGATATATGCAAAGAATGAATGATAAGAATAAATAAAGTGAAGATGAATAAATCAGACAGCCAATGCCAGAAAGAGACGAGAGAGATAGACGCTGAATCACTTCGACTGCGCACCGCGTACACACGCGCTCCAAACCACTACACACACATATACCTACACACTAATAGTCCAGTCAGATTAGACTTTTTCCAGGAACTAAATAAAAGAAGGTAAAAGATTATTGGAAGTTGTTCGGAAGGATGTCAGAATATTGGGACAATAGTTTGAGCGCGATTTCTGGCTGTGGAACATTGTTTAAATAATCAAAGAAAGTGCAAAAAACCGTTTTTTGCGCATAACTTTTGAACCGATCATGTTATTGAAAAAAAGTTTAATACTTTTATTTAAGTATTAAAAATACCTACAAAATAAGATAAACTAAATTCAAATTCGCCCATTTGTTTACTCAAAAAACAAAAAAAACCGCCGATTTTAGCGTTTTTTTACATTTTCTATAATTAATTTAGTTTTGCTTCTATAAAATCGTACTACAACTTTCTTTGAAGATCTTTGTACACTTTATAAGTGGTATACATTTTAGCTTAAAATATTCATAACTTTTTGTTAATTCCTATTTGTTAGGTAAAAAAGGCTCTTGCCAGATTCTAAATAATTTTTTTTTGAGACGTCGGAGAGACTTCTCCGAGCATCTATTCTACTCGTAAAGAGTTATACTATAACGTACAATAAAGGAAAAGTTGATTACTGAAGGGTAAATTGTTTAAACATTAAGTTGAAAATCATAAATTTTTAATGTTAAAAGTTAAATGGTAAATTATTTTCAGATAAAATTTCCACATCAATTACTTAATTGCTATGATTTTTATGCAAATTTTAAGCTTTTAATTATTGCTTTACAATAATCTGGAGCTGAGATAATTTTTTTTTTTTTTCAAAAAATCATTGCGGTTTTGTTTATTAATATTAAGAGCTCATATTTACGGGTGGTCTACAGAAACAGTTAAACTATCATATCTAATATTTGAGCAACAATGAATGTGAATATTTAAGGTGAGTTGGTGACAAAAGCGACAGCGCGTTTTTGTAGAGAGTGGGGCGCGCATGCGCCGCGCGCGCCGCTGTGCCGCGGCTGAAATTTGGCCAAGCGTCTTATATTTGAAAAAGCGAAACAATTTTGCTTTTTCTCGGGAACTAATGATCCGATTTTGATGATTCTTTTTATAATTGGGGGTAGAATCAAAAAATAATAACAACCACGGTGTTAGATTTTAGATAAAAAATTATTTAATCGCAAATTTTTTTACAACTCTTTACATTGATACTTACATCTTGTGAATAATATTTATATTGTACTAAAAATTATTTCTTGTGTAACCCTCAGTTTGTTATAAATATTTATAACGTTGGAAATTAATGTATAAAATATTATTTGCAAATCATATACGGATACTTGTACGAAAATGTAGTTCACTTGAAATCCGCGAAGGCGGATGTAAAAATAAAATTGCGGATGCAGAAAACATGGACTACGTTGCACACATTTATGCGCAGGTTGCCATGGCGAGACTTGCTCAAATAAAGACGAAAAAACGGTACAAGTATCTCAAGAAAGCGAATTAAATTTAGAAGACGATATAGAGAATATTTTAGATTTATTACCTGTAAATATAGATTTTAACAATGAAGACAGCGATAATTATAATGATAAATATAACGATGGCGATGGCGATGGCAATGGCAATGGCGATGGCGATGACGATGAGGACGATACGATGACGATGATGATTTAAATAATGCGAGCGATTTAAATAGCATGAAGAAAAGTAAAAAGCGCAGAGTAAAATAATTAATAATAATAATTAGTATAAGAATATTTTAAGAATATAGAAAAAAATTGTAATTGTATGCGATTTATATATGTAATAAATATAATATTGTTATTAAATGAGTCTAATATAAATAAATACATATTATTCTATCAAAATATCACCTATTTCCTTACAAATGTAAAGAATTGTAAAAAAAATTTTTGAAATTAAATAATTTTTTATCTAAAATCTAACACCGTGGTTGTTATTATTTTTTGATTCTACCCCCAATTAAAAAAAGAATCGTCAAAATCGGATCATTAGTTCCCGAGAAAAAGCAAAATTGTCTCGCTTTTTCAAATATAAGACGCTTGGACAAATTTCAGCCGCGGCACAGCGGCGCGCCCCACTCTCTACAAAAACGCGCTGTCGCTTTTGTCACCAACTCACCTTAAATATTCACATTCATTGTTTCTCAAATATCAGATATGATAGTTTAACTGTTTCTGTAGACCACCCGTAAATTTGAGCTCTTAATATTAATAAACAAATCCGCAATGATTTTTTGAAAAAAAAAATTATCTCAGCTCCAGATTATCGTAGAGCAATAATTAAAAGCTTAAAATTCGCATAAAAATCATAGCAATTAAGTAATGGATGTGGAAATTTTATCTGAAAATAATTTACCATTTAACTTTTAACATTAAAAATTTATGATTTTCAACTTAATTTTTAAACAATTTACCCTTCAGTAATCAACTTTTCCTTTATTGTACGTTATAGTATAACTCTTTACGAGTAAAATAGACCCTCGGAGAAGTCTCTCCGACGTCTCAAAAAAAAATTATTTAGAATCTGGCAAGAGCCTTTCTTACCTAACAAATAGGAATTAACAAAAAGTTATGATTATTTTAAGCTAAAATTTATACCACTTATAAAGTGTACAAAGATCTTCAAAGAAAGTTGTAGTACGATTTTTTAGAAGCAAAACTAAATTAATTATAGAAAATTTAAAAAAACGCTAAAATCGGCGTTTTTTTTTTGTTTTTTGAGTAAGCAAATGGGCGGATTTTAATTTAGTTTATCTTATTTTGTAGGTATTTTTAATACTTAAAAAAAGTATTAAACTTTTTTTCAATAGCATCAACGGTTCAAAAGTTATGCGCAAAAAACGGTTTTTTGCACTTTCTTTGATTATTTAAACAATGTTCCACAGCCAGAAATCCTTCCGAACAACTTCCAATAATCTTTTACCTTCTTTTATTTAGTTCCCAAAACAGGCCTTTTAAAGTCTAATCTGACTGGACTATAATCCAACCGGTAGAGAGCGGACGACGAGGAGAGCGACACCATAGTACGCCGCAGGCCGTGCTCTGGGATATAGCTAGAGCGAGAGAGAGAGAGAGAGAGAGAGAGTGAGAGAGAGAGAGGCAGTGAGAGAGAGAGAGAGAGCCGAAGTGGCGGAGAGCGCGCACGGAACGTAAGCCTAGTCGGCGCCGTGCGCTGCGGCATGGGCTGTGCAGAATAAGAGAGAGAGAAAGAGTCCCGCGCGTGGGAGAATAGAGCTAGCGCGGCACCGCTACCCACAGCGTGGAACCGGGTCAAGCGTTTTCCCCTGTTGCCGCGGTCCTGAGCGCGCTGGCGCCGTGATTTAAACGGCTATGCATAGCTATGCTCCTGGCCTAGATGGCAGCATTCTGCAACGATACCTTTAGTATATGAATTAATTTAAATTGCGCGCTCGCCGCCATAATGAATTATTTAGCCGGATATTGATGTCAGATCGCGTGGAAACTTAACTTAGCAGTTCTACGTGCAGTTCTACAATGCTAATTGATAGGGGGATGTTGTGCTGGGGGTTACTTGCCAGAAGTTGGAGCCGGAAAGCCAGATGAGCGAGAGCGAGGTGGTGCAGAATGAAGCGGTCCTCGACACTCGATGCAGGACCGATCTAAAGTATAGACGTGTTATAGAACTGTTATTGAATAGACGCCGTAGCCATTTTGATTTGGCAAAGTTGTTAGCACGTGTTAAAACGTTGATAAGTAAAGAAATCTAGTTGATTATCATTAATAACGGTAAAGTTATTAATTATAATCTCGTGCTGTTTTCTTGTTCGTGAAATTGATTGTTGGAGTAAAATACCGAGTACGGTGAGTAGTTTGATTTATGTCTGGCGCCTCTACGAACGAGCGTTCGGCACTTTCAAAATTTTCTATTACGGATTGGTGAGTTTCTCGATTATTTGTTTATGCATAATAATTTTCTAGTCGTGTCTGTACATTTTCTTTTTAGAACGATTATTATTACTATCGCCAAATGTATATTATTTTCAGGATTTGTGTCTGACTGGTTATGCTGTTAGCGAGCCAGGCTCTCGCCAATAACTGTGTAAAATAAAACGCTATGTGTTGCAAAGATAATTTAGTAATTGGGAGAATTAATCGCGTCTGAGGGAGTTCATTTTATGTTACAGATTAGGTTTCTGAGGTTAGTCGGTGTGACAGCGATGCCATTTTTGGCAACGGTGTGGGTAGCACGCAACCGGATCAGATTGCCCATAATGCTAATTAATTTTATTCGTTAATTAAATTGTTGTTCTTTGTTATTATTATTTATTTCTATTATTATTGTAAACATTTATTTTTATTATTAATTAACTAAATTCTTATATTCAATTTGTAATACTTGAGTACAACCAATTAATTATTTCGTAGCAAGTTCCTGACTTCCATGCATGCAATTAAGTATTAAATGAAATTATCAAATTATTAAAAACTATTATTATTATTATTCATCTGTCTCAGTGTTGGTTTTGTCAAGCTCCGGTGGAACTACTCAGTGACCTCCAGAGAGAACGAGAATTGTAGGCCAGATCAGTACTGCTCTTATTATTTAAAATATAGAGTAGAGATTTACGTGATATTAGTTAAGAGCGAATAAATTAACAAATTAAATAAATACTATGTCACAAAGTATAAGTATAATAGCAAAATCGTAAGCCCTAAATCCTAAACCCAACTACCCTGAGCAGAGCATTTTGTAGTAAATAGTTTTTATAATAAAATCGTAAACTCTAAACCCTAAATTCTAACTCATGGACCCAAGCTGAGCATTTTATAATTAAAATATTTATATAATATAGAATTGTTAACCTTAAACCCTAAACCCAAACTGAATAATTTTCAAGCGGAGTATTTTGACGTTAACATTTTTTAATAATTAAACCATACATTCTAACCTCAAATCACTAAACCCTACTACCCCGAGCTGAGTCTTTTGCAAATAAATAATTTTAATAATAAAATCATAAGCCGTAAAATCTAAACTCAAATAACCCATGCTGAGCAATGTGCAGTAAACAAATTTATAAATAATAGAATAGTTAAACTTAAATCTTAAACCTTACATCCAATTAACCCAAACTGAGAAATTTGCAATTAAACAATAACCCTACACCCTAAACCAAACTACCCCAAGCTGAGTACTTTACAAATAATTTTTTTTAATAATTAAACATATAAACCATAAATTCTAAATCCTAAACCCTACACCCAACAACCCCGAGACGAGCATTTAGCAAATAAGTAATTTTAATAATAAAAACGTAAGTCCTAAACTCTGAACCCAAATAACCCAAACTGAGCAATTTGCAGTAACCAAATTTAAATAATAGAACTGTTAACCTTAATCCTAAACCCTAAACACAATTAACCCAAGCCGAGTAATCAACAATTTTCTAAATAAAATCGTAAACCCTAATCCCTACTACGCTAAGCTGAGCATTTTGCAATAAAAACGTTATAATAATAAAATTGTAAGTCCTACGCTCTAAACTCATATAACCCAAGCTGAGCAATTTGTTGTGAACAAATTTAAATAATAGAATTGTTAACCATAAACAATATTATTATATATTATTATCTATGTATTTATATATTTAAATTTATTTAAATTTTTATTATCGTAAATTGGTCAGCTTGGGTTATTTGGGTTTAAGGTTTAAGTTTTGGGTTCAAAATTCTATTACTTAAATTTGTTTATTGCAAATTGCTTAGCTTGGGTTTTTTGGGTTTAGAGTTTAGGGCTTACAATTTTATTATTATAAGGTTTTTATTACAATATGCTCAGCTCGTTTACGATTATATTATGAAAATTTCTTAATTGCAAATTCCTCGACTTGGGTTAAACGGGTTTTGGGATATTTGGGTTTAGAGATTAGGGCTTACGATTTTATTATAAAAATTATTTATTCGCAAAATGTTCAGCTCGGGGTAGTTGGGTTTAGGGTGTAGGATTTAGAATTTATGGTTTAATTATTTAAATTTTTAATTGCAAAATGCTTCGTTCGGGGTAACTGGGTTTAGGATTTAGGGTTTAGAATTTTTTGTGTATTATTAAATTTTTTAATTGCAAATTTATCTGATGGGGGAAGTTGAGTTTATGGTTTAGAGTTTAGGGTTTATGTTTTAACTATTCAAATTTTTTAATTGCAAAATGCTCAGCTTGGTGTATTATTTATTTCGAGTTTACGATTTTCTTATGAAACGTTTTGATTACTCGACTTGGGTTGATTGGGTTTAGGGTTTAGGTGTGAAGGTTAATAATTCTATTATATAAATTTATTTACTGCCAATTACCTAGCTTGGGTTTAGAGTTTAGGGCTTATGATATTATTTTTCTAGTGTTTGTATTGCAAAATGCTCTGCTCTAGGTAGTTGGGTTTATGATTTTATTATTGAAATTATTTATTTGTAAAATTCTCTGCTCATGGTAGTTGGATTTAGGGTTTACGATTTCATAATGAAAATTACTTGGCTTGGATTAGTTGCGTTTAGGGCTTAGGGTTGTAACACCACACATTGTGGGTGTTACACAAACTTCCAGTCTGTCAAACGAGCTGCTCAGTGCAAGTCCGATGCTCGACAGAACTGGCCTATACAACACCTAATGGCACACTACTCACCCATTACACTCACTAAATACGTACACACACGCACTATTCTACTCGACGACACAGAGCATGCGAGCTCTCCAACGCTCTAAAGCAGCTGAAGATGACGCACAACTGCCATCCCTTAGAGCCTTGCATAGGCTAGAGCGTGTCCTGGTGTCTCCTCTCCTTGGTCCCGTCCTTTCGAACCAACCTAAGAACACATACATAGAGATTAAAACTTATGAAAATAAGCAAAATAGTATTAGAATAATACCCACCTAGTTTTATGCCTTGAAAGGCATGAATGGGTCGACCTCGGGCGGAGCGGCCGCTTCTCTAGGTACTCTGGATGCCTGCAGCATACACTCTAGAAAACATAAAGCTGAGTTAGCCTACAGCAGATACGCACATCAAACTGAAACTCTCTTACCTGGTTTGGAGGGTTTGTAGAGGCAGTGTGGTCTCTCAAATGCAGTAACGCAGCTCAGCTCATGGCCCGCTCCTCCATAATAGCAGCAGTAGCAGTCTCCGAAGCACTCCCCAATCACCTAGAAGCAACCTAGCATTAGCAAGGGGGAGATTACAGTGGTATACAAAACACTAATCTCACCTGATAGCAGTGACAGTTGAATATAACCTCTTCGCGGTTAACCGAGTCCTGGCCACTCGTCCTTCCTCGTCCTCCCCAACACCGTCTGCAAGCCGTCGACTGCGTGCCATATAGCGTGACGTCACCGCGAGCAGGCGCTCCCCCTTTCTCTTTCTTCCTCACCAGGCGCATGCGCTGCGCCCTCAACCGGGCTCGGTCCGCACTACCGAAATCCAAGTGTAGCGCCGCGGGGACGAAGCGACAACTCGCTTACTTCCTACTGAACCGCGCTCGTACACACTTCGTGTTTTCTGCCTGCTCCGTTGCGAAAACATCCGAACTAACGTGCTCCGATTCGCGAATCTGTAACCGCTTTCCGTACCTCGAAATTATCGTCGATCTCGTACCGTGTGTGCCGACCAACTTGTATCTTCGAAGGAGGCCACACCGGATTTGGAACAGAGTAAGTTGCACAGAGTATTATTGTTCTTAACAAGTATATATACATATATTGTAAATCTAGCGTCGCGCGCCGCCTTTCCACGTATATTTCACGATCGTATATTCTGTAGAATTCGCGTCCCTGAGTATTCACTTCTTTCCCTCTCGATTATATACCATTTCCCACCGTACCGCCGTGCTCACCGTAGTTAGTTTAAACTCGTAAATAATTCTATGTGACGCTAGAACACTTGTAAAATCGTGCTGCGAATTCGTGCAGCTGGCGCTCAACACCTTGTACATAAATTGAATAAACCTCAAGAGTTCATACTTTTATCCTAAATTCCTATGTGAAATTTATTTTCTTTAGTGATCTTGATGTTTTTTCATAATCTTTTTGGGAATAGTGAAAGAATGTTATTGTATGGAACTTCTGTCTCGCCCAGTCATAAAGTTATTTTGAATTTAAAATCGCGTCCGTAGCTTTCGCCTGCAAGCTGGTATGACTAGCTTCTCTTTTTAACACGGTCGTTACTCCGTCACATGAACCCTTTCCATGAGCAGTATCCCAGAAACAGCAATTTTGGGGTATTTTTTGAGGTAAAAAAGAGGGTCGGATTTGTGTACAGCAGCTCAAAATACATAAAAAATAGTCGTTGCATGGAATTGTTCGGAACTCTTGTGATTTCCAACAGCTTGATCATTGCGTAAAGTAGTATTTCTTTAAGGTTACGAAACGTGCAGCTCCGTCTGAAAATAAAATTTTAAAAATAGCCACGCGCTAATCAAAAGTACATAAAAAATGCTAAATTTTCCATATTTTTAAATTTTTAGGTGGAAAGGAATTTTAGGCAGGGCGATGTTCCGGTTGACGTGAAAAGTTACACACATATATATATATATATATATATATATATATATATATATATATATATATATATATATATATATATATATATATATATATACATATATACATATATATATATATATATATATATATATATATACATATGAAGGAACGGAGGAATATCGGGAATACTCCATAGCAGTGCCGCTGGCCCTAGAGAGGACGCAAGATTCCAGGACTAAAGAAAACACAAAGGTCTCGCTTCGCTCGAGCTAAAAACGTCACATGAGGCAAATAATCTACTTCCGCACCCGTATCAAAATATACTACGAGGGTAGTTCAATAAGTCTTTAGAATAAAGTATAAAAACAATTTTTTTTGGGTAAATTCTTTTTTATTTTTCAACACAATCTCCTTGGAGCTCTATACACTTGGTCAATCGCTTTTTAAGTTTTTTTAATCCTTCAGAAAAGTGCGTTTTCGGAAGTTCCTCAAAATAAGCACTTACAGAGGCAATGACGTCTTCGTTGTCCGTAAATCTCTGTCCACCGAGCCATTTTTTCAAGTTTGGAAATAAGAAAAAGTCACTGGGGGCTAAATCTGGTGAATACGGTGGGTGTTCGACCAATTCGAATTTTAGTTCTTCAATTTTAGCCATTGAAACGAAGCATGTGTGAACTCGGGCGTTGTCGTGATGAAAGAGAATTTTTTTCTCGCCAAATGTGGTCGTTTTTTTTAATTTCTTCTTTCAGCTGCTCTAATAATGATGCATAATACTCACCAGTAATTGTTTTACCCTTTTCCTAGTAGTCAATAAGTATAATTCCACGTGCATCCCAAAAAACTGTAGCCATAACCTTACCAGCTGACTTTACGGTCTTTGCCTTCTTTGGAGCTGGTTCGCCTGTGGAAATCCACTGTTTGGATTGTTCCTTTGTCTCAGGAGTGTAGTGGTGTATCCATGTTTCATCCACAGTCACAAATCGACGAAAAAATTCCTCAGGATTCCGACTTATGCGCGCCAAAAGAGCCTCAGAGGCGACCACTCTATTGCGTTTATTCTCAGCTGAGAGCAAACGCGGCACCCATCTTGCCGATAGCTTTTTCATGCCTAATTTTTTATGTAGAATTGAAACAACTGCACCTATAGATACCCTTGTGGCCTCAGCTAACTCACGCACTTTTAATCTTCTATCCTTCAACACCATATCGTGGATTTTATTGATGATTTCGGGAGTAGTTGCTTCTACGGGCCTTCCTGAACGTGGTTCGTCACTTATTGATGTACGACCACGCTTAAATTCATTTACCCAGTTATAAACCGTTGCTAAGGCAGGGGCAGATGTGCCATGAACTGAGTCCAATTCATTTTTTATCTCATATGGAGTTAAACTCTTTAAATGAAAATGTTTAATTACCGCTCTGAACTCGTTTTTTTCCATTTTTCTTAACAAGCAATTTTTTTTTTCAATTGGTTATAAAAACACGTAAACTCAGAAGATGTGGACTGTGACTGCACCATATATCTAGTCGGGAGTGGTACTGACTGAAAACAGATGATTTGGAGCGATTCGCGCGCCATCTGTTGGTCATTCTAAAGACTTATTGAACTACCCTCGTATTAATAATAAAATCGTAAACTTATAAACTCAACACCCAAATAACCGAAGCCAGCTACTCCATTCTGCGTGAACTAACCGCGGGCTAGCCCTTACCTTTACTACTATAGAGCAACGGTGGTATGAAATGACGCGCCGCTGACGACGATATTCTCGCCTCTCTATCGCTGCACTCTCGCTGTAGCTGGTCTGTATGCGGGATAGTGGAATCTCCTCTCCACTCCGCAGTCACAGTCTCGCACTCTCCTTTTCTGTCTCTTCTTCCTTCGTCTCGCACCACCAAAACGGCAGATAGTCGGCGTCCTCGGTGGCGTCTCTGAAGATGGCGGCGGAGCGGCCCTTTTCTCGAGGTACACGGCATGAGGAGTCAAGCGGTAGTGGTTCTTCCTCTCTGCGGCCGTGCCACCTCCCCGCTCCTTCTCCGCTCTTCTCTTTGCACCTGTTGCCGCGCGTGGACATGAGATGGCGTCTCATGTCCCTTTCGCGGCCTCTCGTCCGTGAATTTGACGCGACTCGTTACAATATATATATATATATATATATATTGGAAATGTAGGTTTACCTCTATATTGATTTAGTTTTTGGATTAGTTTGAGGTTATAGAATTGAACAAATGTAACCTAGGATATGATTATATACAGAAGTCTATAAGTATGTTAGAATCTTGTTTTAGGACGGTATATCAATGTTCTGCAATCAGGCAGCATATTTATGTTGTATATATTTGATACATCCCATGTAAGCTTTTTGACTATTTATCGTCCTGCTCAACTCCTTCCAATTAAAGTAGTCTACTGGTCCATATTTCATGAAGTCTTGCATGAATTCATGTTTTGTCTTCGTCATCGGTATTAATACGTTTAGTCTATAATATAAGGTGTCACCATGTTCATACTGGTCCTTTGGTTCATCTTCGTGATCTTCAGTTCCGGAGTCCTTTTTGGGTGATGATTCTTTCTTCATTTTCACTACTGGATTCTTCTTGGAAAGGTCTTTCATAGTCTTATAGTATCTATATCATTTGGTCCTTTAGTTCGTTGGATTTGAAAGATATTCCTAGACAATTTAGTGAGACATGATTAACTATTTTTTCCTGGTTTTCGGTAATCCTGTAACTTCCTCTTTCGTAATATTTGTACTCGGTCCATTGTTTAATATCAATAAGCTATGTAAGATATATTTTAGGTTCGTTATTTCATAGACTTCAATTACTTCAGTATTCTGGTCACTATCAATGGTAGGTTTTTCCAGTGTTACCGATGGAGGGGTTCCTGATCTCTCGTCACTGAAGTTTTATTGCCAATTTATTTCATTGGCCGCGTTTATCCCAATACTATTCTAAGTATTCCTACTTGTTCGCCACTTTGGGTTTTCATTTGTATATCAAAGTCCTGGTTGGTCCCATATTACTTAGAGGTCGCTAGTGCTTGCATTCCTTGCGCAGGTGATGTGAAAGTAATTATCATCACCTTAGCGTTGATTCGATCTGATACAACTGATTTGAATTTAAGTTTACAGTCCAATTTCTTTTTACTTATTGGTTTGGTCTTATGGTCTGATCGTCTATTGCAGATATAGTTCTTTTTTGAAACACATGAGATTTTAGGGAATAGGTCCTTGGTCATTTAGGTGTTTTATTTTCTTTTGTTTAGTTATATATATGTACACATAAGTGTAAGAAAGTAAGACGGAAATCAAAAAGTGTTAGTATTGTTACTAATCCTTTAGGTTAATAATTTTTTCCGATTTATTATAAGGTGTAGTGACAACCTTATGTAATAATTATCAAAAAAAGATTTTTGACTGATACTTGTCTGTTTTTGATAACTTTAATTAATGGTTTTAATGAACTGAATAATTGTTACATTTGTAAAAATAAAAAATATGTTAGTTGAATAAAAGAAAACAGGATCGATTAATAATTAGAGAGAGAGATATTATTCAAGAATTTATTTAGTGTACTTAAAATAACAAAAAGTAGGGTAATGTAAGATCATAATTTTTGTTCTGGTTATCAATTGTTTTTTATTTCCAAGATATTAATGTAACCGTATTGTGTTATACACTTATTAATCTTCGCGATGTTCTATTGGGTCTAATTTCGTTAATACATTTATATAACAAAAGTAATATGTCATAGATGTATTACATTGTGTGTATAAAATTATGTTAAATTTTAGGCTAACCAAATTGCGTATTCTAATAATATTGGATAATACATTCTTTAATCAGTATGTAAGTATAATTTTCTAAGTTGCATTTCAAGCTTTTGGTTGATTTATCTATTGTTAATACGAGTTTACTCGGAGAGTGAAATTGTTGAGTAAATTGTATTAACGGAGAAAATATCATAACGAGTTTGTTCCCAATATGTAGTGTACGTTTTAGTTGAAGTATTAAATAGAAGTTGTTTTTTACTATAATGTTTTGGGTAAATATTCAAAGCTTGTGTATTTTTAAGTAATATTGTATGGAATTAGGTATTGGAAAAGTAATTTTCAAAGCTAATGTCAGAATTCTCGTATATTTACTGGATAATTCTATCAGACAAGCTTTTTAGTGACACAGTATATCTTTAGCATGTAATAAACAGTTTCGTATGATTCTAATAGAATAAAGGAAACGTATATCTGCATAAATTGATTAATTACCATTAATATCATTTAAAAAATAGCAAATACCATAAGTAGGAGGTTGTTTATTAACGATGACTTGTATTAGTAATTACATTTCATATACGCATACGAGGGTAGTTCAATAAGTCTTTAGAATAAAGTATAAAAACAATTTTTTTTGGGTAAATTTTTTTTTATTTTTTAACATAATCTCCTTGGAGCTCTATACACTTGGTCAATCGCTTTTTAAGTTTTTTTAATCCTTCAGAAAAGTGCGTTTTCGGAAGTTCCTCAAAATAAGCACTTACAGAGGCAATGACGTCTTCGTTGTCCGTAAATCTCTGTCCACCGAGCCATTTTTTCAAGTTTGGAAATAAGAAAAAGTCACTGGGGGCTAAATCTGGTGAATACGGTGGGTGTTCGACCAATTCGAATTTTAGTTCTTCAACTTTAGCCATTGAAACGAAGCATGTGTGAACTCGGGCGTTGTCGTGATGAAAGAGAATTTTTTTTCTCGCCAAATGTGGTCGTTTTTTTTTAATTTCTTCTTTCAGCTGCTCTAATAATGATGCATAATACTCACCAGTAATTGTTTTACCCTTTTCCAAGTAGTCAATAAGTATAATTCCACGTGCATCCCAAAAAACTGTAGCCATAACCTTACCAGCTGACTTTACGGTCTTTGCCTTCTTTGGAGCTGGTTCGCCAGTGGAAATCCACTGTTTGGATTGTTCCTTTGTCTCAGGAGTGTAGTGGTGTATCCATGTTTCATCCACAGTCACAAATCGACGAAAAAATTCCTCAGGATTCCGACTTATGCGCGCCAAAAGAGCCTCAGAGGCGACCACTCTATTGCGTTTATTCTCAGCTGAGAGCAAACGCGGCACCCATCTTGCCGATAGCTTTTTCATGCCTAATTTTTCATGTAGAATTGAAACAACTGCACCTATAGATATCCTTGTGGCCTCAGCTAACTCACGCACTTTTAATCTTCTATCCTTCAACACCATATCGTGGATTTTATTGATGATTTCGGGAGTAGTTGCTTCTACGGGCCTTCCTGAACGTGGTTCGTCACTTATTGATGTACGACCACGCTTAAATTCATTTACCCAGTTATAAACCGTTGCTAAGGCAGGGGCAGATGTGCCATGAACTGAGTCCAATTCATTTTTTATCTCATATGGAGTTAAACCCTTTAAATGAAAATGTTTAATTACCGCTCTGAACTCTTTTTTTTCCATTTTTATTAACAAGCAATTTTTTTTTTTTTCAATTGGTTATAAAAACACGTAAACTCAGAAGATGTGGACTGTGACTGCACCATATATCTAGTCGGGAGTGGTGCTGACTGAAAACAGATGATTTGGAGCGATTCGCGCGCCATCTGTTGGTCATTCTAAAGACTTATTGAACTACCCTCGTATATATGAAGAAACGGTGAAAAATATCTAATACGGTGTTGGTTGGTACAATGTATTTTCTCTACCTGCCATTTCTACAATACAATAGGGAATTAAAATAAAATTTGAAATAGCAGAATAAAAGTTTGAGTATGTCATTCATTTCATAATAGCCTTATTTATTGTGCGTTCGTTGAACTACCGTTTGAAGGATTTTATATAGAATTGAAGTGGATAATAAGGATTTCCAAATTTGCTAAGTGAATCAGTTAACCGCTGTGTTCACAATTATATCTCAGAAAAAATTTATTGTTTATTTTTTATTAATCACAAACTTTCTTTTATTTTTACTATAGGGTAGGAATTCTATTTTGGTCAGCTTTTAATCGAGTTCAAGGTTCAAATCATGCACAATGCTATTACTTTTGAATGATAATAGGTGTTTATATTTCGGAAAAAATGGAAATTCCCAAAAGTCCAAGTTTTATCCAATTTGTCTATAAATCCAAGTTTATTTTTGGCACAAATTTTTTTTATACTTGTAATTTTCCAATAAACTCTTTATTTTTAAATTTTGCAATAACCCAAAGATTTGGTATCAAGACATCAAAAATTTTTATAAACTAATATCCAAAAGAAAGAAAATATCTTGAATATAATAATTTATTTTATTCACGAAGATTTATGATTGAAAACCAAATGAATAATCGCCTACCCTAAGTTTGAATCTTACTGACAATCAATGATTCCGTATTCACATTTCTATAATTCCGATATTACTATTTAATTAATATTATTTTATAATTATCGCTTAATATATTGACTAATGAACTAGAACACGTCCCTCAGAAATAATTAACTAATTTAAAATGTCAATGATACTTTGAATCCCGTCGGAATAATTCAATAATAGTTAAACTAATATGGTAAATAACTAATATCTACTCATAATGTATATAGTAAGACTATACGAATGCCTTCGGCAAGTGCAGTCTGCAACTCTGCAAGTTTGCATTAATTGGCATTTAATCACTTTACAATAAGTTTTCCGAACTGGTCTCAAATTATATCAAGGTTGATTTAATTCCACTAAGTTATTAAAATTATTTACTCTGTACATTAGTTGTATAGTGTAATCAATATGATACGTGAAATAATTATTAGGTCCGGGTTCGGTAGATGGTACTATCACTCTGAACAGATTCTATTTAGGTTCGAATAAACAGGAAAGGGAAGAGAGCAGATTTTTTGATTAACAATTATGATCGATCGATCAGATCTATTTATTTGATCACAAACATCACACATTCATTCGCATTCGTATTCATACATATACATATTCTACTCGTCGCCGAGCTTGTTATAAAAATATATAGTTTAACACCGTGTGGTGGTAGTCACACCTATCGTGCCGAGTTATTAAAGAAATACTTATTCGCAACCGATGTAAATATAGCGCTCTCACCGTGGCTAGCTGCGCGTCGCTAGATGAATAGTTTCTATATAGACAATTTGAGGCGGCTGGATAATGTTGTTATTGACTCCTTCGTTATATCATGGCCAGATCGTCACGCATGTACTAAATGAATCCAGCAATCATACGGTCGTCTAATACCATCGGCTATTTATGAAAACACATATTTGTTAATAATCGTCGTCATCACATTTTTACATAATTCGATCATAATAAAAGATATTTACCCCAACTGGGCTTATAAGTGAAATTATCCGCACTCAATGATTGATGTGTCTCTATTTGCGATTCTATAAATAATACCGATACTTTTATTATTTAGTTTTAATTACACGCGTACGCGAAGAGAAATAAATTGTAGTAGCTTACCTGAAAGTGTGGGTGAGGCGCGACTAAGGGCATCCGACGACGGCTGTCCGGTGTCGACGCCGGCTGGCCCGTTTCTGGTCGCACGACTCACTCACAGCTTTCGAGACACCGAAAATTATCTCGCGTGCGCGATATCACGTGACTACAATATCGTAGTTAGGCCAAGAGCGTACTTAGCCTATTATGGGCCCTTACAACTCTAAACTAATTAATTTCCAGGTACTTTTATTATTAACGGGTGCTGGCTGATTCTTAGGATTTTGGCGTGGGGTTTCGATTATAATTACTTTATTTTGACCCTTAATATTTTAGGTAATTTGTGTTGCTTTAGTAAGCAGGGTCACTTGTTCTAAGGTTAGGTAGGTTGACAGGGAATATCTCAGTGACTTAAGTGCTGCACCTATGAGATTTAAGAATTCGTCGAGTGACAAATGTGCTGCACCTTACGACGGGGATTGAGTGTTATCAGTGACAAAAGTGTTACACCTTGGGTAACTTAGGAAGGATTGATGGGTTTTAGAATATACCAATATAAGAAATCGTGTGTAATAAGAATTATTTTGGTCCTTATTTTATGTTTCCTTGTAATTAATATTTAATTTAAGGTCCTATTACGTGTTTTGTTATTTATATGTATTTTTTGGTTCATTCGGGTCAAACCAATTTTATAGTCTCAAGAAAGTTGCGTATGTTTCCTTATAATGGTTTAGTTAATACTAACTTCCTTTCAAATGACTAGCGTTCAAATCTTGAATTTACTTACACACGTTGCGTTCGGATCCCTATATTCTACTTTCTAATATTCAATTATTTAATGGTTGTTCAGACACCAATTAATAACCTGAAAATATTGCGCTCAAATCTTGATATATAATAAACGTGAGTTCGAATCCTTGGTTCTAATTACCCAGTACTAATAATGCAGAAGTTCAAAATACAAAAATAATAAGAGATCTCTAATTTGCTTCTATTGCGCACTGGCAGGTGTTCGAATGCCCCTATTGTTTCCAAATGCGTTCAAATCCTAATAATTTACATGAAAAAATTGATTATTTAGACCGCAAGTCTGTGTTCAAATCCTACTATATATAATCCTATTAATCTATATATCTATAATTATATTTTATTTATTTGAATTCGATTAAATATCTTTACTAGTCACTATATTTACCCACTAAATTATTTTGATTAACAAAAAGAAATAAAAATTTGATGAAGATGAATTTGAAGACTATTAATATTATAATTCATAATATAAAATGATTGTATTATGATAATAGGTACTAAGATACCGAATCTTAATATTAATGTCGTTATATAGAGTTTTATACCCGTATTCTATCTTACAGGTGATCCGAAAATGGCACGCTTGACCCTAACTACAAGGGACTCTACTACATTCCGCTCGCGCGGAGTCTTAAGTGAGAGTCGACAAAAGCGCCTTCCCATACTGTGCTGTGCTGTGCTGTGGTATGCTGTGCTCTGCTGTCCAATTTCAAATCTGAGAAGACTCTCTACATCTGTGTCTATGATGTTGGTATCGTTTTACAAAGCTGTTAAGATATGTATGTTTTCTGCTAGGAGTCGCGCAAGCGAGGAGCCAACTCGGACGTGCTCCAGTATTTCATGTTTAATCAGAGTATTCAATCAGAGTTGCAGTTAACTTTGACTGCAAGCAGAGCACTCGCCTCGCGTACGGATAC
This sequence comes from Gastracanthus pulcherrimus, assembly GCA_949152435.1. Classification (NCBI taxonomy): domain Eukaryota; kingdom Metazoa; phylum Arthropoda; class Insecta; order Hymenoptera; family Pteromalidae; genus Gastracanthus; species Gastracanthus pulcherrimus. The sequence goes on along the minus strand of OX424575.1, from coordinate 109,051,226 downwards.
TTAGCAGCACAGCCTCCTATGACTCACGCGCAGATAAACCTCGTAGCGTCTGAAAGCGCCCCGAACCAGCCGCTCGTGAATTCTCCTCCTCGGCAGGAGCAAAATCACATGCAAGCGAATACAAGTGCCATACCTACAGCGGCGGCGGCCGCGGCGCCGTACAACTATTGCGGCGATAACCGAGACACCGATGAGTTTTGTAAGAAAAAGAATTTTCAGACAAAAACATGTGATTATTGTAATAGAAGGGGCCACATACACAGGTATTCTTTTCAATTAGAGGCGAACATAAGGACGGGGCGGATCAGGCTTGAGAGGGGCGATCAGAATAATTTTAACTATGGGCAAAACAATAACAATCTCTTTAACAATAACAAGGGCAACTATAAAGGTCGTAATAGCAATAACTTTGGCAATTATTATAACGATTACAATGGCCGTAATAATAATTATAATAATAATAACAATTTCCAGTATAATCAGGGAAGTCAGCACCATGATCAGAGGGGTAACAATAATCATTATTTTGATAAAAATCGCGATGCAAGACAAGATAGTACTACTCAAGGTACCCGCAGGCGGGTAACGGGCCTTTACACTCATAAGTTGCTCGGCGCAGTCATCAGGCGTCGGGCAGCCCGGCTTGTCTAAACAAGATGAACAGGTGCCCCCTCGCGTATTTAGTATTAAAATTGCGGGATCTGGGGCAAGCCACCAATAGTAATTTTGAAGGGCGATGACCTAGTTGACAATACAGCCAATTTTCATGTAGACACGGGGGCGGATGTGTCGGTGATTAAAAGCAGATGTGTACGCGCGAATAAACGGATTGATAGAAGCGAGGTGCTTGCGATTACGGGTGTTACTTCTGGAGAATGCCGGACCATAGGCAAAACTTTGTTGGTTGTGCATTGGCTTTTATGCGAGATGCACGTCGTCCCCGACAGCTTCTCTATAGATACGGAGGGCCTGATCGGTTGGGATATTATTGAGAGATACGATGGGCGCGTCGACGCCGCCCGTAAGAGTTTAATTTTAAGTACGGTCACAATTCCTTTTGCGCAAGAAGAATGCTTTGAAATCCCAGTAAAATCGCGTTGCATAATGTTTGCAAAAGTCGCCAACACGGACGCAAACATTGGCTGGGTCCCACTGCAAGATCTGGGACCAGATTTATTATTCGGTAATTTTATTGCAAGAAATTATAATGGGCGTGTTGTCGCAGAATGCATCAATATTGGCGAAAATGCGGTCAAGCTACCAGTCCCGCAGATAGAATTAGTTGAGTGCGAATCCATGGTGGCAAAGGGCAGATTTCTCGTCGATGAGGACGACGGGGAAGAATCTATTGATCGAGTAAACATAATGCGTTTATCTGAAAAAGATATTATGAGTGAACCCATGGATGTCGCACAGAAAAATCGACTACTCGACGAGAACCGAGACCTACGTGATCGGAGAGTTGAAAAAATAGTGAACCTTATAGACACGGAAGGCTGCAACGCAGAAGAATTACTGCACATTAGAGTTTTAATCACAGAGTTTGCGGGTGTCTTTGGACTCGACGGAGAACCACTGACGGCTACGACTCTGCTGGAGCATGAAATAAAGCTCACGGCTGATAAGCCTCTGTGAGCGAAGCGCTTTAAATATCCGCAGGCTCTTAAGGAGCAAATTGAAGTGGAGGTCCAAAAGCTCGCAGAACAAGGTATTATACGACCCTCGAGCTCGCCGTGTTGCAGTAATCTCTGGATTGTACAAAAAATAATAAGTAATAAGTAATAAAAGGGGGCGACTAGTCACTGATTTTCGGGCACTAAATGAAATTACGATCGGCAGCTGCTGACCACTCCCTTTCACGAGTGACGTAGTTGAGCGACTGGCACGCGCTAATATTATCACGGTGGTAGATTTGAAATAGGGTTTCCACCAAATACCCATGCACCCTGCCTCAGCGTTTTTTACGGCATTCTCAGCTCCTGTGGGAAAAAATTCAGTCCAACACTGGGAATTCAAACGCATGAGTATGAGTTTAAAAGAAGCGACGAATACCTTCGCAAAATGCATGTCACTGGCCATGGCCGGGCTGCAGGGCGAGGAAGTCGAAATATATCTTGATGACTTCATGATTTTTGCGGAAAATCTTGAAGAGCACGGAGCGCGGTTCAGACATGTAGCAAAAAGATTAATGAATTCGAACCTCACTATAGAGCCCAAAAAGTGTCAGTTTCTGAAACGCGAGGCATTTGTCCTCGGGCATATAGTGGGGGGAGGCACGATCCGCACAGACCCCGAGAAACTCGAAGCTGTAGAAAAATACCCAGAGCCAACTAACGCTAAAAAAGTCAAGCAATGGCTCGGATTCGTAGGCTACTACAGAAAATTCATACCTAAATTTGCAGACATTGCATTACCACTATCTAAGTTGCTGCGCAAGGGAATCAAGTTTGATTGAGGCAACGAGCAACGGTTGGCTTTTGAAAAAATGGAAAAGATACTCTGCAGTGAACCAGTCTTAGCTGCGCCTAACCTATCGGAGCCGTTTATTCTCACAAAAAGGGTATCGATCGAGACAAGAAAATTAAAATACCCAAGACAGATTCGGAGAAATCCAAAACAACGCACACATATAAAAAGAATCGCACTGGCAAGAAACCCATTTACTCCAAGGGTGAGTTACTAGCTGTGTGCAATACCTCAGAAGACTTTTTCCTGTGTCTGGTGCAGCATGATGTTTATGAAGCCGACTCACGAATATATATACGTTGGCTCACGCAGCAAATAAGCAACAGTACGGTATATGTCCTTGATTATGAGGATGAAATATACCTTGCGTGCGTATTATCTAACGTACAGCTAAGTAAAATTGATAACGGCAGGCTTCAATTGAGCAGTGAAGAAAAGTTGCGCATTCAAGTGGTTCTGCAGATAGGCAGAGAGCCACGCTGGCAAGGTTCGCTTACCGCCAAGGAGAAAGACGGCATAGAGCAGAAATGGGCCATTGTAATATCTAATTCTAAAGAGTCATTTGGAGAAGATATTACGAATGAATCTTGGATCTTTAATAAAAAGAAGAAGAAACTGGGAAGGAGAAAGAAATGTAGTCGTCATGAACTGTATAACGTCAAACCTGCCGACAGCCTCGATGACCCCATTATCAGCAAGGCAGAAAGAGATAAAAAATTGGCTCACTTATGCCAAGAAAAAGGGTTAGCGAAAGGAGTGAAAGTCACCAGTATGCCAACAGCAGAGTTAGCTGAGTTGCGTCGACAGCAGAATAGGAATGCAAAACCACTTAAGCCGCAGGTTTTAAATGAGCCGCCCCCGGAGTTTAAATACATGCCGGAGGACGAGGCTATGCACTATCAGGGATTAGCTTCGCTGGAAATTATCGCTGGGCAGCCCGGCCTAGAGCACAGGCTGCAGACAGTCGAAGCTCCACTGCCGACACACACAGCAGCGAGCGTGACGACACATGAGCCGCCAGACAGTACGTCGCCACTGCAGTGCGCGCAGGCAGCTTCGCCGCTGACACACTCGGCAGCGAGCAGGTTATCACACGGGCTGGCAGACTGTGTATCGTTCGAGCAGTGCACGCAAGCGAACAAGAGTTCGCCGCCGGTCCGGCCGATGGTGAGCGCAATGACACTTGAGATGGATAATGATATGCCGTGCTCGCAGGCGCGGCGAAGCAGCTCTAAAATACATTCGCCGCAAAAGTCGGTCTTGACAGATTTAGCAGCTAAACTGCGCACGCGATTAATAGTGGATATTGTTGAGTGCGAGGTTTTGGGCAAAAACGCAATGCAGATTAACCTGTGAGAAGCAGAGGCCGAACCGGGCACTGCCCCAGATTGTAATAATGTATTGCGCAAGGATTTTGGCGGGAAGAAACCCGAGATGCCGCAAGCTTATCGAGCAGCACCAGTTCGAGACGAGGTGGCGGCCGCAAACGGCCACGAACTGTCGACAGTCAGTGGCTTCCTGGAATAATGCGAGCAGCCGATGAATGTATTTACATTTGACAAATCGAAACATATTTCGGACGTTGAGACCCCTTTAATTGATCTAACAGAAAGCAATAAAACCACCAAAGTGCCGTCCACTGATCCAATAAAAGAAATTGCTACAGATCGTTATATTTTTCCGGGCGTTGGCCCCTATGCCCAAGGGATGACCGATCACTTCGAATACGTCCCCCGCAACCTCGATCGAATTGAGGCAAGGACGGAGGATTTAAAATCCTCAGTATCATCGTATAAAGGGGACCTACTAGTGTACGAAGCAAGGGAATGGTGCGCCAGCCCGCACGCAGTCCTAACTCAAGACACAGACATCCCCTCACGTCCACCAGGGAACTGCCTGTTTTACTCTCTAATTAAACTACTGAAGTTGAGTCACAATCACGGAATAACGTGGGCAGCTACTAAACTCCCCGGTGTTCCCGACGTGCAGCGACACCATTGAGACGCAAGAAATTTTGTTATCTGAAACAATATACGGGAACGTGAATTGTGCATATATTTTCGCACAAGAGTTCCAGCAAAACATAAGCATACATCACCACTTAGAAACAGGAGGAGTCGACTTTTGTCATATAATTGTCAATACGGCTGACAATTATATCGCAGACAATTATAGACGCAGCACAGAGCGCTGACTCGGAAGAAGATAACGATACAGAAGGAAAAGAGGCAAGCAGCGCCGGCAAGTCAAGTAATAACTCCTCTCAGCATTTTAAGGCAGCTGAGGAGCCGCCGGTGGATAGGCAGGCGGGAGGTGATTCGCGGTCGCTTCACGAAGCCAGTAGAAACGGACAGTCAGGCCGCGAAGCGAGCGACCCCTCCCCCTCTAACGCAGGCATGCACAGCAAGGCTGCAGCGCACATTGAGGTGATAAGCGTGCGAGACAGGCAGATCAGGGCGCGAGCGCATACTAGCGCTCTCGATAAATGCCTAGTTAGGAGCGCGAGGCCTCCGCGCGAAAAACCCCCATGGGCTCTCCCTGATGGACAGGCCCTGCCGCCCCTAATCCGGATAAAATCGATTAGTGAGCACCCATTTCACTATAGAGAGAACATAGTGTGCTTACTAATTGCAGACGGTTTTCTTAATACTGAGATGTTGGAAGCGCTAATCCAGCGGCGATATATTAAGACTTCTGATATCGCGAAATCTAAGCACAAGGTTGGTGACATTTATGCCACCAAGTGCAAAGATGTAAACGTGATTGGGCTCTTCATAAAAAATTACTTAGACGAGAGGCCACTAAAATCTGTCCTATCGAAATGCTTAAAGAATTTAAAAAATTATCTATGCTTGAGTAATATTGCCTCTTTTGGCATAGAAAGAGACCTGGCCGTTCACCTGGTCGTTCTCACGTCATCAGCATGGACATCGTTCATTGATTTATTTCACACAATATTCGAGGGATTGCCCGTGATTACAGTATTATACTTAAATAACTTACCGATTCCGCCAAAGCAGGATCGCTACAAATTACTGAAAGAATATCATGAAGCGGCCATGGGAGCGCATAGGGGAGTAAATAAAACATATAGCAAAATTGCAGCAGACTACTACTGGCGCAATATGCGGTCCGATGTACGGCAATTTGTTCTAGGCTGTGTCGCCTGTCAGATGAATAAGCTAGTGCGCATAAAGACACGGTTGCCCTTTGTAATCACAGATACACCGTCCAGACCGTTTCAGAAGTTAAGCATAGATTTTTACGGCCCTCTCAAGGACTCGCCGGAAGACTTCAAGTACATATTTACGGTACAGGACTGTCTAACTAAGTTTTGCATCCTTATCCCAGTCAAAAAGGCCACGGCACTAGAGGTGGCGCGGGTATTTACCGACAAAGTCATATGTTACTTCGGCCCTCCAACGGCCCTATTGTCGGATCAAGGGACGCACTTTCTGAATAAAATGCTTAATGCGTTTGCGCATATTTTCAGAATAGACCAATACTGTACTACGGCTTATAACCCCCAATAGAATGGCGCAATCGAGCGTATGCACCACACTCTAACCGAGTACTTAAAAAAATACATAGAAAAAGTTGACAAATGGAGCGAATGGGTGCCTATATGTCAGCACGCATATAACTGCACGCGGCACGACTCTTTAGATTTCACGCCCTTCAAACTGGTGTTTGGACAAAAAGCGAGAACACCCTCTAGTTTTCCCCCGAGGGAGCAGCTCCTGACTTATGGGGAATACATCTCAGATTTAATACACAACCTCTCCACAATGCAAACTCAAGCAGGATTGAATTACGTGCCAATTTCGGCCGAAAAATTGCGTAAATGTAGAACTCTTGATAATTTACACGCATGCAAGGACTCAGAACCCGTTCGCGTGAATAGAACGAATGCAGCGTGTGAAATCAAATTTGCAATTAAGGACAAATATATGAATATTGCCGACTATAAGTTGACAAGATGATATTCATTTTAATGTTCAAGTATACTTAAAATTTTAATTCTGAGTCACATATAAATTCGTGCGAGTTTGTTTATTCATTACACGCGTATTTCATTCAAAGTTAAGCATCAAGCTGACAAACATTCTCTTACGGCATTTTAATTTAGTCAAATAATGCTATATTCAGTTTCAAATCTGATATTAGGATTTAAACTTCAATTCTCATGTGATTTCATATGAATTTATATGAACTTTTCTTTTGCATACGCGGTGCAATCGAATTGGGCTTTTATTATTTTTGTTTTTCAGGGTTATGATTTTTACTGTAACATATGGTTTTATATGGATTTATAGGGGCTTTTATATATATATATATATATATATATATATATATATATATATATATATATATATATATATATATATATATATTCAATCCTATCTAAATTTTGTGCCAATTAATATTTTCTGACATACATTTCAGTAAGGTCAATAATATATATTGACTTAAACATCGATTTACTGTCAGTAAATCGATGTTTAAGTCAAAATTTCAAGTTTTAACTTCAAACTTTTGTTCTCGAATTTCAAGTACGAGGTCTGTCCCAAAAGTATCTGACTTACGTTCATATCTTCGCGCGGAGAGACTCAGGTGACCTCTGGAGGATACGAACGTCACCAGCAACTCCTAACCTTCTCGTCAGTCGCCTGAGATACCGATGAAACGCCTTAGTTCCCGCGCAGCGTGTATTTGTTTACAACGACTTTTTTGCGTTCGTCGCAATTTGCTTATTGCTAAAAATGGCAGAACGAACCGAACAGCGAATTTGCATAAAATTTTGCTTTAATCTCGGTAAAAGTTGTGCAGAAACTACTGAAATGTTGCAAAAGGCCTTTAAAGATGTGTGTATGGGCAAAACACAAATAAAAGAGTGGTATAGGCGGTTCAAAAGTGGCCGCACATCTGTTGACAGTGATCCTCGTTCTGGTCGACCTTCGAAGGGAACATCGTCGGATAATGTCGAGCGTGTGCGTATCGCAGTTGAACAAGATCGTCGTTTGACTGTGACAGAACTGGAAGATGAACTTGGAATATCAAAAAGTACTGTTTGGCGAATTTTAACCGAGAATTTGGGAATAACTCGTGTGTGTGCAAAATTCATCCAGAAACTACTCTTAGACCAGCAAAAAAACCTTCGATTAGAAATCGCTCAGCACGATTTGTAAATGATTAATAGTGATGAAAACTTTCTTAAAAAGGTTATTACTTGTGATGAGTCATGTGTTTATGGTTATGATCCTGAAACAAAACAACAATCTTCGCAGTGGAAGCTTCCATCTGAGCCTCGGCCGAAAAAAGCTCGTCAAAGTCGAAGCAACATCAAGTCAATGTTGATTGTTTCTTTCGATTATGAGGGCGTTGTGCACCACGAATATGCCCCTACAGGCCAGACAATCAATGAAGAGTACTACGTTGAAGTTTTGAAAAGATTACGTAATGCAATCAGGAGAAAACGACCGCAACTTTGGGAAACCGGTGACTGGCTTCTTCATCACGACAATGCTCCAGCGCACGCATCAAACCTTGTGCAGCAGTATTTATTGAAACACAGTGTTGCGCAGCTCCGCCAGCCTCCATACAGTCCTGATATAGCTCCCTGCGACTTTTGGCGTTTCCTCGATTAAAAATGCCGCTTAAAGGACATCGATTCGACAATAAACAGACTGTTGAAACTAATGTGACGAATGCACTAAAGGCGATTCCGAAGTCTGACTTTCAAGAGTGCTTTAATAAGTGGAAACATCAATATGAGCGTCTTGTTCAATGAAATGGGGACTACTTTAAAGGATGCCACCCCCCGGATGACGAAGAATAAATCAAGCGCCGAGAAATCGAGGTAGGTCGGATACTTTTGGGACAGACCTCGTATAAGATTGTTCCATATGATTCAATATGGCCATTTTAAAGGAATACATTTAGCGTAGACGTGGCACCTACGGGTGATCCACGAACGTTTCACGGACTTAATCAACCGTCCGTGCTCACTGACACAGGTATTCTGTGCCGGCAAGATAACGAAGCATGCGAAAACCAAGATGCTGAAGCGGCATGTGTTTTAGCGCGACGCGTCGCGACGCGCAGCAAGCGCATCCAGCGCCAGTTCGGCTTGAGCAGCACTATCGCGCACACACTCTCTCTCTCTCACCTCTGCTCAATAAATACACGATCTACCTAACTCCTCGTTTTGTTGGTTCTCTCCCCCAGTACACCCTAACCACGCAAGAATCACGTGCCCCGAACGGCACGTGCAAATAGCGCGACTTCCCATTCCTTCTCCCTATTTTTTCCCACGTAACAACATATATATATATATATATATATATATATATATATATATATATATATATATATATATATACTTTTATAATTGCTGAATTTTGTACATGTTAATACTTTAAAGAAATTAGTTTATCTTCTTATCATGTATTTATAATAAATAAGGGCAAAGAACCCACTACATATTAAACAAAATATTTATGTTTGTACAAGAATTAATAACATAAATCAATTATTATGAAACGATTGACATATAACTATGATGTATGTTAGAAACATCTATAAATCAATAAACAATATATGATCTTCGGCTTCCAAATTTTTTATTTAAGGACGTTCCCCGACAAATCGAATTTCTTTAAGATGTTTCGAAACTTTCAATATATATGGATCGTTCAGAACCATAGTGGAATAAGTCAACTTTTTGAAAAATCGCTAATTTGTAGTTTAAATGATAGCTGTATATGCTAGAAATATAAACCGTTACTGACACAATTAAAATTATTTCCCTAGTCGTGCTACTGGAGCGCCGTCTTTTGTTCTGGTTCGGCAATTGCTGTTTGGTTGAGATCCATAATGAAACATATTCATGTCATCGATATAATGCGTGCATAATAATAAGTTTCTTGTAACTACTTGTAACTACACGGTTTTATTGCATAAAAGTAACAAAAGAATATATTATTTCGAAGAATCTAATAATTCTGAGACAGATGAAGGTTGTTTCTTGTTTATGATTGGAATAATTATACATTAAAAGATTTTATTTTCTATAATTTTATTTTATTGCATTTCACGTGAAACTTTAATATGTTTATGTATCTGTGGGTTCCCGAAAAAACGACTTAAGCGCACTTTTCATGTTTTTAAACTATTAAGGTTTAAAGTTATTTATTTTCATTTAAACTAATATTAAAATAATTCATAAATAGCCCCAGCAGAGGCACGCAGACGCCCGGGCTCGAGCTGTTGGTGCGTACGCCGTGCTATCCTATCAGACACGGCACATACACCGTCGCGCGCTATACGCGCGACTCTTTTTCTCTCTTGCTCTCTCTTTCTCATATCTCATGGATGATGAGCCACTGCACGCGCACACACACGCGCGACCCGGCCTCTCTCCCGATGCACGTAAACGCGGGAGGAGAGAGGATTCGCTGCAGGAGCGGCAGCTTTCTCGAAGCATACAACACCGTTTGTAGCCACGACAGAGAGAGAGAGAGAGAGAGATAGAGAGAGAGGGAGAGAGAGAGAGAGAGAGAGAGAGATTGATTGATTGATTGATTGATTGTTTATTGATTGACTAAGGACTCAAGGTCTCGGATAGTCACAGCCATAAAAATACATCAGATATACATTATAAACGCAATGTGCGTGTGGTCTCGCAGGCCGCTTACAATAATCGCATGAATTGTTAAATACCATTAATATAAAGAATATTTAAAATAACAAGAATGTAAAAAAAATAATATTTAAAAAAAAAAAGAAAAAAAAATCTCTACAAATAATTTGTAACAGTGAAAACTTAACATTTTTATATACAGAAAATAGCGTTACTTAAGACCAAAACTACAACTAAGACTAAATCTAAAGAATGTACAGCTTAGATAAATTCAACGCAAACCGTCTTAAAGGTCGTAGAGTACCGATATTTATTTGAGCCTCGGATCTAGCGAAATACAATACTTTAATAGGCGAGACTTAAAATATGGCTGCTTATAGAGGGACCGGAGTTCGTCGGGTAATTCGTTCCATAATTTAGCCGCACCAAGATTAAAAGGATACGCGAAGTAATCTGTATTTGTACGCTTGTACAATAAGTCATATTCACTCGCTCTTTTAGAACCAATTTTGTCGGTCGGTCGAAATTCAAACTTTATGTTTAAGTACACAGGCGAACCCGAGCGGAGGACGGAGGTTAATAGACACAAAAGAATGTATTGAACTCTAGTCTTATAGGAGAGCACGATATGTTTTCTGTAGACTGGTGTAATGTTGAAAACGATTAATACCTTCAACAAAACGGAGCGCAGTATTCTTACACTTGACCGTTGATGAAAATATCACGAGGATTTTGCTCGGTAATTTTACTGTGGAATCCACGAGACCCAAACCAAATGGCTTTTGTTTTACTGCCAGTAATTCGGAGGCCGTTCAGCGCAGCCCAGTTTTCGATGTTATTTAAAATGGTGTTCATTCTCAGAACAATTCTGTCTGCGTCACGAATTTTGCCACGAATGTAGACACAGAAGTCATCGGCATACAAATGATACTTACTGCCCATACATACATCAGGTAAATCGTCGATAAAAAGCGAGAAAAAGAGCGGACCTGGAAGGGTTCCTTGAGGGACTCCTGTCAGATTGGGAAGCAACGAAGAACTCTCACCTGAATCTGCTTTAACAGACTGTGTGCGGCCAGATAAAAAGAAGAAATCCAATTACAGACTGAGTCCGAGAAACCAAACGCACAAAGTTTTTCTGCCAGCAAACGAATATTGACGAGGTCAAAAGCACGCGTTTGGTCAATCGAGACTAGCAATGTGACTTCTCCTTCGTCAATCGCATTTCGAATAACGTCAACGATAGATATCAATGCCGTATGAGCACTGTGTGCTTTACTGAATCCGGATTGAAATGGATTAAGAAGGTTCCTGCTAGAAATGAAGTACATGATCTGTCTAAACACCACCGATTCATGTATTTTTGAAACCGCTGAGAGGATACTAATAGGACGAAAGTCTTCCATGCTACTAGGCTCCTTCTTTTTGGGAATAGGCCTGACGATTGTACGTTTCCAGCTGTTTGGAAAAATACCTGATTGCAGGGATGAATCAAACATATTCATCAATATGGGCAGAATATAGTAGATATACTCTTTCAAAAACCTCAATTGAATGCCGTCCGGGCCAACTGCGTTGGAGCGAGCTGAACTAATCGCTGAGAGCGTCTCGTCAATCGTGATGTCACTAAAATAGAAACGATCATCGGGAGATATTCGGGCCATAGGTCTGTTATCCTGAAGAGACGCCGGTACGTTGGAGCCAACGAAGTGCCTATTAAGATCATCAAGTGATGCGGGAAGCTGTATCTCTTTCTCTGTACTCGAACGGAGTCCAAGATCATTGACTACCTTCCAAGTTTCCCTGCTATTTCTGCAATCTTGTATTTTGCTGCGATAGTAAGAATTAATAGTATTTCTGACTTCTGTCTTAATTCTGTTACGCAGCTGTTTATAGTTCGCCTGTTTAATTAGACATTTAGTGCGCTTAAAATCACGCCAAGCTTTATTACGATCAGAAATGAGAGATCGGAGAGAAGCAGTCATCCAAGGAGATGGCTTTTTCTTGATAATGAAAGTACGTAAAGGGGCATGCGTATCATACAGATTAAGCAAAGAAGAGGTAAACACTTCCACTTTTTTATCTACATCCGGTATATGCTCTACGATAGACCAGTCAGTATTTTGAAGGTCGCGATGAAAAGCCTGCGAGTCGAAATTCTTAAAGGATCGACGATTCACAGTTTTGGGTCTGAATACGGGAGTGTCTAGGGGCATAGCTACAAAAATAACGTAATGAGCGGAGATCCAAGGTTGCCGAAGTTGCCAGTGAGATACTGTAGAGGCTGTGCTTGGAATGCATATGTAGTCAATCGTGGATGCCGAGTTCTCAAGATGATGTGTAGTGCCAAAAGGGTCCGGTGTTAATCCGAACATCTGCAGGGATTGAGAGAGAATATTGCGGCTAGTAGAATTAGCATGCCATTCGATATTGAAGTCGCCCATAAGGACAAGCTGATCATAGGTAGATTTGCAGTTAAGAATGGCGTCCTCAACATCACCCCAGAATCTTGATTTTGGTGGATTGTATACGAGAACGCAAAGTAGTTTTAATCTGCTAAGGAAGATTTCAACAAGGAGAAATTCGGGTCGTTTTCGGTATATAGGCTTCCGTTCCGACGATCCCACTTCTTTGCTACGAGCGGAATCGTGTACGTACAGAACAACCCCTCCTCCGTTCTTATTTAAGCGATCATGCCTGAAAAATGCGTATTCTGTAATGAGTACGTGCTCAGAAGACTTATCAGGTTTTAAGAAAGATTCACTAATCCCCAAAACTAGAGGTTTGTGACAAAAAACAAGGGCCTCTACATCATGGAAGTGCCGAATAAGAGATTGAGCATTTATATGCCCTAAGGTAGTTTGACGCTATGAATGAGATACGCGCGATAGTCAATTCTGGCAGATTTGCGCTCTATGCTCGTTCGCAATATCGGGCATTTTGCTCTATCAAAGGCTGAGTGACTGGAATTGAGTTTACTTTCCTTACAATTAATGCAGCATCTAGTTTTAGATTTACAACTCAGTGACGAGTGTCGGCCTGCGCAGTGCCCACAAAATTCGTGTGTTACTTCGCATTCTTCCGCCTTATGACCGAATTTGAGGCACTTAAAACACTGTAAAATCGACAAGTGATCTGTGAAACGACAAAGAAGCCAGCCGATACTAACTCTGCCTTTATGAGCAAGAAGATTGCGATAATCGGGTTTCATCTGAACGACACAAGACCTATGCTTTTTATTACGCGCTGGGTATAAATACACAACTTGAAAATCGTTAACCGTGAGTTCCGGAAAACTTTGACTAACTAAAAATTTTGCATTGTCCTCTTTCGAACACTCAACAGGAATACCATGAATAAGTATACGAGGATCAAGTTTGGCATCATCCTTGACCTTTAAGCCTGTCTTTTTGAGAGATTCACAAGTAAAAAGGGGATCCAGCGAGTCACCCTCAACCACAACCGAGTTATCACTGGCCAAAATAACACGCTTTACTTTTAATTGCACTTGAGCAGGGTCTACCGCTTCAAGCAGAGCTTTTTTCGTGAGAAGAGAAGACGAGTATTTACTCTTGGTTTCGGCGCTGGGGGCAACAATAAGACGCTGTGCATTTTCAATCGCGATCGGTTTCCCGCGATCTAACGTTATTTTACGAGTTGCTTTTACATCTGAAAAGGCGGCAGAGCGAGCTATGTCGGCGTACGACGAAGCTGAGGCTTTACTACTTGTTGTAGCTTCAGAGGTAGTTCCACGAAGAGAGACGCTCGATTTTTCAATATTATTACATGCTTTAGTTAACATTTCTGCGTAAGATATAGTCGCATTATCTAAAGTCAGTTTACTTAAGTACGCACTTATAACGCGCTCACAAACATCAGAAAACCCGTTAATTGCGTTGTGTATTTCGATTCGCTTAGCCGTATCCCTCTCACCCGCGAACCAAGAAAGTAGCATGCTCCGATGCTCCGAAATTTGGGTGCGCATCTGATTTACCTCGTCAGCTGATAGCGCCGCCGAAGGGGGAGAGAAGTCATCCTCTTTATCGTCGTCTTCCGAGGCCATGGTACCAGTAAGGTGCAATAGATGGCGCTAATCAATCGATGATAAAGGCCTCAATCGAAAAATTGTCCAGTGGCTGTTTCCAGGAAAATCAACGGCTATTCGGAGAATTGAGGAACCAACGCATGCACAGCGGGCTCCGGTGCCGGCGATGAATACCAGGAAAGCGTGTGAACTAACCTCGAAATTCCAGCAACTCCAAAATAGATAGATGATTTACGAAGCTCAATTGCACAAACAGCATATCTAATTGTTCTATTCGGTGGCTCGTATTCAACTCTAGCCAGACAACAGCACAACACGATGCCCGGAGGCGAACTTCTTCAAAAATAGGACTAGAGAAACCGGAGTAACAGGAACAGGGACTGAGACTCCCCAGAGAAAGAGAGAGAGAGAGAGAGAGAGAGAGAGAGAGAGAGACGCGGCAGCTGAAAGATCATGTGAGAGCGAGCCGCTGCTCTGGCCGCTAGCCGCCCGAATATATATACAGGAGAAAGAGAATAGGCCGCGCGCGCATTCCGCTGCTGCCACCTGCTGTAGCTCAACGGCGACGAAAAGCCAAGCGCGCAATATAGATATACGCGCCAAGCTACAGCGCGCTCGCAATGAAATTCATATTTCCGCGCGTGCCACATGCAAGATGACCGTCGTCGCGCCGGCCAATCAACGATAGCGACTCATATCGCTGTTGACACAGCCTTGATTTCCGCATTTAAGGAAAATCAAGGCCAATCAACACAAGATAGCAATGGAAGCAACACGGAGAATATTTCCGGCCACTCCGATTTTCGCCATTGACTGTCCGCCCGACGTATCATCAAGTCGAGTCCGAGCGTATTATTGAGATAGGAGCCGAGAGATTTTTTGTAGTTACGAGTATTTAGCTGTTAGTAGTAAAGTTGTTCAAGAGTGTGCAGGATGGAGTCGTTCATTCTTGAGTTTATTTTGTTAAAGTTTATTGAAGTGGTGTGTTAAAGCGATAGTAGCGACGGGCGTATTTGCACGAGGTGGGTTCGCGGGGCACAGCGACCACGAGGCACCGGCTTCGTAACTTTGCATTTGGCGCAAAGACACCTAATCAGCGGTGAATGGATTGTGAATATTGTCGAGCAATACTCAGCACTTTGGAGTCGGTAACAATTGGATTAGTATATATATATATATATATATATATATATATATATATATATATATGTGTTTATCAATCATATCATCATAATATAGATGTTATATATGTGAAGTACGATTGCGGTGGTGTGACACCAAATTAATAAAATCAGTGCGAGGCGCGAATAGTTAATAGACTAGGTCCATATTTGGGGATTTTCCATAATTAATACGACGATCGCGACTAAATTCTATAAAGTAATAGTAAAATTTGGGGGGGGGGGTGGGTTTACGAGGTTGTAACGAGTAGAATAATTAAATAATTGTCTTGGGATGCGTGGTGGTGCATATCTTGAATACATGCGGTAGTAACATATCCAAACGCAATTTATATAAATAGCGACAACTCTTGAAGGGTAAATAAATTATGCCTAGGAACTTAAATTGATTAAATCATAGTGTCATTATTTAGTAGTTAAATATTCATCCTGACTTCCTGTATCACGAAACCTCTCCGAGGATAGAGTTCATGTTAGGCCAGCCGCGGTTCACGTGGCGCCCTTTTGTTATAAATAAATTCAGTAAAGTGTAGAGTCAACCCTTGGAGTGAATATTTAAATAATTACTTAAAGCTAAAGAGACCAAAGTAACAAAATCCTATGTCACAATTTATAATCTACAAAGAATGTTTTTGATACATGTGACTTTATCTCTTAGATTGAGATTGAACCACTGGTATCGTTATTAGATTGGAATAAGAATCTAATTGGATTCTGTGAAGCTATGCATATAAATAAAAGCAATATGCGTATGGCGATGCGGATTTGTTCATCAAACTTCTAAGAAAAATTATATTTTTGAACTTTTTTCAATGGGTGCTTATATAAAAGAATTCTCAAATTAATTTTTTGCTATAGTAATTATTAAAATTTCTTTAATTTAAGTGCAGGAGACCAATAACCGTTTTTAAGGTTCACATCTAAAAATTATATTTAGAGCAACATCTTTCTTTAAAAAACCATTTGATGCAAAGTTTTGGACTATTATTTAGTTAACTTGAAGCAGAAGATAATTTTCTCCTTTCCAGGTCCATAGCTGGGTTCCAAAGAATTAAAAAAATTGTTAAAATTTATTTTAAAAAATAATTCTATTATTTCAAAATCGTATTTTTGATTATACTATCTTATAAAAATATCAATAGAATCTTAAAATCTATAATATTTTCACTGCGATATTGATAAATACCGCCAAGTAACGGAAACTGTGACACTTTAGGTTTAATTACTTGTTTTAAAAATTATAACGGACTTGTTTCATTAGAGTTCTGGAAAATAGCACCAAAGTTTCAGAACCATAATGAAACAAATTCATTTTTTTCAGTATAATGAACTGCCATGAAAATTTGTATGCTTTCAAAGCACAATAATATCTTTAATTTTACCATTGTAAAACCTCAGAATCTTGATCCTGCACGTCAATGACTACTTTCAATACCATATTTATTAAAGGAACTTTGTTCCTCACAGGATTCTAGGTGACATAATGAACGAAATTTTTTTTCGACGGTTAATCCACTCCTTTTGACATGGGTTACAAAAAGAGCAGAGCACTTTTTTGTTAAAGATTATTTTATTACTTTTTTCGGAGTTCACATCGATTTCTTTAAAAAAAATTTATATTCATTAAAAAATTGATTGGATCTATGAAAATGAAAAATAAATAATATATCAACGAAAAAGTGCCACGCTCCTTTTGTAATAATGTCAAAATGAGTCGAATAACCGACGAAAAAAATGTTATCGCTCATCATTCACCTAGAATTTTGTGAGGAACCTTTAATAAATATGGTATTGAAAATAGTGATTTATTGTGACGTGTAGGATCGAGATTTTGAGGTTTTACAACGGTAAAAATTAAGATATTATTAAGTATTGATAGTATAAAACTGTTTAAAATGGTTGATTTTAAACATAAAAAGTTTTGTGGACTCGTAAAAACACATTTTTTTTAGTTTTAACCCAGGCCTGCTCCCTTAAGCAATAGTACCAAACTGGTAATGCAATTACTTCAGAATAATTTATAAACTTTTCAATTATCAATTAAACCACAATTCAAGTGCTAGTATTTGTAAGGGAATTAATTATGAACAAAAAACTTTAAACTTATTTGTATCGAAATTAGTAAAAGTCGATTTGTTTCACTATGGATCAGAATGATCCATATGTAAATTTAGTTCTGTTTAATAAGTGGTTAATATTTCGACCCCCTTTGCGGTATCAAAAATTGAGCAATTTAGCTTCAAAATTTCAATTTTAACATGTGAGTCCTATTTTGAGCTCTTACAAAAGGGACATTTTTATTTATTGTAAAGTAAGTTTTCTTTAAATTTCTCTGATCGACTAGTATGTATTTTAAAATAAGTATACGTGTAATGTATATAAAGCTGAGCATAGCAAGCAGTACTTTTTTAAAAGATATAGCGATTTACAGTTGTGCTCCAATGTTATTCGTGTATCCATATCGTAGTACAGTGTATACAAAAGTTAATGCTGTACCACGGTTGTAGGCTTTATTTTATTACTTTTATATGAATTACATACATGTTAATGCTTTACATTGTAAATTGAAGGTTTTCATTATAAATATTGACATTTAATGTTAAATTTATAGACAATTAACCTGCTATCCTTACTGTCAACCGGTGAATGTCCTTACTAATCTTATCACCCGAAAAAAATTAAATAAAGCCAAATTGATTATTTAATAAAAATCCAAATTAATATTTTGATGTTCATTTTTTGTGTCATAAGACCGAATTAAAAATCACGAGACATTTTACAACACTAACTATGGCGTATATCACTTAAAGTAAATGACATCGAACTGTAAGAGAAGTTATGTAATTTGTTAGAAAAGCGATGCATTACTGAGACTGCTACAGTTTCAATATTTTGATATCCTATTATGTCCATTTTTCTGTTGATATTTTTCGGAATAAAGATTTAAAATAATTTTGGTATTTGAAAGATCATCAAAGATTATAGTTATTAAAAATGTACAAAATAAGCGGGTTTTGGGTCCAAATTTTAACGTATACGACTGCTCTTTAGAAGAAAAAATTGTATCGATGCTTTGGATGCAACTGGTCTCCAATTCTAGTAGTATAATCAATTATGAAAAATTTGTTCTTCATGAATAATAAATTTTTAGCTAATTTAGTAGCGATTTTAGAAAAAAATTGAATAAATGCTCTTTAAAAACGTTAATTTCGAGGTAGCCAACTTTAAATGTTATTGTTAATCAGCAAGCTCGTAGGAAACTTTTTTTACAGATACTAACTTTAAAGAGGCTTACAGTAGATATTTTAATACTTTCGGGAATTTAGAACCACTCCAGTATACGTATATGGGCTTCAGCTTATGCAGATATGCTATGGACCGCGTGTTAACTTAAGGTGATTCTTTAGTAAACTCAAATTTTTCTACAGTTTTGATTTTTCTGAATTGACACTTACATATCATATTTGTACTGATGTTATGAAATGATATAAAGATTTTCAACCATTTACCTCCCTTAGATTTAGAGTTATCTTAGGAAGTGTTTTAAATTTGACTAAAAATAGGGTTACGATGAAAGTCATCCTTGCGCACACCTAATTTTTTAACTAGGATGAAAATTTTAGGAAATGTTCTTTAAAGTATATACAACAAAGTGTGCATTTTGCTTTTCTCTAAAATTTATTATTAATTTAAAAAAAAACATTCTTGATTTATGATTTTGTTCGAAAAACACTAGTTTTACAAAAATTTTACGAGTAACGGTTTTTAATAATAAAGCAGTTCAAAATAATTTCAATAACCAAATGCAAACTTTTATTAGAAATACTTTGATGAATATTCTTCTAAAATTTTAGACGGATTCATTAATTCGGTGTCAGCCAGGATAAAATTAAAGTTTAACTAAATTAAGTTTAGTGACTTTATTGAATAGACTCACCATAATTTTAGAAAACTATTCATTATAGATATATTTTATATATCAATAACTCTTAGAACACATCTGACTTGTATGATACAGTATTTAACCTCCAAACAAGGAAACAAAAAATTAATATTCTTCCTGAAAAACGTAAATTAATGCATAAAAGGGAAAAAATAACGTTAAATGACAAAGATCTTCTCGTAAAGCGGTTGTTTTTCATTGAAAAAAAAATGAATACTATCATAAAGATATTTTCACTTAATGAGTTAATAGTCAACTGACGGTTCTTAGTTCAACTGACTTTTTAAACAAAAATTTTTTTTCGAATCTTTGGTAGAAAATTACTAGAGAGCCACATTAAGGTGGTTCTATCATCATATTGACCTTAAAATAAAAAAATTGTTTACTATAATTTAATCACTCCTAATGATTTTTAAATCAAAACATTATAAAACAAGGTATCCTCATCTATAAAAAAAAAATTATAGATATAAATAAATATTGTATATTATCCGATAACCTGCAAAGTTACGTCTGATTATTTATAAAACACATGTACGAACTTATAAACAATTGGACGTAACTTTGTAGGTTATCCGATGATATAGAATTTTTATATTGGTAAGTCGTCCTGAAATTTTTCAAGGAACAAAACGAGACCTTCAAAATTCAAATCGGATAACAAACAAAAAAATCTCCATTGTTTTGTTGAATCTTTCTTTAGTTGCCAATAACTACATTTAAAAATCGGAATGACGGTTAAAAAAAATCTTTTAGTTCAACAAAAACTCCTTATTTTATAATATATTCAATTGCAAATAATTTTGAATGACATATATGTATATATATCAATAAACCCTCCTTAAGGAGTCCAGCTGAGTTAAATTCGAAAAAAAAATGTTTTTCTTGAGCCGATCAAAATTTTTTCTTTAAAATCAGTCATCCTGAAAATTTTTTGCTACAAATACTTGATTATATCTATAATTTGCCGTTATAAAAACTCAAAATGCTGATTCCACGTTTTTAAATTATACGGTTAACCAAAAAAAAATTTCTGACAGTAATTGAACTCATTTTGGTATATAGTAAAACTTTTACGGTTTACATTTTTGTTAAAAAATTTTTATCATTATTTTTCGGAGAGCGAACCAATTAAAAAGAATTTTTTTTATTAATTTAAAAAAATTACAATGAAATAGTAAATCGGAAAAGTTTTAGTACATGTTATAAAGAGTCAAATTATCGTTGTAAAAAAGTTTAGTTGATCGTGTCACTGTGATGGTTTCGCAGCTGTGTATCCGATCAGCATGCACGACTAAAGGTCGTGCTTTCTTTTATGTTGGGGCCCGGTTAGCCACTGATAATGCGCGCAATGCAAAATTAATTTTCAGAATAATATATCTCTTCATGGGAAAGGTATTTTTTCATAAAACTTTTTCAAGCATACAGGGTCTTTTCTCTAGATTACAGAAAAATTATACTTAAATGCTGTAACCACTATTCTAACCTCGGGAAAAATCGAGAAAACCTGAAGAAATTCTGAAAATTATGTTTAAAAATCGTAACTTTTGATACAAATGGTCTTCTTTCCTAAAACTTTCGTGAGCTTATAGGTTTTTATCTCTAAATTATATGAAAAAGTATAAGAAATTGCCCAATCGCCTTTCCTGATCTGGAAAAAATCAGAAAACCTAAGGAAAGTCTGAGAATTAAAAAAAATTATATCTCTTTGTACAAACGGTCTTTTCTCATAAAACTTTCGCCAGCTTATAGAGTTTTGTCTTTAGATTATAGAAAAAATTATAAGAAAATACCCAATAGACATCCCCGACCTGGCAAAAATCAGGAAATCAGAGGATAGCCTGAAAATTTTGTTTAAAAAATTGAATATCTTCGTACAAACAGTCTTTTTCCATTAACCTATGCGATCTTATAGGCTTTTATCTCTAAATTACAGGAAAAAATATAAACTAATACTCTGTTGACTTGCTTGATCTGGCAAAGATTAAGAGAACTGAGGAAACCCTGAAAATTAAATTTAAAAATTTATATGTCTTCGTAGAAACAGCCTATTTTCATAAAATTTTTGCGAGCTTATATGCTGTTAACTCAGTATTATAGGAAAAATTATAAGCAAATACCCAAGTGACTTTCCTGAGCTGGCAAAAATCAGAAAACCTGAAAAAAGCCAAAAATTATGTTTTAAAATTTTTATCTTTTTAGACAAACGTTATTTTTTTCATAAATCTTCCAAGATCTTATAGATTTGTATCTCTAGTATACATGAAAAATTATAAGCAAATGACCGACCGAATTTTCTGATTTCAGAAACATCATGGAACGCGAAAAATCTTTATATCCAATTTTCTCATAACCATATTCACAGTTCTTTTGCGTAGCTTACGCAATTACCCAATTAAACGTTCTGATTTTCCGGGGATTAAAAACTATATATTTGGTTATACTTAACAATGCTATTTAAATTAACTGATGTGATAATTATTATGTAAGTATTATCGTATACGTATACAAATTTTAAATTATAATGTTTGTCTCGCTTCCTTCGGGGTTCCTTATATTTTTTTCTGGAATGTAAAACGTATAGGGTCGTGATACTTTTATGAAAAAAGACCGTTTATTAAGAAAAGATATCATTTTTCAAACATAATATTTAGGATTTCTTCAGGTTTCCTGAATTTTGCCAGATCAGGGAAGTGAAATGGACATTGACTTATGAATTTTCCTGTAATCTAGAGATAAAAACCTATAAGCATGCAAACGTATTATGAATAGAGACCGTTTGTACGATGAAATCGATTATAATTTTTTCTGTAATCTAGAGATGAAAGCTTATAAGATCGCTAATGTTTAATAAAAGTAGATCGCTTGAACGATGACATATAATTTTATAAACATAATTTTCAAGCTTTCCTTGGGATTCCTGATTTTCGCCAGGTCAAGGTTGTCGATTGGGCATTTCGTTATACTTTTTCCTGTAATCTAAAGATAAATAGCTTGTAACACCACATTTGGTGTGTGTTACACATTAAATAGTCGGTCGAACGTGTAGGCATAGTCGAAACGAGCTGCTCATTACAGGTCCGATGCTCCACAAAATATACATTAGAAAAACCTAATACCGAATGGAAAGCGCAGATTGATCATAGGCTTTACGCAGCCTCACATACTATCATCTACTACACTGTGATATAATTCCTGCTCCACAACACTATCCTACTCACTATACACACACAGACTAGTCACTACCACAGCACTTCCTTTCGATGACATAGAGAAAGCGAGCTCCTCGATACCCTGAAGCAGCCGAAGAAAACGCACAGCTGCCATCCCATAGAGCCTCGCATAGGCTGGAGTCGGCTGGTGCTGGATGAGGTGGACTGAGCGTGTCCTGGTAACCCCTTTCCTTGCTCCCCTCCACTCGAATCAACAGAATGGTATTAGAATAATACCCACCAGGTTTGATGTCTTAAAAGGCATAGATGGGACCACATTGGGCGCAGCTATATAAAGAGGGGTTAATCTTCAGAAGACACAGAAAACAAACTGGAACTCTCTTGCCTGATTTGGAGGGTTTGTAGAGGCAGTGTGGCCTCTCAGACGTAGCATCGTAGCCCAGCTCCTGGCCCGCTTCTCCATAACAGCAGCAGCAGTCACAGGAACAGTCGCCAGTCACCTAGAGACACCCTAGCATTAAGGAGAGTAAACAGACAGTGGTATATAAAAAACACTGACCTCACCTGATAGCTGTAGTGACAGTTGAAGAGAGCAGCATAACAAGTTTCGAAGCAAATATAACCTCTTCGGGGTTAACCGCGTCCCACTGCTTTGCTGCAAGTACGCAGTCATGGGACTTGCAGCTCTCGACTACGTTCCACTTCGTCGTCGCAGTTGCCCACGTACAGCTGCTGCCGGATCCCTCGTCATACTTCCTCGTCCTGGGTTCCAAAACACCGTCTGCGAGCCGTCGATTGCGCGCCGTATAGCGTAATGTCACTGCGAGAAGACACTTCTCTTTTCGCCTCACCAGGCACACGTGCTGCGACTTCGACCGAGCTCGGCCAACGATAGATGAAATATTCTGCAGCATCGCGAATACTCACGTTTGTATTAAGCGTTATAATTTTTTAAACATTATTTTCAGGATTTCTTCACGTCTTCCAGATTTTTCCCTAAGTTTGGATAGTGGTTACGCTATTTGAGTAGAATAATCTAGAGAAAAAACCCTGTATGCTAGAAAAAGTTTCACGAAGAAAGAGCATTTCCATTTTGAAAATGAATTTTCCGTTTCAGCCCACTGTGCGGCGGAAGTCCCAGATGGAGGAGAGTTTCAAAAAACAACACACATTAGTTACAGTAGAACTAGAATGGGTCATTATTCACGATAAACATAATTACACTTAGTGCGGTACTCACTGTACCGAACGATGCAAAGCGGCGGCGAGCAGGTAAGAAAAGTAATCTCGCCCGCGTCAGCTAGAAGAGAGGCACAGAGATGGGCTTACATAGGAGAGCGTCCTGACCTGGCCTCGTCGTAGCCGCTCGTAGTTGACCCTCCCGTGTGAGCTAGTCCGAGTCGTGTATATCGGCCGGAGTCGCAGACCCGCTCTCATCGCACGCGTCATCGCTCTGTAACTTCGCGTATATCGGAAGTCACGTGTGTTTCGTACCTGTGTATATCGGGACGTCTCATGTGCTATGAGAGCGAAGTGGAGCTAGCTGTGCGCGCGTGAGCCGGGCTTGACCTAGCCCTATGTGACGCGTCACGGCTATCGCGCTCAGATAGCTTCCCTGTCTTTCCTACTCTCTCTCTCTCTCTCTCTCTCTCTCTCTATCTCTATCTCTCTCTCTTTCTCTCAAAAAATTTTTGACCATTTTGTTAATGTTCGATTTTAGTAAAGCATTCGACGCCATCTCACACACAAAACTACTGCGTAAGCTGATGCGCATGGATTTCTCCAGGAGTGCTCTCCTGTGGCTTAAGTCATATATAATGGGCATACGACAGAAAATCGTTACTAATACAAAAGGGGAATCTGATTGGCTAACCACCAATCTTGACGTGCCACAGGGCTCAATCCTCGGACCCTTGCTTTTCAGCCTTTACATAAACGACCTAGAAGACGCATTCGACTTAGATGGTGTTGAACACATACTCTACGCTGACGACCTGCAATCCTATACTCAAGTGACCCTAGAAGGTCTTCGTGACGGTATCAGTTGCATGTCGGCAGTAGCACGAGCAGTGTCGAATTGGGTATCGGCAGCTGGCCTGCGCCCCAATGTCGGCAAGACAAAGGCGATTATTTTTCGATCTGATTATAACATCAAACAGGTTCAGAGCCTTGACTTGCAAGGTATTGAGATGCAGACCGGCGTACACCTGCCCTTTGTCGATACAGTTACTAACCTCGGCGTGATGATGGACGGAAGATCAACATGGAAGCCGCAATTAAATGCGGTCAGTAAAAAAGTAGATAGAGCTCTGTATAGTCTCAAATTATTCCGTTCTTGCACCATGGAGGCACTACGGAAGCAGTTGGCATATGCACTGGTAGCAGCTGGCATATGCACTGGTAGCAGCTGGCATATGCACTGGTAGCAGCTGGCATACGCTGGCGTACTCACTTAGACTACTGCTCAGTGGTTCTTCTTCACGTTTCAGGGGAGCTTCAGACACGACTACAGCGCTTACAGAAGTATGTGTGAGATACGTATGTGGTGTTAGACGCGATGAGCATATCACCTCCTACAGGGAGGGACTGGACTGGCTAGACATAAAGGCGAGAAGGGAGTATTTCATGGGGCTGTTGCTTTACGAAGCGATTGTCATGCGGCAGCCACCATATCTTACTGTTCTTTTTTAAAGAAACCAGGCCAGGATTTCAGGTAGGAGTGGTACGAAGGAGCTCTTGGTTCCCGGGTTGCGCACTGATAAGGACTTATTCTCATTTAGAGTTCAAGGTGCGCACCTCTGGAACTCGCTTCCAAGCAGTGTGAGGTGCCTGCCATCTTTTTGCAAATTTAAAATTGCGTTGGGCAGGCACCTTAAATAACTACACGGTGACGGGAATACACAGAAGTGAACCCGCGGATTGTGATAAATAAATTGTTTTCGTCCATTTCTGTGTAGTCTTAATTTATTTTATTTATTTATTTAATTTATTTTAAGTGTTGAATGTTAAGTATGAGAATATTTATTAGCGTGAATAGTTGTAAGAATGTCAGATGAATGAGTGTGTATTTTATTTTACGACGTGATAGTGTACGTGCAATTTGAAGGGGTGTGTGTATATATTATTTTTATTTTATTTTATTTTGGTATCTTTTATTATATTTATTTATTTATTTATTTATTATTGTGTTTGACGACGTGTATCTTGCAATGAACCTTTTGTCTATGACTCTAGATCATTATATTAGATTTTATAAATTGACGACCTTACAGCGATGTTTTTATATAAGTAAATGCAATATGAATGTAAAAGTGTATAATAACAAATGTATAAATTGACTGATTCTATTTCAACTATATGTACATGCAGTTGTAAGATTTCGTCCTAGATGAATAAAGAGTATCTCTTTCTCTCTCTCTCACTCTCTCTCTCTCCCTCTCTCTCTCTCTCTCTTTCTCTCTCTCTCTCTCTCTCTCTCGGTGAGTACAGTAACCTTCTAGCTTGCTCTGTCTGTAACTGCTATTACTGACCACCTGCGTACTTTTTTGGGGAGAAAAAGCATTTTTCAGACAAAGCGGGCTCCTTCTGGCTTTCGTTTTTGCGAGTGGACTGGCACGGCTCGCTTTTTTAGAGCCAGGGAGACTCGATTTGTCTGATACTTCGAGAAGATTGAGGTTATCTAGCCGGCATCATTTTGGGCTTATCTTCATATTCCACTTGCTACGCATGCGTGAGAGTCCATCGCCTTCATGGAAATCTGACTTGCTCCAGGAATATTATTGGCAACTACGCATTATTCTTCTCAGCGCTCTCACATTGGCAACTTTGGAGCTAGCAGCAGGACCAAGAACGTGTTACTCTCACTTCCATGAACGCCTAACACACACGAGACTGTCTGTGAGCGTCGTCTGCTTCACAGCTGCTAATTGCAGACTTAAGTGAGTGTGTAATAAATTTAGCTGCTACGTAGATTAGATGTATTAGCTAATTTTACGTTCTTTATCACTTCGTGCGATATAAAGTGTGAAAATTTTAGATTTAGTATAATTGTATAAATGTTAGGAGTTTTGTCATAGGTACTAGTGAGTTGCGATAGTTATATATTTAATTAGCGTTGTTATTTCTAGTCTATGAATACTATTTAAGTGATACATGCTTTTTCCTGAGGCTCATATGTGTACAAATCAGTGGGTAATTTAAGCGTTAGATTGAATTAATCAATCATTTTGTATATTTCCCAATCAATAGTTAGATCTGTTTTACCATCTGTCGGAATATTACTATATGACGGTAACTTATTTTAAGATTAATCAATATTGAGTCTTATTGTACATATCATTATCTTTGCGATTAGAGCTGCGTCACACATTACACTAAGCTAGGCCTATTTATTTTCGAAAACTTTAGATACTAAAGTACGGTAATTTTAGCTATATTTCACATGTAAGAGTGCAAAAAGTGCAAAAGAAAAATTGCTTTCAAACATCGTCAATGTTCTGAATGCCGTAGTACATTTCATCCGGGTTGTATTTTCGGTTTTATTGTAAATAAGCCAACTGATCATTGCTGTGTTCGCTCTTTCCGCGATACTGATAGATCCGTGCAATCTTTCTCCCTCTCTGCGAAGTGGTTTAAATAATAGCTCCACTGCGCGATCATTAGTTTATGATTCTAGTAGGGGTATTAACGTTGGTAATCTGGACTTATCAAACGTTAGTGACCACATAGCTAGTGTGAGTGAAAACACAGCTCGGGAACTTTTGAAGTAAGCTCTTTTACTGAATCATTTCCTCTCGCCGACAATAAAATGTCAGAAGGTTTACTGCAAGGGTGGGAGAACTTTACTACAGCACAACAATTTTCTGCGCTTTTTAATGCCATGAGTAGTAATAATGCCAATACGAACGAACGGTTTAATGAATTAACTGAAAAAATAAATACTTTCACTACATCTTTGAGTGAACAAAATGTGCGCTTAAAATCACTTGGAGTAGAAAATGCTACTCTTCGTAACGAAATAGACGATTTAAAAGACTTGCATGCCCGAGCTAACCCAAGCACGGAAATGAAAATTACGGGTATCCCTACTACGTCAAAGATGCCATTACATGAGCTCATTAGCAAAATTTTACATTTTATAGAGTTAGGATCATTGACAACTGATATTTTAGAAATATGTGAGTTTAAACAAAAAAACCAAAATTCTTCTAATGAAATGGAAATACTAAATGTTCACTCAAGCGGCGATGATAATAATGCGAGAAATAAGGGAAAAAAAAGGATAAGATACCGACTTTTTCTTATATTGTTAAATTTAAGTCGTCTAGTATACGCGACCACGTATTAAAAGTTAAGCGAGAATTCGGCGAATTGTTATTTTCCGATCTTTACCAGGGCGCTGATAATCTAATTATAAATTTGTATGAAATGTTGCCTTCAGTTGTTCGCAATATTTTGTATTTAACTAAAGAGAAAGCTAAACAGTGTAAATATAACTACGTTTGGACACGTGAAGGCAATATTTATGTTCGCAAAAATGATAATTCTGATAGAATTTGCATAGTAACCGAAAATGATCTTGATAAATTATTGTGACTGCCCACACATTCTACCTCACTAGCGCAATCCTTTTGTAGACATTCATTTTTACGAGTCGCTCAAATTAATGAAAATTCAATAATAGATCACCTAAACGAAATCGAAATATTTCTTATTAATAAAATTATCGATATACTGTCCATATCCGAGTCCTGGCTTACGCCTAATAAAGAAGATTCTCACTTTACCATATTGAATTTTAATCTAGTTCGCAATGATCGGTGGCCTCTTAGCGACTAGTGGCAAACGTACTTATATTCAAGCTGGCGGAGTCGCATGCTATATTCGGAATGGAATTTCATACAAGATACTTAGTGCTCCACAGATAAATAATTTGAATGACACCAAATACCTACTTGTTGATATTAGTTTAAAAAAATAATAAGCATGTTCTTTTTGCCTCAATTTATCGCTGACCTAAGGGTAATGTTCTAACGAGCTTTTTTGAGTCATTTAAAAAATATGTACATCTCTACTCGAATGTTATTCTAGCTGGGGACTTGAATTCGGATTTATTAACTAACAATTTCTATGGGCTGCATTTGCATAATCTTATTTCTGAAAACTGTTTATTTCTTGTACCATATGGTGCGACACATCATAAAGATAATTCGGATACATGGCTCAATGTTATACTTACTAACTCTTCAAGCAAGGTTCATTCGTTCGAAAAATCTGAAGCACCATTTATTAATTGCCACGATTTCATAATAATCGATTATAAATTGGACAATCCTATTAATAAGAACATTACAGTGACCTCGAGAGATTGTAGGAAATTCTTTTCAAATCTATTTTCCAACGATATATTTGCTTGTTTGGAGGATATGTGTGAGAGATTCGGTAATAATAATGATGTAAACATTCTGTTAGATGAGTTCAAATCTAAGGCTGTTGAAACACTAAATGTACATACACCAATTACAACCCGTCATATTCATAAAAATGCTGCCCAGTGGTTAACTAAAGAAGTCAAGGATAAATGTAAATACCGAAATGGACTATATAAAGTGGCTAAACGCACGAGAAACTTATCCCCTCTCTTAGAGTATAAAACATTACGCAAACAGCTTAAAATCGAGATAACTTTAGCTAGAGATACTTATATTACTCGATCATTAGCATCCATTTCGGATAAATCTAAATGTTGAAATCTGCTATGTAAATTTGGCCTAGTGAAGAGTCAGTTATAATCACCTTTGCATATTTTTACTGCCGATGAACTTATTCGCTATTATTCCTCAGTCACATGTTGTCACCCACCTTGTTCAATTACAAAACTTCAGGAAATTCTCACGATACCGTTATGTGACAACGAGCTTAGTTTTTCTTTTAGACCAGTCGACAGAATACAAGTCCACCAAACAATGTTATCGTGCCTTTCTAAAGCTAAAGGACGTAGCTGTGATAGACTTTCTCTTTCTTACTTCAAAGAAATGCTACTATTATTAGTCCATTTTTTTACTGATCTATTTAATATGTCCATATCATCTTGTACATATCCTACAGAGTGGAAAAAGTCACTCATATTTCCTCTCAGTAAAGTTCCTTCGCCTGGCTCCCCAGGAAATACAAGACCAGCTGCTAATTTATCGCATTTTGCTAAAGTATTTGCTAAAGTAGTACTAGTATTAGTTCATTGTCAAGATAATTGCTTACTTTCTGCGGACGATTTCCAATTTTACATACAATGTGAGCCAGCTGAATTGCCAGCTGCGATCTCTAAATTAAATGAGTATGCTGCTGCTATAGTAAATTGGGTTAAATCGAATGGACTAATTCTTAATGTTGATAAAACGAAAGCCTTGCTTTTTTGCATCCGTGCAATATCACATGCGTATTAATAAGAACAATCTTCCACCCATAGTAGTCGATGGTTCAATCATACCACTCGTAAGCACAGTGAAAAATTTGTGTGTTATTCTCTGTTAAGACCTATCGTGGAATGCCCATATATTCCAAATTTGATCTAGGGTTCACAATGTTCTTTATCGACTAAGATTCAGAGGTAGATGTTTATCAAGTCAGATTAAAACACAACTAGTCAATGTACTAATATTTTCTTACTTTGACTATGCTTGTCTAGTATTTAGTGATCTTTCGCAATATCTTGCTGTTAAACTCCAGCGACTATGCAACACTGTCATACGATTTATATTTAGTCTAAAACGCGATGCGACATTGAAACCGTATTATAAGCAGCTAAATTGGCTATCCCTCGCTGAGCGTCGAAAATATCTTTTAGAAGTCACTACTTATAAAATATTAACGGTTTCGAGACCGGAATATCTTCTTAAGTTTTTTCCGGAAATCAAAGATGACACACGTCGTTCTTAAAGACTGAAATTTTCAAATTTTGTAATCCCCCTAGCTACAACGAGAATTTATAGATGCACATTTTCTATTCAAGCTATGGAACTATGGGATCCTTTGCCTATCGCTATTAGACTTAAAAAAGACTGTTGAATCGTTTAAAATGGCATTATATGAATATCTTATAGGATTATAACACCCCTAGGTGTGAATAGAATTTAATCTAATTAATTATAATTGTTAATTGTTAATATTAGTTTTATACTCATGCATTATACATTGCGAATATATTAACTGAGAGGCTATTATTGTTATTAGTATTAATTTGTAATAATAGCTATTTACTATATATATTTTTATACATGTTACAATCATTTGTTATCAATCAATCAATCTCTCTCTCTCTCTCTCTCTCTCTATCTCTCTCTCTCTCTCTCTCTCTCTCTCTCTCTCTCTCTCTCTCTCTTTCAAGATTATCTAGGAAAATAACGATTGATCATGTAAAAGTAAAGGTTTTTCTTGGGTATTTATATTAAAAAGAAAATTTATGTTAAAGAACACAATTGAATGTGTTTATTTTAATACTTCCTACTCTCTTTTAATTCGGTCGGCGACCAGTAACCTCATCCGTCGACACATAGTTTTGTACAAAAGTCGGAAGAAAACAATAATTTTTGCGCTTGAATATGGCGCTAGAGAACTAAATGAAAGAAATATATGACAATGAAAATGAAAGCGGTTGAAGTTGAGGTCGCTCTGCCGGGAGGTACTTTGAAGTGGTCTATCTCTTGCGGCCATAGTTGAGATCCGCTCCATGGACGTCGAAGTTGGAGCAGTCCTCTGAGTTCCTTACGCCCACTTCCCTAGATATCGGGCATTTTGGCCCGGTTTGGGAGAACCGATTTCCGGCTGACTTGGCTAGGCGTTTTTTCTTCTTTCGTTTCGACGAACTCAATATCGAGCCGAGCCCAACTCGCCTCATCGTTTGCTCGGCGGAAGTCCGAGTCGGTCCTCTCTGCTTCGGCCGCTATCCGTTTTACCTCGACTGCGCGCTCACGGAGCTCTCTGGTGTTTCTAGCGTCGCTGAGCCTCCCTGTCGGCCGCTTCCTCGCTCTCTTGTCGGCATTTTCCCGCGGCTTGCATCGTCTGCTCCTTCTCACCGTTGAGAGCAGGTACGGCTTAGAACGCAGCTAGGTCGACCGTTGTGTCGTCCTGCTCAGCCCTCTCGAAGTCTCCTTCAATGATGTCGTGTGGGAGCTCTGAGTTCTCTCTCGGTGGAGGCTGAGCTGAGCATTCTGTGTTCCTCCCATTCTTCCGGGCGGATCGTGATCCATGGGTGGTTTCCGAACTCTTGGACGAATTCATACGAAATGTGGATCGCGTCTCGTAGGCTGTCGGCGTACGCCTGCCCTCGATTGCTCGCCCGTGCTTGGGCTTTGCATACCCGAGCGAAGGCTTTGGCGCTCCTGACTCGTTTGAGTTCACAGATCTGGACCTCCAGCTCCGCGATACGGCGGGTTGGGTTTCTTCCTCAGTTTCGGTGACGGACTAAGGTTTCAGGGTTTCGTCGCTGGAGTCAGAAAGTCCTTTTCTGTCTTGGTGTCCCTCTGAACCGGCAGCTTGTAGCCACTGGTCTGACGCCAGCTCTCCTCTCTTTGTGGCATTTACGACGGCCATAGGATAGCTGTAGTCGGCCGGCGTGTTGCGGTCAACAGGTGATTCTTCGCTCATCTTGAGCTGGCGGCTCGGTGATGGTATCTGTGGGATGATTATGAATAATAGGTTGATTTATGCATGAAATGAGTTAATGTCGAATGGTGAATGGGTGATAATAATAAATTGAAAAGGGAAAATGAATAATACTTGAAAAATAAAGAAAACAAAAATAGATAAAAATGTATCTATGCAAGCAAATGAGATGTGTGAACGGTAAAATGATATGGCATGTTGCTCGACGCTGGTGTACAGCTGAGTGGTGTCTCGTTGCGTACGTGTTTTTCTCGGTGACAGATTAACTGGCTCGTATACACTCTTTCTCTTCGAGCCTTTCGTTCGCCCGCGTGTGCGATTTTGACAATTTTCGAAAACGCGCGACTAGTACATCAAAGGTCGATTTCGAGACGAAACCTGCCATGATCGCGAGAGAAGTCTCGCTACCTTGCGTTCTGAATCATAGTAGTTTAGAAATAATACTGCGTAGATTCGAATTAATTTTTTAGGAAACAAAACGCATCTTTTTTTATGGCGGAAATCTGGCGCCAGTCATCATCAGCAGCCCAACAAGAGCTGTGTCCCGCTGCCTCTCAAAGGCAACGAGTCCAGGCACGCCTGAAACGTCCATAAGACCTCGCAGCTCGCCGTATAATATCATCGCCACGAGCGTCACCGTCGGCAGCCAGCATTAGCTACAAGTTAAGTAAATCTTCGAAAAACACAGCTAATTTCTCTTTACTCTTTCTCTCTCAGTTCTAAGCATCTGCCTGATAAGGCAAAATACTCCATAGTGTAAAAGCATGTTTTTCTTTCCAAGGGTGTGCGACAATTACATAACAGCCAACGGACTATTGCCAGGCAATGTTATATACACATCTCTATATACAGTGTCTCCTAACATCCCCGGCCTCCCGGGCAACCAACATCTTTCAGGCCACAGGACTTCATCCAATTTTTTGGTTCAGTCGTATAATTTTTAATTATGTATACGAATTCGATTTTTTTTGTAATTTTGATTTAGTATTTTTGTATAACTTCTCGCCGAACCCCTTCGTGCGATTGCACTACTCGCTTCAGCATCCACTCCAGCGACGAGAAGGACATTTTATACAATTAATTAAATTTAGATTAATACTAGTTTTTAGGAAAAGTTAAATTAGAAAGGTAGTAAATTTATTACGGTTTAGAGATTAAGAGTAAGATTCAGAATTAAGGTGGATGTAGCGATAATTTTATTGGCGAACTTTTGTAAAATTGTACTTTTGTTCAAAATTGGAATTTTGATAATTCACAGTATACATAAAATCCATTAAAAGTCGGTTATTTTCAACTTTGTGTTTCATGGGAGACTCGGGAAAACTTTCTTGTGTAAAATTTACAGTGTATCCTGCCACTCGGATATGTTCTCAGTGAAATAAAAGGCACTGCATTCATCTTAAATCTATATATAAAGATAATACTATTTTATTTATGACGAGGGGTAATGCTCGTCACAGTTATCCAAATTTGAACTAATTTGGGATACACTGCCTGGTGCTCAAAATTTAAATAAAATTATGATTCTTTGGTGGTTCAAATATATATTTGCTTGACGGCTTATGCCGATTGGCAATTAACTATAATTTTTCTAATAATTTACCTAATCGTCATACACTGTATATTTTGCACTCGAATGTTGACTGTTGCCGTGCACTCTGTGCTACACGCGCGCGCGCGCGATTCGTATTTTGTTTACAATGATGCACGTTTTTCTCGGCCTACTTCGCTTTTTATTCGCGTTTGACGGTATCGCAGGAATGATGGTCGGGCGCTCTTCGTTCTAGCTCGCTATTTCTCGCGTTTCTTGAGACAGCTCTTCGGATGTCGAGCTCTGGAGCTCTTCTTCGCGTTCGGATTCATGTAGCAGCTCGGTGTTGTCCTCGTAGTACGGGGCGAGGTCGGCCACACTAGCTTCCCCATGAAATTCTCCGCTTTCATCTGTCAACTCGTAGATGTTTGGACTTGTTTGTCCAGTTACGGTGAACGGATCAGTGAATCTAGGTGCAAACTTTTTCGTTATGCCTTTTGCATCCGAGGATTGTACATGGTTTTGTTTGAACACCGTTTGACTGATTGACTACGGCACGTCTTGCGGCTTAGCATTACAGTACATTGCTTTGCGAGATATGGCAACTTTTGTGTTCTCGCACGCATCTTTGTGCAGATCGCCGAGCTGTTTGTGTTCGGCGTTTTCGGCCGCTTGGGCATCCTTCCTTCGGCACAGTGACTTTGTGTCATCTGGCTGTATAATTTATCATGGCTGGTGTGATTTTTAAGGACTTTTGTTTGAACATATTTATGGCATATGCGAATTCTGCGATGTGTGCGTCCTATGTGTGATGATTTTCCTCGATAAATTGATTAATCATTGTTTACATGGTCCGATGATTACGTTCGATCGTATTGGTTGTGGGTGACAGTGTTGTATGATGAACATTTCTCTCACTCACTGGAATTTTTCCATTGGGTTGTTTTTAAATTCGGTCCCATTGTCTGATAAAAAACGTTTGGAGTGTCGAATCTAAAAAATACGCGTTCGTTCAAGTGCTTTATGATATTTACTGCATTCGCCTTTCTGATGAGAATGCACTGTATTCAGCGAGTGAACATGTCTTGGAAAATGAGCAGATACTCGTGTCCTCGTGGGGTTTATGGTTGTTGGCCCATTACATCGCCGGCTACAACCTCCCACGGACGCGAAAAGCTGCGAATATCCATGAGTTCGGCATGCCGGAGCTGCAGAGGCTTACACTGTTGGGAGATTATGCATTTTCGCACGTATTTTCCTGCATCTTTATGCATCGTTGGCCAGTAGTACATAAGCTTTAGGCGCTGGTACGTTTTATGGCGGACAAGATGACTCTCCGTTGGCTCGTCGTGACATTCGTAAAGTGCTTTCTGACATTGCTACTGCGGAAGTACTAACTTCCACGAATCCTCGTCCACAAAAATATCCTTGAGGGAATAGTCCGGCGAATAAAAAAAGAGCTGTCCGCTTACTAATTTCCACCAAAGGAAATGGAGGGGCTTCTATCTTACTTAGTTCCTCTTTTGAGTATAAATGTTAATATCAGTCAGGCTGATCGATGCGAGTGCTGCGCCGTTCAGCAAAAGGATAGTGACTACCTCGAGTCTTATATCTCGTCCGAGTAGGCGACAGTCAGCGTGTCTTCGCACGGGTTTACCTGTGCGTCAAATGCAAAAACGAAGTCCGGACTCAAGTAGCAGTCGCCTTTCAGCTCTGGCTTAATCAAGATTGTAAGATATTTTCTTACTCCCGCTACCTCGACGGTCACCTCCATTTTACCAGTGATGGTCGACAGGGTGCCGTTTGCTACGCGCGCGCTCTTCCCAGTAACAGGTGTTACTGGAATTCCACACGAGCTTACAATTTGTAAACCAATGGTTTCGATAAACATACGTGGTGCTCCTAGATCGTACAGTGCTCGAATTCGGAACCCGCCGATTTCTACCTGCAACCACCAGTGGGTGTCTCTGTCAAGATCGACATCGCTCGTCGCTAAGCACTGTTGCTTCGTCTCAGCAGAGGTGGTCGCTTGGCTACAATCGGTTTTCTGCGATTCTTTCGAGGTCCTGAGTGGTTCTACGGGGCTGGTAGGGGCCTCTACTGCTCGCTCCATTCTTTCCCCGCACACTGTGGACATGTGAACCGCGTGTAGCCGGGCAACTTACAGTTCAAGCATAATTTCTCCGACTTTTTACTGCTCGAGTCCGGCGAGCCAGGTTTACTGCTTTGCAAAGCTGGTTTCTCGACGGATGGCTCGTTCCTTGGATCGCTTGTGGTATTTCGCCGGGGGTTGTAGTTGTCCGGATTTTTACTGGCTGGCGTCTCTAAAATTTTTGCTGGTCTGTTTTCATAGCTATTATTATGAAAGGTTGGCTTTCCTCCATTCTTGGATGAGAGTTCTTTCATACGTTCTTCGACCGCTCTCTCTTTCTTTCTACTGCTGCGGCAAGATCTATCGTGTTTATGGCCTGCATGCCAGCAACACTCGACAGTGCTTCTGCTTTATAGGCCGCGGGTGGCTTGAACGCCACCTCAGGCACCTGGAACTGATCGGCTTGTAACGGATGCTTTCTCGGCCTCTTTGAATTGACTCTGCGCTCGGCCAGCCAGAGAAATTCGTCAATATGCCTGACGTTACGGCGACCGAAAACTCCCTTAAGCTCCTCAGTCATATTATTGTACATCAGATCGAGTTTCGCGTCGAGCTCCATAGGCTTTGGTAGCTTGTTTAATATTGTCATCAAGGAGACGACGTAATCTCGCACCGGTTTTTATGGCCCCTGTACGGTTATTATGGCCTCAGTCAGTAGTTTCACTTGTTATTGATTATTTTCGCTGTAATAGCGTCTGGCCGCTGCATGGAAATAGTCCCAGCAGTACCAGTGATTTCTGTTGAGGCGAGCCTCGATTTGTGTCGTGTATCCGAGTTTACTGTTGCTAACCGAGGAAAACGCGCTCGTTAGATTGCAATTGAGTCGGAGGGTGGCCGTGTTCGACTCCGGCGGGTCTCAACTTCTCCAGCCTCCACCATCTTCCATAAGTTGGTCATAGTTGGTTCGCACGCATCTTTTGTTTTGTGCTCCAACTTTGTACTGAGATGGATAAGACGAGAATTTTTAATGGCGTTATTTCTCGTGCAAACTTGTACGTAATTTCTCTATGTACGGGTGATTCTCGAATACCCGTGATGTTCACTCGGGTGGATCAAGAAACATTCGTTGTGCTTGTATATTGTTTCCTCCGAGTGGCTGCTCTGTACGCGCAGGCAGTATTCCGTTGCTCGGTTTTGTACGCTCGAGCAGGTCTGTGAAGGACATAAGCTCGTCCTGAGGTTCGCTTTCAAAGTATCTTGACGTTAATGTCGAATTAAAATTTACGCGAGGTTTTTGTATTTGGTCGCTTACGGTTTCTGCGTTGATCACAGGATGCTCATTTCCCGCTATACATGTACTGCAAGCTGGTGTTGAGTGCTGCACTTTAGCACTATGATAGCGTACTGTACGCGCCCAAGATATTAAAGAAAAACTCGGCCGTATAAAACCGTTCAGCCGGCGATAATCAGTTGTAGGCCGTCTCTCCTGTATTGTCATAGCGACGGTCACGCTTCGCCCAGCTGTGTGAGTTTGCTATATTTGCCTGTCGCGCGCGAATCGTAACTGGCTGCTCTGCAATCGACCACTTTGACTGCTCGCCGTGCTCATAAGATGCCGATATTTCTGTGTGCGAGAGTATCGTCGGGAGATTTTATATAGTTCCCGAGTCCATCGAAAATAATATTATAGGCTAAAGCTGTCTCGCATATGGTCTGCGGAATCGTGCGTATAAGTAACACTCGAATTGTTTACATACTCGCGCACTCGATAATTATAAACACCGCGCGCTCGACTCGCACGATGCTGTCGTGTGTTCGCTCTGCTTGATTTCTCTATGTACGGGTGATTCTCGAATACCCGTGATGTTCACTCGGGTGGATCAACAAACATTCGTTGTGCTTGTATATTGTTTCCTCCGAGTGGCTGCTCTGTACGCGCAGGCAGTATTCCGTTGCTCGGTTTTGTACGCTCGAGCAGGTCTGTGAAGGACATAAGCTCGTCCTGAGGTTCGCTGTCAAAGTATCTTGACGTTAATGTCGAATTCAAATTTACGCGAGGTTTTTGTATTTGGTCGCTTACGGTTTCTGCGTTGATCACAGGATGCTCATTTCCCGCTATACATGTACTGCAAGCTGGTGATGAATGCTGCACTTTAGCACTATGATAGCGTATTGTACGCGCCCAAGATATTAAAGAAAAACTCGGCCGTATAAACCGTTCAGCCGGCGATAATCAGTTGTAGGCCGTCTCTCCTGTATTGTCATAGCGACGGTCACGCTCCGCCCAGCTGTGTGAGTTTGCTATATTTGCCTGTCGCGCGCGAATCGTAACTGGCTGCTCTGCAATCGACCACTTTGACTGCTCGCCGTGCTCATAAGCTGCCGATATTTCTGTGTGCGAGAGTATCGTCGGGAGATTTTATATAGTTCCCGAGTTCATCGAAAATAATATTATAGGCTAAAGCTGTCTCGCATATGGTCTGCGGAATCGTGCGTATAAGTAACACTCGAATTGTTTACATAGTCGCGCACTCGATAATCATAAACACCGCGCGCTCGACTCGCACGATGCTGTCGTGTGTTCGCTCTGCTTGAGTATCGATCCGTTTTCTCGACCGACTTCGAAAACGTTTTTGAGTTCGCTTCGATTGTCCCGCACTGAACGCACAAATATTTTAAATGAAACGCTCTCCCCAATGCTAGACGTGCTTGCATTTAGTCCTAATGGAAAAGTTAAAAAAAAAATATTTCCTTTAAATTCTGACGTTAACGAAGAAAAAAAAATTTAATTATATATAACGAAAAATTTTGCAAACTAGAATTCTGATTAGCAACAATATGCGTAGCCGATCATCGTGGACGACTGAACGTCGTGCTTTCTGTCATGTTGGGGTCTGGCTAGCCATTGATAATGCGCACAATACGCGCGTTCGCGGAGACGGTGCTTTAGAACTCGAACGGGTCTTTATTCACTATAAACACAATTACACGTAGTGCAATATTCGCTGTACTGAATGATGAAGAGCGGCGCGGGGAGGTAAGAGACTAGAAGTAATCTCGCCCGCGTCGCGTAGAAGAGAGATAGAGAGATGGGCTTACATAGGAGTGCGTCCTGGCCTAGCCTCGTCGTGCTCTAGACCCCGTCGGGAATATCGGACGGAGTCGCAGGTCAGCTCTAGTTCCGCGCATCGTCGCTTTGTATATAATATCGGCAGTCGCGTTAGTTTCGCACGTGCGTCGCGCGGGACGTCTCGTGTGCTCGAAGAGCGAAGCGGAACTAGCTGTTCGCACGAGAACCAGCCTTGACCTAGCACTACGTGACGCGTCACGGATATCGGGCTCGGATCGCTTTCCTGTCTCTTTTAATGTAAATTTAACGTGCTCTTTTAATCGGCTGTGTAGTGTTTTCGCGCACTCGCGCATGCGCACGCTCATTCTCACTGCTTTATTTCTGCCTGCGCTGCTGCTTACAGCCAGTGGAACATGTTTAATCGTTATGCAATTAAATGCGGCTTTTGTTCTGCATTCATCGCTCGTGCATATCCTGAAGCCATTCAGTGCAATAAATGTGCATCATTATATCATCGGAACTGTATACGTGATATTTGGTTTAGTGACGATGGTGTTATGACGTGTTGTGACGGGAAGAAACGAACTGCTGACACATATCTCTCGCATGGTAAACTAGCTCTAGACAACCATGATTATGATAATGAGGTACCTAGTAACATCCGTTCAAACAAACATCCGAACGTTCTTGCGCTTTTGGATGAGTTTATTACTGATCGGAACACGGTACTGCCTCCAGTATCTCATCCAACGCCGCAGCTTATATCACCGACAGTTGGTAACAGTGTAGCTAGTACTCAGTGTAAGGCGCACGCATACGCGTCTTTGGTCACTCTCACGCATTCACTCACACAGGCGAACACGCACACCGATACCACTCCTTGTCATACGCAAGCAGCACTCAGCCGTTCCGCCACTGCCCCCACCTCTTCTCTCTGTCTCTGTCTCTCTCTCACGCAACGGCACTACCAGCAAGAGTTGGGGCGGCCTCCCCACCATCACTGCCGCCGCCGTCGCTCCCACCGCAGCAGCAGCCGCCTGCCGCTGGCTCGGCCGCCAGCTTGCCTGCCTTAGCGTCGTCAGTCGCTGCTCTCGTCGGGCTGAGTGAGGAAGCAAAAGGGGACTCCGCGCCAACTGGAGATCTGAGGACCGCTGTGGCAAAATTAATGGAGCTTCAAACTCAGAAAATTACCGCACAATTTAATGCGCTCAAATCTGCTCAACAAAAGCAATTTGAAAATTTTTGTGCCATGCAGGAGACAAAAATCGAAGAGAGGCTAAACGATCTCACTGTGATCCACTCGGGTCCCAACGAATATGATACGCAGTTCCAACCATGTGTTCAAGTAACTGAATCACACAGTGCTCAACTTGAGCAACTAGAAAAGAAATTAGATGCTGTCATCAGCAAGGAACCACTCAATATTGCCCCTACTAGCACAGCATTTATGCCTAATCACGTTGACATGACAGAACTGATAATATCTGGGATACCTTTGGACATTTTACTTGGTCCAAGCCAAATTGCCGCCAAAGTATTAGGTGCACTCAATCTTGCCCATATTGTTCCGGATGTACTGTCGGCAGTAGACTTTCCACGAGTGTCGACTTCATCGACACGCGCACCTGCGTCGGCGACGGCTCATGCCTATGGGCATCAAGGTCCAGTTTTTGTCATGCAGCAGTCACATGCTCCGGCCTCAACATTGAGTACCACTCTGCCTGCTTCTGACGTCGAACATTAAGGTACTGGTGCGCGTCCACGGCATAACAATGTATCGTCTCTGCAACGTACAAATTTTCGTAGCGTTTTAATAAAATTTAAATCACCACAGATTCGTGACCATATAGTCTACACGCGACTGTATTTAAAATCATTTACAGTTAATGTGGTATTTAGCCACAGTTCTACCTCTACGATCTTTCTGAGAACCTTGTACCGTAAAAGTATATACCAACTTTTACTTAAAGCTCGTTCTCGATCGACTATTTTAGGTTACAGGCGTCCCAGGATGATCAATATGGTAGTTAATATGTACCGAGATTCTCACTCCTCGCCTCTTCCTGTTTACAGTGAACAGGACCTACTCGAGTGTAGACCGATTCAACGCCACTTAATTAACACTGGTGGTAATTCACAGCATCTAGAATCTCACCTGCCATCGAATATGGCAGGATATTTAGACCGTGTATTAATAACGCCTTACCTGTGGCGCTCAATCAGCCGGCTGATACAAGCAACGAGAAAGCGTCTTTTCAGTGCGATCTCATGGAGATAGAGCACACTTAAATGCGATCATAAGCACA
Source organism: Gastracanthus pulcherrimus (assembly GCA_949152435.1). Lineage (NCBI taxonomy): Eukaryota > Metazoa > Arthropoda > Insecta > Hymenoptera > Pteromalidae > Gastracanthus > Gastracanthus pulcherrimus. The sequence continues at coordinate 109,010,117 of OX424575.1, read as the reverse complement.
CGAAGTGCAAGCAGCTCCTCGTCCTCCACCCCCCTCGAGCATGTTCAAATTATGTATGCCAATGTTAATGGCCTAGAAACGCACTTTGTTGAGGTTGAGTTATACCTTCATCTTCACCCTAAACACGTTGTAGCAATAACTGAAACTAAATTATCATGTGGTGATGATGATGTTGATGATACCTCGGTAGCCATAGATGGGTATAATTTGATTCGACATGACCACGTGGGGCGTACATGAGGAGGTGTTGCCATTTATATAAATCAAACATTAAATTTTAAGATACTGTCCACATCTGATTTGAGTAATGGTACTATATCAGAGTATATTATAGTTGAAATCACCCATGGTCAAGACTCACTTCTGTTTGCAGTGGTCTATCGCTCTCCAAAAACGGCATTGCCGCATGAATTTTTCCTTTTTTAATACTATATTTATTGTTAAAGGTTTGCGGCATGCACATTTCTATGCGACCTGACGGTTTTATTCCTTATGCAATTATACTGCACTCCAAAGGGTTGGTCATCACAGGTGATTTCAACTGTAATATGTTATCCTCATCATTCGAAGCCAATTATATGCGGGATATCATTCGGTCAAATGCGCTACACTTGGTTGCTTCTGAGGCGACTCATCACACGATAAATAAGGATCGACTCGAGCCTCACACATGGCTGGATTTATTCATTGTCCATTCACTCTCAGCTGTTGTGAATTATTCTAAATCAGAAGCCCCCTTTACATATGGTCACGATCGAATAGACTTAACCATTCATTTCAGCGTATCACAGAACATTACTCGAAATGTAATTAGTCGTGACTTTCGTGGCTTTAACAGGGCTAGATATCTCTCTGATATCTCTAATAAGCTATATAATTTCTCTTCTATAACTGATCTTAGTGATATGGTAAGTCACTTCAATATGGTTGTCACGAGCTCTCTCGATAGATTTGCACCACTTCGCTCCGTATCTATCAGTAGCCGCCGTAAGCCAGGGATCTCGCCAGAGATTCGTGCAACCATAAAAGAGCGCAACAGAATCTATAGGAGAGCACGTGATAATGGTTTTCCACTCATTGAGTATCGAGCTCTACGTACCAGAGTACTAACTATGTTGCGAAACTCAAAAAACGAATAATATGCGAGAGAAATAACAAAGGCACAGCGATCAAATCGCCTATGGAGCTCTCTCAACAGGCTCAGTATAGTCTCTTCTCGTTCTATCTCACCCTTTTCGCTCTTTTCTCATGCCAGCATCAACGCACACTTCGCATCTATATCGAATGCATCTAATTCACCCGCTCAACTACCTTTGTCAATCATTCCTCTGGCCTCACCTGACATTCCACTACTTACATTCGCTACCATCACCTCCAGTGATGTCATGGAAGCACTATCAGCAGATAAATCCAAGACTTTTGAACTTGACGGCATCACCATTAAGCAACTCTTAACTTCTTGACCATCTAACTTTGATCAATTAACTACCATTTTCAACTCATCCATATCTAGGGCATCCTATCCAGCGCTTTGGCGTCAGACACTAATCACTCCTATCCCCAAAGTTCCATCCCCTTCTGATGTGTCAGACCTCCGACTCATTGCGAGGCTGTCGGAATGATCCAAGCTCCTAGAAAAGATTTTGTCAAAACAGCTAGTATCTCACATCGAAAAGTATAATATTTTCATTCCGCGTCAAGCAAGCTTTAGAACAGGTCACAGGACTCAGACAGCATTGCTCGGGGATCTTGATGACGGGAGATTGGCGATGAATAACTCTCGATTTACTATATTAATTCTTTTTGACTTCTCCAAGGCGTTCGACAGGATTCCTCACCACATATTAATCCATAAGTTGCGCTCATTTAGAATTAGTGATCATTCATTACAGTGGTTCATCTCATATCTTGTTGACAGATGCCAGGCTGTTGTTGATGAGGGTGGCAGCATCTCCGACTGGATTGCCACGTGGGCTGGAGTGCCTCAAGGCTCTGTTCTCGGTCCGATGCTGTTCGTCATTTTCATCAACGACCTCCCCAGAGAACTCAGGTTCACCAAACATATGATCTATGCGGATTATACTCAAATATATAGAAGCTGCACTCGTCACGAACTAGCTGATGCGATTAATAAAATTGCGATTGACTGTGCAGCCATCGCAGATTTGGCGGCCAGGAATGAGCTCACATTAAATTTAGCAAAAACTAAAGCTATGCTTCTTGGTAGCACTCTGAATCTTTCTTTAGTGAACCTTGATCTCCTGCCAACAATCTCCGTCAATGGCATGATAATTCCTTTCGTAAATGAAGTAAAAAGCTTATGCGTTTGATTGACTCCTGATCTTAACTGGGGCAGGCAAGTATCCCACATCTGCCAGCAAGTATTCTGCACTTGAAGGAGCTTACGCCCCCACAAACGTGCCCTATCATTTAGCATCCGCAAATCATTAGTCCATTCGCTCATTCTCCCCCACTTTGACTATGCCTGCCTTGTTTACCATGGCCTGACAGGTAAACACGACCTGAGACTTCAGCGTGCGCAGAATGCATGCACTCGCTTTGTCTTTGGTAATGTTCCCTGGATGGCTCATGTTACCCCCTATCGTAAACGATTAGGGTGGCTCACGGTAAAGGCCCGTCGCGAGTACTTCATGGGTGCCTTGACATTTTCGATACTCAAAACGGCTTGTCCTAGCTACCTCAAGAACAATTTAATTCTTACTGCTGATCGCGAAGCCCGCAGGTCAGCTCGGCTACGTACTGAACCCCTTCACATCCGTCCTTACTCAACCACCCTGTATGCCAACTCCTTCGCAATATCTTCCTCTTATTTCTGGAACAGTTTACGTAACAATATTACCTTCCTCCCTTATGCCACCACATCTCTGCAAACCGTAAAGTCCCTCCTACTCAATCACCTCACAAACCGTAATGTCGAGTCTGACCCTTCGCAAAATTTGTGATAAGCCATTATTATTTCGTATAAATTGTTAAATTGTTATAGCACAAATTGACCTATCTTTTAATATTATACCTTAGTTTAAGTTACTCTTTGTATAAGTTTTGTTACCTTTGTTACTCTTTTGATTGTTATGACTGCGCTATATTATTGGCCAAAGAGCCATATATATATATATATATATATATATATATATATATATATATATATATATATATATATATATATATATATATATATATATATATATATATATATATATATATATATATATATATATATATATATATATATATATATATATATATATATATACATATATATATATTTATATTTACATACATATAAATGTTTATTTAATTCGTAAATTTAACTGTAAATAATACGTCCCCGTCAAGAGTCTATCCTACTCACTACTTTATAGTGTCATACCCATTTGCATTATATGATCGATCCAAAGAACCTTAGAGCCAAAACCTGTTAAACGCTTTGTTATTTATATGCATATTTACACACATTTTATCGACTTTAGTATGACAAGCGTTTATTGATATATCGAATGTTATTCTACTTGTACTTATTTATGTATTTTATTTTGTATAACTATGTTTTCTGATCCTTATGCCCCATGGGATTAATTATTCCAAGGGCGGAAATAAATTATAAAAATCTAAAAAAAATCTCTGTCTTTCTATCTATCCATCTCTCTCTCTCTCTCTCTCTCTCTCTCTCTGTCTTTCTCTCTCTGTATCTATCTCTCTCTCTGTTTGTGTCTCTATCTCTCTACCTATCTATCTCTCTCTGTCTCTCTCTCTCTCTCTCTCTCTCTCTCTCTCTGTCTCTCTCTCTCTCTCTCTATCTATCTAAGCGTACGGTTGTGATTTGTGTCGGCTGCTCTCTTTCTCCCCCGTGGTTGCTGTAATACAGAGTAGTCGTATATGCATAGATTGTGGCTTTAGCCCGGAGAGGCGTTGTGACGTTTCAGAAAAGAGTGCGGTAAAATTGCATAAGCAATAAAACCGTCAGATCGCACAGAAATGTGCACGCCGCAAACCTTTAACAATAAATATAGTATTAAAAAAGGAAATATATTGTGTAACGTAGGAGTAAGATTTTGTTGTTCTGTAACGATAAAATTACAGATATTATAAAGTATTTATAGTAAACAACTTTTCAGAATAAACGCTTTTAGAGGATAAATTTCTATTGGCTCATAAAAAAATTATTTCAACGCAACATTCCCGTTTAACGCAGGCTGGCTTAAGGTGGCTCAACACCGATTTTTTAAAAATCGTTAAACATCCGGTATTTTATTTCAAAATTTTAATATGTCATTAGTAGAAAAAATAAGAATATACGTCAATTTTGAGAAATTTTCACTTTCCTTGCAGTCAAAAAAGAAGTTAATTCAAAAAGTTCCTTGCGTATTTATCTTTGACAATATCAATCTAATAAATTCTTACTTACTTTATAAACCGTATTAAACCAAAGTTAGAATTTTTATTTTAATTTCCTATTATAAATAGCTTGAAAAAAAAAAATTCATTTTAAATAAAGTTATGACAAAAAATACTATGTTTTTGTATAAACATTTAATTGACAAAAATTCTTATGTACGCACTTCTAGGAAAAAATTAGCGATTTTTTTCAAAAATCAGTGTAGACTCACCTTAACGATACTTACTAAAATATTCTCATTTTCCATAAAATAGAAAAAATTAAACGCTTTTAAGGTAGGGCTATGGTGAAAAGACATGCTTTTTTATTGTTCAGTCTTCTGAGCTAACAGTTTAAGGGCTTATGTAGGATGATGTTAATAGGCTCTTTATCAATTTTTAGCTCTAGATATCAATTATTTTCAGGGTTATTGATATAAATCGATTGTTTTAGTCGCAAATGAACAGTTTTCAAAATGTCACTTGGGCATAGCATTTTGAGGAAAGCTCTGAAAGAAATGAAGTCTCTTTCTTGTTTGGCAAACAAAATATACTGTTGACTGAATTTAAACACCACTGCCAATTCATTAACACTTAGCTTCCTCAAACTAAATAGATTGTTCCAGTATGTATCACTAATTACTTTATTCTAATACATTAATTTTGAATTGATATATTTATTTCTAAAATAGCTCAAAAAGGGTGTGTTTTTTAACATTAATTGTTTGTTAAAAGATAAATTACAAAAAACTATAAGCTTATGATCATAAAATGCATTATAGATTTCAAAATATCGTAAAACAGAGAAATTGTTGTGAAACAAAAACGGGTCGATGAATATTAAACTTTCTTTTCGATACCGAATCTTCATTAAAAAACGAAAAAATGAGCCCCAGTTGGCAAACCGATAAAAATTCATCTAATTATTATAAATAGTAAAACATTTAAGTTTATGGAGAGATAATTTATTATATCACCACAAGAAAGCGTATGGATTATAAAAATCGTTATAAAATAAAAACAAATAGACGAAATTTAAAAAGTCTATTTAATTTTGAATTTTTATCAAAGAAACAAAAATGCGCTATAAATAGACAAGTATTATCGCTTATTACCCAATAAATAAGCGAACAAATTAAAAAAAAATTATAAAAATGGAACATTATTGTATAACAAAAACGAGTCCATGAATCTAAAAAAAATATTTAATTTAAACAAAAAACTAATAGAAATAATAAAATAAATTTAATCTCAAATATCATAAAAAATAAAAGATTTCATATTCTGGATAAAGAGCTCAGCGAAGAATACCAAGAGACCGGTGGAAACGTTTCGCATCTTAATTTTTTTATAAAGATATAAAGATTTTCCGTCATATGTTACCAAACTATCGCCATTTAAGAGAATGAGGTTTTCGTGCGTAACAAAAGAAGAAAAATAGCTTTTAATAAATTTCGTGTTGGGGAAGATAGATACTTTTATTCTTAGACAAATGCATTTATACTGAAACGATCATATTATTTCTACATTATAAATTAATTAAACAAAAATTTCTTTTTAATTTGAAATCCTTATTAAGAAATCAAAAGATGAGCTCCAGTTGGCAAAAATAACCGCACCGTTCTAGAGATATAAGCGATCAAAAAATGTTCGAAAAAAAACCTAACCTCAAATATCTTGAAAAATAAAAGATTTCACATTCTGGTCAAAGAGCTCAGCCAAGACTATCAAGAGATATTGGAAACGTTTCCATCGTAATTTATTTATGAAGAATTTCCATTATACGTTACAAAATATCGCCATTTAAATAAAATGACGTTTTCGTATATAACAAAAGAAAGAAAATAGCTTTTAAAAATGTTCGCGTTGAGGAAGATAGATAATTTTATTGTCTTTCAAATGCATTTACACTGAAGCGATCATATTATTTCTTCATACTAAATAAATTTACATCATTTATTTCAGAATAATCTAAAATAGAAAAATCGTAAAAGAAAAACAACTCGACGAATTTCAAATTTCTTCTTAATTCTTAATCCTCAATAAGAAATTAAAAAATAAGCCCCAGTTGGCAAAAAACGACCGCGCCGTTCTCGAGATATAAGCGATAAAAAGTAACCTCAAATATCTTGAAGAATTAAAGTCCTCATGCTCTGGACAAATAACTGAGCCAATACATAGTTAAAAACTACCTTTGTGAAAATTTTCAAAAGGAATGATGCCATTTTACTCAAGTAAACATATGACATAGGAAATTTATTTTTTTTTTCAAAATGATTTCTTTCTCAAAAGCAAAAAAATATTATAACTTAAAAATTTTTTTGAATATTCTTCTATATATTCTTAAACATCTCAATTTTTTTCAATAAATATCTATTACACATTTCCGAGATATAACAGTTTAACAAAAAATTACGTTTTCGTGTATAACAAAAGAAGGGAAATAGCGAATAAAAAATTTCGAGTCGGAAAAGATAGGTAATTTTATGCTCTTTCAAATGCATCTTCATTGGATCGATGATGTTATTTCTGAGGTATTAGAAAACCGGAAAATTAAAACTCAAAAATCGAAAAACCGCTAAAAAATAAAAAACTAATAGAAAAATAGAAAAAAATATTTTTGCGCAGCCTTTCTTTAAGAAAACAAAAAAAATAAGCCGTGTAACATTAATTTTATCTGTAGATTGCTCAAGATACAAAGGGATACACACGCATACACATACACACCCACACACGCGCGCGCACACACACATTTTCTAAACATACATCTTCTAAAAATAGTGTATTTTGATTCCTTATATATCAAAACATGTTTCTAAGATATATTTAGACAAAACATTTTGTTTACTATCACGAAGCTTCCTCTTTGAGGAAACAATTAAATGTAGTCAACAGTTTATGTTATACATATATAAAGTATACTAGGTATATTTTCTGAAAATTTCAAAAAGATTCATGAAAACCTCACGCGCAATCCATTTTTTAAAGTTAGGAAAATTAGTTGCAAAAATTTTTTAATTTTTTAAATTTTTAGTTTTTATTTTAATTTTATATGTTATCTAATGTAAATTATTTTACTTAAATACGTATAACATTGTTAAAACATTCTTACAACTAGAAAGATTAAGAAAGTTCAATATTTTTTTGGCCAAAAAATACTAGAGTAAATCTTGCTAGTAAAGTATAAATCAAGAAATCTAATTTGAATTATGATTTGTGATTCAGTTAATCACCAGTATCCCAACTCTGGTGTAAGTCATAACTAAGAAAATTCTGAACTAATTCAGTACGTTGTTTTCTATTCAACGCTTAAAGTGAAAAACATTTTATGCACTGCTAGTACTAATGTTTCCTTTAATAACTTTTAGGTCGGATAAATGAACATGCTTCTGAAAAATCGACACCTTTATCTGATGATGATATTCCAGTACCAAGACATACTAAATTTACAACCGATGAAGAACTAAATTTATCATGTTGCATACTTATGCTGGATATTTTATTAAAACAGGTGAGCGCATATCTTTTTAAAAAATAATATAGTGCTTTTTATACTATTGAAAACTGATCTTCCATCAGGGCCGTATACAAATTATATAAGAGTTCTAATGGGAGAGCGGGGGTATGAAGACCTTACATATGCTTATCTGCAGGGGGGCTAATAAATTTCTTAAGTAAGGCTATTTACTAGAATATTCTTTTCTAAATGATGTTTTTGAAACAACGAAACAGGACAAGAAAAGTATTCAATGCCCATCTGAACGAAAATGGCCACTTTTTTCCCTGAAAAGCGAGACCAAAATTATAATTTTTGCCCGCAAATCACTTTTTTCCCTAGGGGAATGCAAATCACTTTTTCCCTAGGGGAACTTCACTGGAAAATAGTCTAAATTTATTTATATCGTCATGTTATACCAATAACCCTCATTTTCGATTGTCTTTTCACAGTCCATTAGTCCCACTTTCCAAGTCAAAAAGTGGCCACAGTTGAGATGGGCATAAAGTGCTATACGTATTATTAATTCATTGAGTCAGGCTGAATACGTTAAAGTTAATGCTGATTGACGATTTTGCCAATGAAATGACCCGTAATATGTTCGTTGCAGGCTAAGTAACCTTTTTTCAACAGGTGAAAATTAAAACTGCTATATATGTATATATATATATGTGTGTGTATAGCATTTTTAATTTTATATATATATATATATATATATATATATATATATATATATATATATATATCTGTCACGTTTCACGTCAACCAGAACACCGTACTGCCCAAAATCACTTTCGCCCAAAAAAATTCTAAAAATATGCAAAATTTAGAATTTTTTATGTACTTTTGATTAGCGGTTGGCTATTTTTAAAACTTCGTTTTCAGACGGAGCTGCACGTTCCCTAACCTTAAATAAATACTACTTTATGCAATAATCAAGCTGCTAGAAATCACAGAAGTTCCTCCGACCCTCTTTCTACCGATACCTCAAGCGTTTGTCCCTAACCTCAAAAAAACACCCCAAAATTTCTGTTTCACGCGGTTGAGAGGTAGGTTCTGTGATCTACGCGAGGAAAATTATTGACAGAGCGCATTTTTACGTATTTTGAGCTGCTGACCACGAATCAGAACCTCGTTTTTACCGATACCTCAAGCGTTCGTCCCCAACCTCAAAAAACGTCCCAAATTGCTGTTTCACGCGGTTGAGAGGTAGGTTCTGTGATCTACGTGAGGAAAATTATTGACAGAGCAAATTTTTATGTATTTTGAGCTGCGCTTTTTATGTATTTTGACCACGAATCCGACACTCTTTTTTACCGAAACCTCAAGTGTTTGACGGTTACCTAAAAAAACACCCCAAATTGCTGTTTCACGCGATCGAGAGGTAAGTTCTGTGATCTACGTGAGGAATTATTGACAGAAAGAATTTTTTGTATTTTGAGCTGATGACCACGAATCCGACCCTATTTTTTACGATACCTCAAGCGTTCGTCCATACCCTCAAAAAACACCCCTAAATTGCTGTTTCACGTGGTTCAGAGGTAGGTCGTGTGATCTATGTGAGGAAAATTATTGACAGAGCGCATGTTTATGTATTTTGAGCTGCTGAACACGAATCCGAACCTTTTTTTTACTGATACCGCAAGCGTTCGTCCCTAATCTCCAAAAACAACCCAAATTGCTGTTTTACGCGGCTGAGAGGTTGGTCCTGTGATCTACGTGAGGAAAATTATTGACACAGCGCATTTTTATGTATTTTCAGCTGCTGACCACGAATCCGATCCTCGTTTTTAACGATACCTCAAGCGTTCTTCTCTAACCTCAAAACACGACCCAAACTGATGTTTCACGCGGCTGAGAGGTAGGTCCTGTGATCTACGAAAGGAAAATTATTCACAGAGCGCATCGTTCTGTATTTTGAGTGGCTGACCACGAATCTAACCATATTTTTTACCGATACCTCAAGCGTTCGTCCATACCCTCAAGAAACACCCCTAAATTGCTGTTTCACGTGGTTCAGAGGTAGGTCGTGTGATCTATGTGAGGAAAATTATTGACAGAGCGCATGTTTATGTATTTTGAGCTGCTGAACACGAATCCAAACCTTTTTTTTTACCGATACCTCAAGCGTTCGTCCCTAATCTCCAAAAACAACCCAAATTGCTGTTTTACGCATTTGAGAGGTAGGTTCTGTGATCTACGTGAGGAAAATTATTGTCAGAGCGTATTTTTATGTATTTGGAGCTGTTGAACACGAATCCGACCCTGTTTTTCACCGATACCTGAAGCGTTGGTCCATACCCTCAAGAAACACCCCTAAATTGCTGTTTCACGTGGTTCAGAGGTAGGTCGTGTGATCTATGTGAGGAAAATTATTGACAGAGCGCATGTTTATGTATTTTGAGCTGCTGAACACGAATCCGAACCTTTTTTTTACTGATACCTCAAGCGTTCGTCCCTAACCTCAAAAAACACCCCAAAATTGCTGCTTCACGCTGCTGAGAGGTTGGTCCTGTGATCTACGTGAGGAAAATTATTGACACAGCGCATTTTTATGTATTTTCAGCTGCTGACCACGAATCCGATCCTCGTTTTTAACGATACCTCAAGCGTTCGTCTCTAACCTCAAAACACGACCCAAACTGATGATTCACGCGGCTGAGAGGTAGGTCCTGTGATCTACGAAAGGAAAATTATTCACAGAGCGCATTTTTATGTATTTTGAGCTGCAGAACACGAATCCGACCATTTTTATTAGCGATACGTCAAGCGTTCGTCCCTAACCTCAAAAAACACCCCAAAATTGCTGCTTCACGCGGCTGAGAGGTTGGTCCTGTGATCTACGTGAGGAAAATTATTGACACAGCGCATTTTATGTATTTTCAGCTGCTGACCACGATTCCGATCCTCGTTTTTAACGATACCTCAAACGTTCATCCCTAACCTCAAAAAACTACCCAAATTGCTGCTTCACGCGGCTGAGAGGTTGGTCCTGTGATCTACGTGAGGAAAATTATTGACACAGCGCATTTTTATGTATTTTCAGCTGCTGACCACGAATCCGATCCTCGTTTGTAACGATACCGAAAGCGTTCGTCCCTAACCTCAATAAACGGCCCAAAATGCTGTTTCACACGGCTGAGAGGTAGGTCCTGTGATCTACATGAGGAAAATTATTCACAGAGCGCATCGTTCTGTATTTTGAGTGGCTGACCACGAATCTAACCATATTTTTTACCGATACCTCAAGCGTTCGTCCATACCCTCAAGAAACACCCCTAAATTGCTGTTTCACGTGGTTCAGAGGTAGGTCGTGTGATCTATGTGAGGAAAATTATTGACAGAGCGCATGTTTATGTATTTTGAGCTGCTGAACACGAATCCAAACCTTTTTTTTTACCGATACCTCAAGCGTTCGTCCCTAATCTCCAAAAACAACCCAAATTGCTGTTTTACGCATTTGAGAGGTAGGTTCTGTGATCTACGTGAGGAAAATTATTGTCAGAGCGTATTTTTATGTATTTGGAGCTGTTGAACACGAATCCGACCCTGTTTTTCACCGATACCTGAAGCGTTGGTCCATACCCTCAAGAAACACCCCTAAATTGCTGTTTCACGTGGTTCAGAGGTAGGTCGTGTGATCTATGTGAGGAAAATTATTGACAGAGCGCATGTTTATGTATTTTGAGCTGCTGAACACGAATCCGAACCTTTTTTTTACCGATACCTCAAGCGTTCGTCCCTAATCTCCAAAAACAACCCAAATTGCTGTTTTACGCATTTGGGAGGTAGGTTCTGTGATCTACGTGTGGAAAATTATTGACCTAGCGGATTTTTATATATTTTGAGCTGCTGAATACGAATTCAACCCTCCGTTTTACCGATACCTCAAGCGTTCGTCCTTAATCTCAATAAACACCCCAAATTGCTGTGTCACGTGGTTGGGAGGTAGGTTAGATAGATAGATAGATATACTGTTTATTCATCAAAGACGAAAATTCTTACAATTGCATGTACATGTATAGTTATAATAATTAAAATATCAGTCAGTATTATATATTTGTTATCTTACATTTATCATTTACTTATTGCATTTCTTATGTATTAAATAACATTATTCGCTGTAACAGTTCGTCAGTTTATAAAATCTAAATATAATGAACTAGTCATAGTCAAATGACACATCACAGAACACGCTTCGTCAAAATACTTAAAATAAAATAAATAAAATAAAGATAACATAATACGATAAAAATAAAAAGAATACATACACACACTTTACTAAATTTTTACGTATAACTATCACGCCGAAAAGTTAATAACACAGTCATTCATATGACACTTTTACAATTCACGCTAATAAATACATTCACACTTAACACGTAACATATTTAATAAATAAATAAAATAATAAATAACTAAGTCAAATAAATAAATAAGTTAGATAAATAATTAAATTAAATAAATAAATAAATAAATTTAAATAAATAAATAAATTAAATAAATAAATAATTCAAATAAATAAATAACCCAAATAAATATCCGAGTCAGATTGGGAATACACAGAGATGAACAAAATAATGTATAAACCGATTCTAGAAAAATTTACCTCTATGTATTCCCGTCACCATGTAATTGTTTAAGGTGCCTGCTAAACGCCGTTTTAAATTTGTAAAAAGATGGAAGGCATCTCACACTGCTTGGGAGCGAATTCCAGAGTTGCGCACCTTGAACTCTAAACGAGAATAAGCCCTTATCGGTGCGCGACCCCGGAACCGAGAGCTCTTTCGTACCACCCCTTGACGTCCTGGCCTGGTTTTTTCCAAAGAGGGCAGTAAGATATGGTGGCTGCCGCATGACAACCGCTTTTGTAAAGCAGCAGCCCGATAAAATACTCCCTCCTCTCCTTCAGATCTAACCAGTCCAGTTTTTCCCTGTAGGAGGTGATTTGCTCATCACGCCTAACACTACATATGTATCTCACACATGAATTCTGTAAACGTTGTAGTCGTGTCTGAAGCTCCCCTGACACGTCAAGAAGAACCACTAAGCAATAGTCTAAGTGAGGTAGTACCAGTGCACATGCCAGCTGCTTCCTCAGTATCTCTATGGTGCTTGAACGGAATAATTTGAAGCTATACAGAGCTCTATTTACTTTCCTACTGACCGCATTCAGTTGCGGCTTCCAGATTAACCTTCCGTCCATCACCACGCCGAGGTTGGTGACTGTATCGACAAAGGGAACTTGTACGCCAGTCTGTATCTCAATGCCTTGCAAGTCAAGGTTCTGAACCTGTTTGATGTTATGATCAGATCCGAAAATAATCGCTTTTGTCTTGCCGACATTGAGGCGCAGGCTAGCTGACGTTGCCCAGTTCGACACTGCTCATGCTACAGCCGACATGCGACCGATACCATCACAAAGACCTTTCAGGGTCACTTGAGTATAGGTTTGCAGGTCGTCAGCGTAAAGTATATGTTCTACACCATCTAAGTCTAGTGCGTCTTGTAAGTCGTTTATGTACAGGCTGAAAAGCAGGGGTCCAAGGGCTGAGCCCTGTGGAACGCCAAGATTGGTGGTTAGCCAACCTGAATCCCCTTTTGTGTTTGTGGCGACTTTCTGTCGTCTCCCCGTTATATATGACTTAAGCCACAGGAGAACACTCCTGGAGAATCCCACGCGCATCAGCTTACGCAGCAGTTTAGTATGTGAGATGGTGTCGAATGCTTTGCTAAAATCAAACATGAACAAAATAGTCAATAGTTTTTTGTTGTTGTTAATGCTTGATCTTATGTCTTCCGTCAATTTTAGTAGTGCTGTCTGTGTACTGTAATTCTGTCGAAAACCAGTCTGCATCGGGTCCAAAGTTTTGTTTTCTCGTAAAAAGTCAGTTATTTGGTCGTGTACTATTTTTTCCAGGACCTTCGAAAGAAAACTCAGTAGGGCAATTGGTCGGAGATCTGACACCGCAGATGGGACAGGCTTCTTCTTCAAAGGCACCAACTGAGCTGCCTTCCAAGTTCGCGGAAAAATGCCACTGGACAGAGAGGAGTTAAAGATCTTAACAATATGATCTCCCACAAACGGAAGAGCCTTAGCCACTATACTTTGGGGGATGCCGTCTTCTCCTCTGGCCTGTGATGAGAAATGGGCAACAGCCAGGACCACGTCCGAGAAGCTGACTTCTCGGAAAACAAAGCCGTCATCACTGGCAGTGGTCAAGACGTTGTCAAGTTCTTCATCACCCTCATTTTGGGAGATCGACACCCCTGCAAAGTGGGCATTGAGCTCTTCCGGCGAGAAACCATGAAGCTCCTCTCTTGTCTTTGGCAGAAGGCCCAGAGCCTTGAGCTCTTTCCAGATATCTTTCTTATTATCAATTGCTTAAAAAATTCTATTTTGTAAAAATCTTTCCCTTGTTTCCTTCGTTCGTAATTCAGCTTCTGCTGCAAGGCTCTGATACTCCCGCCACAATCTGTCGTCTTTGGTCCGCGCATAGTGTCGTCGTACAGAGTCACATTTTTTGTATAGATATATCAGTTCAGTATCAACCCATGCTGGATTCGTTTTCTTTTTCGGTTTAAATTCTTTTAACGGCGCAATTTTATCTATCATAGCCATGAGGTTGACACTGAGGTACTCTAATTGACTGTCAACACCCGCTGCGGGACCATCGATCTGCGGCCAATCACAGTCAGCTAGGTGAGACAGGAAGTGGCCTTGCTGGATCGATTTAAAATCCCTGAAGCTGAAAGATTCAGCCACAGGGGATGCAGCAGTTTCGACCCCAATCTCGACCTCTATGATGTTATGATGACTGGGAAAAGGCGCCGGCCGATTGTCCCTGCTCAGTACAACGTCATTATTATCCGTCAAGATCACATCAATCCACGTGTGAGAATCCGTGAGATGATCAGTCGCACCATGATCAATTATTTAAAGGTTAAGATCATCAGCCAACCGCCTAACAAATTTTGCATCGGCTGACGTTCCGAGTAGGTTCGCATTCAGATCTCCCATAATAATTTTGTGACTATAATCTTGCGTATGTATCGTTAGTTTGTCTGTTAAGTCAGAGCCCTGTAAAAACGGTACGTGTGGTGGTCTGTATATCAAAGCAACAAAAACGGGGGGAAGGCTGCCCTGCTGAACACTGCACATTAAATATTCAGGTATAAATGGTCTGCCCTCCTGTGTTGTTGGAGAGCTGCATAGTAAATTGGCCTTGAAAGAGTTATGAATGTGCAGGACCAGCCCGCTCCTAGTTTTTTGCGGTCAAGTCTAATTAGTGAATAGTCGTCGATCTGAATGAGATCACTCCCAACATCAGGGTCAAGGTGCGACTCAGCAACTCCAAAGAGATGGTAGGGAGGACGAGCTGAAAGGTGTTGTTTAATCATGCCAATGTGCCCCATTAGAGAGGTAACATTGACAAAACCTGCTCTCAGTCCCCTACAGAACCCTACCAGCAGTGTCTGCAGATAGTCAATTTTTTGCAACAGTTACTTTTTGACCTGTTGACGGAATAACAGTCTTATCAATTGCACTTTCTTTAACAACGTTTTTTGTTATCTTATCTACGGTTGGTGATGGTTGATTAGTGGCATATGATGCCACTATAGTTTGTAAATCAGCCGCAGATGAAAATTCATGAGAGACGTCGACATCACGCCTCTTCACCAGGAAACGGCCCCCTCTATGCCAAACGTATTTAAAATTGAGTCTCATCGCCAGGGCCTTGAGACTTCTATATTTAATAAAACATTCTTTTGTTAATAATTCATTTATAAAGATTTTCCCATTGATAATCCCATCCCTTGTGTCCTGGTCAAGAGCTGCAAAGTCGACATCTCTAGCATGAAAGCCAGTGATTATCTTTTTGGCACTCATAATTTTCTCGCCTAACGCACTGCTGGAAAGGGTAACAACCCATGGTGACCATCTACGTTCACCATTTATATCTGCTGATGCCGCAGCTGTCGGTTCCTCTGACTGAAGCAGGCGTGTGCCTATTATTTCTGATTTTCGTGTTGATGGAAGGACACGTCAAAGTATCGCGTGTGCAACGTCCACACGCTTAGAGACATCACCGTAAAAAATGTTAGAAATAATTAGCTCCGTTTTACCATTTTTAATAATTTTACTGTGCATTGTCCCTCCATCAATCGTTTGCACCCGCGTGCTTCGTGCAGGTGATGCTGCAGCATCATCATCAATACTGTTCTTATTCAATCGACTAGATAATTTTTTTCTGTTGTTTACAACTTGGATGAACCCGTCATTATTGTTATTACAATTGTCATTTGTGTGGCTTATATTTCTATAGTTGTCGAGTAGATTACTATTTGTAATAGACGCATTATTATTTTTACATTTGTTTGTACTTGTCAGAGAAACGGTATTGTTCTGTGTACTGGGGAGCACTGCAATTTGTTGGTATTCAATTTTGTTAAGTAAGAGTTGGTTTTTTTTTTGATGTTTTCTACGTTACTCTCAATTTTATTGATAGTAGCCGTATATGCAGAGGTAAAGTTTTCTTTTGTTATTATTTTTCCTATATTCTTTATTATTTCTTTGTTGTCACTTTCAACTCTATTGGTTTTATTGGTTAGGTTTTGGAAATCAGCTTCAAAAGTATTTATTATAAAATTATCAATTTTTGTTTGTGACTCAAAATTAGTCTGCTCTAAATTATCAATTTTTTCTAGTAAGGTATTATAAGTTACCTCAGTTTTGTTCAACAAATTCTTTGTGTCGACGTTACTATCGTGTAATTTTTTATTTTTGATTTTTAAATTGTCTATTTCTTGGCAAAGCACTTGCTTCTCTTTTTTCATCTCCTCCAGCTGGGAGTGTTGTTTCGACGGGTTTTCCTCATTTTTTTTGCAGCTTGGATTCAATTGAAAGTACCAAAGTATGAACTGCTGGTAACGTATTTAGCCTATTTACAATTGCTTCCAATCTGCTTTCAATAGAGGTGCAATGTCTAGCAAGTGCATTGTCAATGTTTTTTGAAGTTGAATTTGCGTACTCCACCAGGCAGGAGACCGTTGTTCCCTTTTTTAAAGCAGTGCTGTCTAACATTCGAATGACGGACGCATTCACGTCATTAACGCTACTGTTGTTCTTGAAACTGAAAGACTGCGATGTATCATAAGCATCTCTGCTCCCGTGCTGGAAGTGGGCGGGCCTAGTGACGTCACAGGAGACTGCGCGGCCAACCGGAGTAGGCTGCTGGTGGGGGCGGGGCCTAGCCCCTACAACGGAGAGAGTGAGGAGTTGGTGGGCGCGGCCTTGCTCGCCTGATTGGTACGCGCAGCTATTGCAGGCTTTTTATTGGCCGGAGCGGACGCGGCTAGCTCTTTCTCTTTCCCACTCATGTTGTTAGTGTTCATCGCGCGCGTGACTGCGGACTCGAACATCGACCTCTTTGAGTCGATGCATGCCTGGCACGCTACAGCTTTGGTTTGAAGCTGTAGCGCACTTCGTTGCACGCGGGTAAGCACTGCAAGAGGCTTGTACGTCGGATGATAGGTTATATTGCATATGCAGCACTTACGTAGCGAGTTGCTGCTCCTAGGAACCTCCCCGCAGATGACGCAGTTGTCGACCATGGTGTTGGTGGCGACAAAGATGAGTCGCGGAAGGAATGGTGGTGTGTCTAGGATGCAGCAGCTGTCGCCTCAGTAGTCGCGTAGTTGCAGTTCGAGTCGGCAGGTGGCGCCTTGGTAGTATAGGCGCTGCGTGCTGTGTGTCCAGATCGAAGTGGCACCTCTGAGTTTATTGTTCTTCGTGCTTGGCTCCCGCCACTCTGCCGTATTCACCACACTTAACCTCAAAACATCTGGCCGGGTGTTGTTGCTTGGATGTTGAAAAGCCGTGCCGATGGACCAGTGGAAGCTGTGATTTATTATCACAGCTATAGTTTGAATGCTCCACTGTGCAGGCACTACAACAGACCGGCTCACAGATACAGGAGGCAGCAGAGTGGGGCATAAATGCAGGAGTCAATCCACGAGCAGGTGCACCTAGCAGACGCGCGACGAAGAGAGGTTGTATGATCTACGTGAGGAAAATTATTGACAGAGGGCATTTTTATGTATTTTGAGCTGCTGAACACGAATCCTATCCTCCTTTTTACCGATACCTTAAGCGTTCGTCCCGAACCTCAAAAACCACCCCTAATTTGCTGTTTCACGCGGTTCAGAGGTAGATCGTGTGATCTAAGTGAGGAAAATTATTGACATAGCGTATTTTTATTTATTTTTAGCTGCTGTATAAGAATCCGACACTCTATTCTATCCATACCTTAAGCGTTTATCCTAAACATCAAAAAACGCCCCAAAATTGCTGTTTTACGCGGTAAAAACGTAAGTCTATTGAGGAACATTATCGACGGTGACCATTTTTATGAATTTTTAGTCGCTGAATATTAACAGGAAGCTAAATTTTATTGGTTTTCTTCTACTCAAGTATATTCAATTAAAATAACTGCTTACTGATATATAAATATTATGCAACTTTTTTATTGATTCCTATGAACGCTCTGAGCGTTCTACAGGGTTGAGACTGTCTTTTTACAAAGCCCGCATTACTTTCTTTTTTCTTTATTTTGTAATTTCTAATTTTTTTAAAGTTTTTAATTTTTTAATTATTATTGTCATTTTTTGTATATTTGCATTATTTTGTTTAACGCGTTTAAAATAAATTATTAATATTGTATTATTGGTAATGGATTTGTTACATTAGAGTATCTAAACACGGTAATTTTTTTGTCGGAAGAAACCAAAAAGGCGTGTCCTTTTAAAATTCTCGTAATAGATGGTGCAGTTGAGAATATTTTCTTTAGTGATCTTGATGTTTATTCGTAATCTTTTTGGGAATAGTGAAGGAATGTTATTGTTGGGAACTTTTGTTTCGCCAAGTCATAAAGTTGTTTTCAATTTAAAATCACGTCCGTAGCTTTGGCCTGTAAGCTGGTACCAGTAGCTTCTCTTTTAAACACGGCGCACAGTGGGCGGAATCGACAAATTCTGTGTCAAAATCGTAGAACTTTTTATAGGAACAAGCTATTTGGCTGAATTTTGCTCACGATTGTTACTGAATATCTACAGTTTGAAGGAAAAATATGCAGAAAGTTTAAAGAAGGTCTTATAACCTCTAAAAATATCTCAAAATATGTCGTTTTTCAGGAAAATGGTATTTCATTAGGAAATATTCAAATGATGACAAGTCTATTTGCGTAAGAAATGAGGTTATATGGAAGCATCTAGATTTTAAGTTAAGTCTGTTTGTATATATATATAGCGGTAAGGATACCCAATTTAAAATATACTTGCTATTCGGGTTTCGAAAACTTAATTTATATTTGAATTTCTCTAATATTCCATATACAGGGTGCCAATTAAGTCCCGGGACGGCTGAATATTTTCTAAAGTACTGCTTTTCTGGAAGAGGTCAAGGTCATTCCTTAAGTAACTTTGAACAAGGAACCCAACGGTGACCTTGGATTTGACCTTGAACCTCATTTTCAAGGTTATTTTGAGGTCAACCTCATTTTTTCAAACGGGAACCCCTATTTTTTATAGCGGAATCGGAAAGAGCGGAAAATTTTACATCCGGATTTGTATTGAGGTATGGGGTTGAGGTAACCCCTAGAGGTCAAATAGAGGTCAAATAATGACTTCTTAAAAATCTCGCGAGTTCAGTGGCATAACAAAACAAACAAAGGTCATACCCTAGGTAAATCTTTACGGGGTACCCGACGGTGACCTTGGATTTGACCTTGAACCTCATTTTCAAGGTTGTTTCGAAGTCGACCTCATATTTTCAAATGGAAACCCTTATTTTTGATACCGGATTCGGATGGAGCGAGAAATTTCAAGTATGGATGTGTTGAACAAGGGATGTAATTGTGACCTTCAATTTGACTTTGGACTTGACCTTGAAGTTCATTTGAAGGTCAACTGGTTTTTTAATCGGAAATCCCAGTAATAATACCGGAAACCGATAGAGCGAAAATTTTACATTCAGTCCTTATTCTCACTTTTAGCGTTACCCAGAAACAACGACGTGGACGTAGTAAGATCTGTTTCCTTTGGGGTGCTTGATTAACGTGAGTCCCCTTGCATTCACCTTTTGTGGATATTGTGTGTAGTTTTCCAACATCCACGCTGGATTTGAGTCAGACCAATATCTGCAATTTTGTCTATTAACCTCACTATTTAAAGTGAAAGTAGCCTCATCCGAAAAAACTGTATTGTATAAAAAATTAGGCTCTGCGTCTATTCTACTGATCATCTTTTCGCAAAACACGAGCCGACGATCCGGATCATCTTCATTAAGCTCCTGTACCAAATGGATTTTATAAGGATGAAAATGAATGCTTTTCAGAATTTTTCGTACGCATTCATGAGAAACGTCATGCTCATGCCCAGATTTTCAATAAACGCTTGAGCAATTTCAATCTGCTTCTCCTCAGTTGCAACAGATGTTGGGCGACCAGTTCTCTGAAGATCACTAATAGTCCCAAATTCTGCGAAGCGCCGTACAGTCCTTTCGACTGTAGATTTTGAAATAGGCGTTTGTCCATCTTGATTACGGAAATTGTTATTGAACAGTGTGCGCACTTCAAGGTAAGATCGAACTCGATCTCCCCAACCACGCATCATCACCAAACTTATCCGTTCTCGCTCCGAAAGTTTAGCATACGCCATTTTTTTAATTAGATAAGAATAGTACACAAATTGAAACCAAAAGAAAAACTTATCAGTTGCAAAGGAAAACGAGTTTTTCCAAAAGGAATTTTTAGATAAAACAAATTGTGAGTACTTAAATACCTACTCATTTGAACTACCAATTTGAATTCTAAAACTTATTTTGTTCGAAAACTATCAGCCGGAAGTACAATCCAGGAACAACGCAATATATCTAATAAATTCTGTTTTTTTAAAATGCTTAATTGGCAAGAGTCCTTAAATTCAGGAACCGCTAACTCATAAACTGTAATGATAAATTCCTGACATCAATCTTTGTCTTTACCTATTTACAAACTTGAAATGAGTTTGGAAATAATTTTACAAACGTTTATTTTATCTAACAATCATTTTCTTTTGTAAACATTCCTTTTAAGTGACTATTCTGTCTTGAAATATTTTACTTGGGGGTTTTTAGGGTCGCTGAGTTAGAATCTACTACTAAAATTTCGATTTTTCCAAATCCAAAATGGCGAATTCAAGATGGCGGATGAAAATCTTGGGAACAGCACATTTTTGTCTGGAAATGAGTACTCGGGGATTTTTGGGGTCGCTGAGTTAGGATCTACTACCGAAATTTCATTTTCTTCAAATCCAAGATGTTATTGCCATTAAACTTTGGACCTCTAAGGGAGTGGCAAGAGGACTCACGTTAATCAAGAACCCCAAAGGAAACAGATCTTACTACGTCCACGTCGTTGTTTCTGGGTAACGCTAAAAGTGAGAATAAGGACTGAATGTAAAATTTTCGCTCTATCGGTTTCCGGTATTATTACTGGGATTTCCGATTAAAAAACCAGTTGACCTTCAAATGAACTTAAGTTTCAAATTCAAATATAAATTAAGTTTTCGAAACCCGAATAGCAAGTATATTTTAAATTGGGTATCCTTACCGCTGTTTTCACGATATTCTGTATTCTGCTTCACCCTATATAATTATTAATAATAAAATCATTGTTAGTTAATTAAAATCTACAAAAATTTATTGAAAGTCGGTAGAAAAAATAATTATTTGAATAATAAAAATCCAAAAAATACCTTTTTCCTGAAAAACGACATATTTTTAGTTATTTTTAGAGGTTATAAGACCTTCTTTAAACTTTCTGCATATTTTTCCTTTAAACTGTAGATATTCAGCAACAAGCGTGAGCAAAATTCAGCCAAATAGCTTGTTCCTATAAAAAGTTCTACGATTTTTACACAGAATTTGTCGATTCCGCCCACTCTGCGGCGTCTACTCCGCCACATGAACGCTTTCCATGAGCTGTAGCACGGAAATGCTACTCTGCCGTTATTTGAAAATCTAACTCATGATTTACCAAGTTTATTATTTGATATCTGATTTTATAGTGCTTCTTTGCACCATATGTGACGTATATAATCTTATTCATTTTCGGTAATCTTTTCTTTATTTTAGGAATAATTTTTCCTTGTAAAATATGAACTGCGGACGTATTATGAGTAGTACATTCAGAAAGTGGTATAGAACTACAATGCCTTATTTCATTATCTTCTCTGTAATACAGTACTGCAACATATAGTGTACACTGAGCATTGTTAAATTAAATTGTTGAGCAGCATTTTGAACTACGTAAGCAAAATTTTCAGAATAATCCATTTCCGGAAGCCCTTTGTTCTCCTGTAAATTGTTTTTCAAATCCTTTATATGTTTTGATTGTTCAGCAGCTCAAGAAATATTTGATTTTGTTCAACAGCTTTAAGTACATAAAAATAGTCGTTGCTTGGAATTTTTCGGAACTCCTGTGATTTCTAACAGCTTGATCATTGATTAAAGTAGTATTTCTTTAAGGTTAGGGAACGTGCAGCTCCATCTGTATACGAAATTTTATAAATAGCTACGCGCTAATCAAAAGTACATAAATAATGTTAAATTTTCGATATTTTTAAAAATTTTTAGGTCGAAAAGAATTTTGGACAAGGCGGTATTCCGGTTGACGTGGAACTATTCATATGTTGTCTCTAAGTCTCGAATTTTACAATTATCTAAGCTAACTTTTCATCCAAATACCTATAAGAATGTCTCCTGCAAGTTTCATTCAGATTCGTAAAAAACTTCGTCGCAAGGACACTTTTAAATAATAAAAACGTACATTTTGAAAAAAAAATTGTTTTGTCAAAATAACATAGATGTTATCATAACAAGGTATAAAATGTGTATTTAAAAAAAAAAAAATTTCAAGTTTCTTTATCAAAAATTACTGTAACCTTACCTTAAATTGGACAATCTATTCACTGATCATTATAAGCATAGACAGAAATGAATTAAAACTAAATGAAAATGTCCCAAATACTTTTATAAATTACAATAAATAACAACGTATAGTTGTCAACAAAGATCTGAGATATGTAATGTTAATACAAGATCTTAATATTGCAATTAATATCTTAATTACTGTATTAAAAAAATGTTTAGAAATGTCGACAAATGTAAAAGAGACAAGTGGATATTCTCTAAAACCCAGAAAGAAGTGGGCCGCCAAAGGAATAATTATATCATGTAAAACAAAACAATTATTATATAATATGTTGAGAAAGGAACCTACAAATATGGTATTAAAAGATGAATATTAAAATTTTGTGAAAATATTAGTCAGAATTATAAAGGATGCAAAAATCAAATATGAAAGAGACATAGTAACTGTAAATAGTAGGAATCCTAAAGAACTATACAAAATTATAAACAATAAACTAAACAGAAAAGAAAAACAACACACCGACATAAACTTCGTTTATGTTGATAATCAAAAGATTAATCATCCACCTGAAATTGCCAACTCATTGAACTAATTTTTCTGTGAAATTAGTACATAACTAAGAGCAAAAATTACATCACCAACCAACAATAATTATTACGATAGAATTAAGATTACCGTTGAAAATTACAAAAATAATCTTTGTTAATCCTACGGATTATTACGAATTAAATGTTAAAATCCTAAAATCATTTTCTGATTATATAACAATGTCTCCAGTGCATATTTTTAACTAATATATTCAACAATCTGTTTGGCCAGATATTTTAGTATCAATTTTAGTAACAATTGTAGAACAATATCACTAATATCAAACACAGCAAAAATATTTGAAAAGATTATATATAATAAATTGTATGATTTTATTAATAAGAATAGTAGTATAACAGGAAATAAGTTTGGTTTCGTCAAAATTAGAGGAGCTACTGATGCTTTGCAACATATTACAAATATAATACATAATAACTTAGATAAAATTATCCATATAATTGCATCTATCGTAACTATTCATCCAAATATCTTCAATGATGCTCCGACCACTCAAATTGAAGGTTTTAATATCAGTTTTCTTTCTGCCGGACGTAGAATTGTCTGTAACGTATAATACTTTACGTAAATTACATCACATTTTAACAGTATGTCGTTTACTGCTAGTAGAAAAAACAGGCAAGATAGAAAATTCACAGTCATGATATTCGTACATAAAACCAAACAAAGCATTTTGTTATCTACGATGTTTGAACTATGTTTTCTGAAAGTGAGAGTTAAAAGTGCCTTTATTGTACGGACTGTATGTTTGGTTGTACGTAACGGATTTGAAGGTACCAAAAAAGGAATTAAACGTCTTTTCAAGGCGAAAGTTAGATGTCGTAGACCTAAATCTGTTTTGATTGCGTCAAATGTCCATCCATCAAACATAACGTATAAAACACAAAATTACAGATTTACATTCATCTCTCTGTAGGTGACCCATTGAGCTACCAGGGGCATCTCATATTTCGTTTCTAAAAGTTTTTAAAAAGATGAAGAATTTATTTGTTTGTACGTTCAAATCGATAAAAATGGGAGCTCTCTAGAATTATTTTAAATTAGCTATTTTTTGGTCATGTTTTAAAATTCAGAACACTCTACTTGGTCACACAGTGGACTTTAGGGGCGGAAATGTTTTTTTTAGGGTTTCTTTTCAGAGGTATTTTCATATAACAAATCGGCGGTGAGTAACAAAGACTAGAATACGCATGGATTTTTAAAATTTTGTTTGGAATAACTCATATATATAAATGGGTGACTCTCTATGAAATTGACTTCAAAACGAATTTTTTTTTAATTCTTGAGTAAAAATATTCCTTTTGCTATGTAGAATGTATGTGAATTTTTCTACATTTTTTAAATCTCGTTGGTTCAAAGTTGATCAAGGCTAAATATGAGCATGAAGTAATGTTCTACATTGAATAGAAAATTCCAACCTCCATTTATTCAACAAAATTAAATCTTTTTAAAAAATAACAACAAAGGAATTTTTTGCAAATTTTATGAATTTTACATAAAGAATGGTTCCAAAACCTTTTAATGCCCCTTTCGATTAAATAAACCATTTTTACGATTTAAAATCCTTAACTAGTTGGTTTGATCACTCGAACCATTAGACCAAAAATCATGAAGATTCAGTTTAGCTTATTTCAGTACAAAAGTGACTGTCGCAGTCGCATAATGTCAAAAGTGTAATATTTATATATAAAAAATAAAAATAACATAAAATATTGTTCAAATTTATGAAAAGGCATATTTTGGCAATAAAGTCATATTTAGCTTCAAACAACTTTAAATATATGGTCTAAAAAAATCTAAAATATTTTACGACAATTTTACATGCCAAAAGGAATATTTTTGCCGAAATAATTATTGCTTTCTCCTACAAGACGCTTTGTAGTAGTAAAAAAAAAGTTTTCTTAAAAACGTGTTAGAAATACGTTTTGGACCATGAGCAATCAAAATAAACTAATTTTAGAAAATGTCTGTATGGATGTGCGTGCGTGCGTTCGTTCGTGTATGTATGTGTGTGGGTATCTCTCTGTATCTTGAGTAATCCACGGTAAAATTAATGTTTCAGGGCTTATTTTTTTTCTCTTAACGTACGAATTGTAGCTAATGAATACAATTTTTGATTTTTCGATACTTTATTGTTCTTCTATCGAATTTTCGATTTTTTAGTTTAGTTTTTTTAAGTTTTCCTATAAGTTAAAATTAATATAATAAATTCGAATGAAATGCATTTATAAGAGCATAAAATTACCTATCTTTTCCGACTCGAAATTTTTGATTAGCTATTTCTCTTTTTTTTATACACGAACACGTAATATTTTGTTAAACTGTTATATCTCGGAAATATATCATGGGAATTTATTTAAAAAATGTATGGTTATTAATAACATCAAGAGGATTATTCAGTAAAATTTTTAGTCTTAATACTTTTCTGCTTTCGAGAAAAAAATAATTTTGTAAAATAAATCGATTTTCTATGTCATACGATAACTTAAGTAAACCGGCAGTATCCTCTTTGAAAATTTTCAGCAAGGTAGCTTTTAACTATATCTTGGCTAAGTTCGTTGCTCATATCAGGAGGACTTTTATTTTTCAAGATATTTGATGTTATGTTTGAAAGAAATTTTTTTTTATTCGTTTATATCTAGAGAACGGCGTGGTCTTTTTTTGTCAACTAGCACACATTTATTTCGCTTTTTAATGAAGATGTGGAAGTCAGAACAAATTTTAAGATTTGTTAAATCGTTTTTGTATCATAACAATTTTTCTATTTTACGATATTCTGAAATCAATGAGGTAAAGTATTTTGGAATGTTACAAATAATATGATCGCCCAGTGTATTTGAATTGGAGACGCTAATCTTCTTTGTGTAAGTAAAAAAAATGGTTTATAATGAATAAAAATATTATTCTCTTTTCTCTCTTGATCAAATGTAGATCACGGTTGGAATACAAATAAGTAATTAAAATGCAATTTTAGTGATTTATTAAAACTTGTTTACAATATATAAAATATAATACAATCCCGCGTACGAAAAAGAAGTTTGGGACAAGTCTGGCTCAGAAAATCTTGCAAAAGTCTGGCTTCGGAGACGATCCCAGACTACATGCCACACTTTTGTTGATGTATGTCACGAAAACTTATTTTCACATACAAATAATTAGGACACTACACTTTTTGTCAATATCAACAAGAATCGTAAACTATAATACGAGTTTTCTAGATTAAACCCTGCAAAATTTTGCTTCCTCCTAGAGATACATAGATAGATAGATATGAGTTTTATTTCTGTCAGTATAAAAAAATATAATACAATATATAATACATATATCTTCTTGATTTTACATATAAACTTAATACGGTAGTCTCTGGTATTTTCTATTCTTCCGATTACATACATATTTAATTTGTCTCAATCTCTTTTACTCTCTCTCTCACATGATGCTTGTCAATAAACATAATAAATTAATAAATACAATAGCACAGCGCAGTCACAGCCGATGAATTAGATTAAATGAATACGAGACTATACAACAATTGGCACTGAACAAGCACGAATCCCAGAGGAAGTTTTTTAAAAAGGTGGAACACCATGCGTTTGCAGGAGGTGCAATAGAATCCTCGCTTTAAAGTGGCCAACTGAGGGAAGGCATCTGTTACGTCGCGCGTAAGCAATAAATGGCGCGAAGTTAATATGAAATTAAAATGCGTTCGCCTCTAGTCTCGGTCAATACTTACGTAATTTACCTGGGAATCGAGACATTAGCAAAAGCAGGATAGCGAAAATGACATTCAATATGATAGCGGTGAAATTAGGAAGTGCGAGTTTAAGACAGGGTTGGAGAGGCTAGTGAGGT
This sequence comes from Gastracanthus pulcherrimus, assembly GCA_949152435.1. NCBI lineage: Eukaryota > Metazoa > Arthropoda > Insecta > Hymenoptera > Pteromalidae > Gastracanthus > Gastracanthus pulcherrimus. The sequence goes on along the minus strand of OX424575.1, from coordinate 108,982,796 downwards.
ATTTAGGGACTTACGTTGTGTGTGTACGTAGACCTTGGTTCCTTATAGTCGGCTCGGCTTGGCTGTGCTGCGCTGCGGGTGGTCTCATGCTCAAGATGCGGGCGGTCTCGTGCTCAAGATGCTGGCGAGAGATATGATTAGGAGCGCAGGCTCAGTAAATAAATGAGCGCGAGCAAATAAGTTTAAGAGTAAGTTTATTGTATGAGAAGTAAAAAGTTAAGTATAAGTGCGTATCCCTTTCACAATTGAAATGTCAAATAACAAACTGATGCTTACGTGCTTACGGCTCAAAGTTCGAATGCAAAAGACTTATGCTCATAGCAAAAGTATGAGGGAAAATGACAAGGAGCCATGGGCGGCTATGCCTTCTATAACCTCGCGGGGTTCGCATGCTTAGCCTAAACTAGCTATTAATTATGCGTACGCGAGAAGGGAGCGACAAAGGTATAGAGTCGCGGAAGGGAATTCGGGAAATATTGGGGTGGATGAGTGTGTTATCGTGGAGTATAATGTAGATATGGTAGGATATACGTTATATAGCGGAGGTCGATAAGTAAGATTCAGTATGGTAAGATCACACAGAAGGTGTATGCTAGGCGATGATCTAGATGTAACAGACCGAATGCTACGGGGGATAGCGTTCCAGAGTCGCGCACCCCAAATGTGAAAAGAATTAAAACCTGTGGCAGTGCACGACCCTGAGCCAAAGAGCTCTCTTGCATCCTCCCAGCGGGAGGACTACCTATTCTGATTTTTATGGAAAAGGGCCGCCAGGTACGAAGGCTGCCACATGCAAACTGCCTTATATAGTAGCACCGCCTCAAAATACACCCTTCTCCCCTCAACATTCAACCAGCCAAGGCGATCCCAGTAGCGCGTGATATGCTCGTCGCGCCTAGCACAACATATATACCTCACACAAGAGTTCTGCAATTTTTGTAGCCGCAATTTAAGTTTAGCCGGGACGTTAAGGTAGATCAGAGAACAGTAATTTAAATGAGAGACAGCCATAACGCTAGAGGAAGTTTTATAATAGTAAAAAAAGTTTTCTATCTGCTAAAAACTTATTTTGGACCATTGCCCAAATAATGAGGAATTTTACAGATATTTGAGGTATTTTTTTTTCAAACTTTTGTTTGATCGCTTATATCTTCAAAACAGCGCGGTCAATTTTTGCCATCTGGAGCTCATTTTTTCAATTCTTAAGGATGTAGCCCACTCAAGAATTGTCAAAAATTACGAAAAAATCTATTTTTAAATTTTGCTATACATCGATTCTAAATATATATATTTATAATATATATATATATATATATATATATATATATATATATATATATATATATATATATATATATATATATTATTATAAATATATATAGAATCGATGTATAGCAAAATTTAAAAATAGATTTTTTCGTAATTTTTGACAATTCTTGAGTGGGCTACATCCTTAAGAATTGAAAAAATGATAATTAGTTGTATGTGAAAATAAGTTTTCGTGACATACATCAACAAAAGTGTGGCATGTAGTCTGGGATCGTCTCCGAAGCCAGACTTTTGCAAGATTTTCTGAGCCAGACGTGTCCCAGACTTGTCCCAGACTTCTTTTTCGTACGCGGGATTGTATTATATTTTATATATTGTAAACAAGTTTTAATAAATCACTAAAATTGCATTTTAATTACTTATTTGTATTCCAACCGTGATCTACATTTGATCAAGAGAGAAAAGAGAATAATATTTTTATTCATTATAAACCATTTTTTTTTACTTACACAAAGAAGATTAGCGTCTCCAATTCAAATACACTGGGCGATCATATTATTTGTAACATTCCAAAATACTTTACCTCATTGATTTCAGAATATCGTAAAATAGAAAAATTGTTATGATACAAAAACGATTTAACAAATCTTAAAATTTGTTCTGACTTCCACATCTTCATTAAAAAGCGAAATAAATGTGTGCTAGTTGACAAAAAAAGACCACGCCGTTCTCTAGATATAAACGAATAAAAAAAAATTTCTTTCAAACATAACATCAAATATCTTGAAAAATAAAAGTCCTCCTGATATGAGCAACGAACTTAGCCAAGATATAGTTAAAAGCTACCTTACTGAAAATTTTCAAAGAGGATACTGCCGGTTTACTTAAGTTATCGTATGACGTAGAAAATCGATTTATTTTACAAAATTATTTTTTTCTCGAAAGCAGAAAAGTATTAAGACTAAAAATTTTACTGAATATTCCTCTTGTTGTTATTGACATGACATATTTCCGAGATATAACAGTTTAACAAAATATTACGTGTTCGTGTATAAAAAAAAAGAGAAATAGCTAATCAAAAATTTCGAGTCGGAAAAGATAGGTAATTTTATGCTCTTATAAATGCATTTCATTCGAATTTATTATATTAATTTTAACTTATAGGAAAACTTAAAAAAACTAAACTAAAAAATCGAAAATACGATAGAAGAACAATAAAGTATCGAAAAATCAAAAATTGTATTCAGTAGCTACATTCGTACGTTAAGAGAAAAAAAAATAAGCCCTGAAACATTAATTTTACCGTGGATTACTCAAGATACAGAGAGATACCCACACACATACATACACGAACGTACGCACGCACGCAGATCCATACAGACATTTTCTAAAATTAGTTTATTTTGATTGCTCATGGTCCAAAACGTATTTCTAACACGTTTTTAAGAAAACTTTTCTTTTACTACTACAAAGCGTCTTGTAGGAGAAAGCAATAATTATTTCGGCAAAAATATTCCTTTTGGTATGTAAAATTGTCGTAAAATATTTTAGATTTTTTTAGACCATATATTTAAAGTTGTTTGAAGCTAAATATGACTTTATTGCCAAAATATGCCTTTTAATAAATTTGAACAATATTTTATGTTATTTTTATTTTTTATATATAAATATTACACTTTTGACATTATGCGACTGCGACAGTCACTTTTGTACTGAAATAAGCTAAACTGAATCTTCATGATTTTTGGTCTAATGGTTCGAGTGATCAAACCAACTTTTTTAAGGATTTTAAATCTTAAAAATGGTTTATTTAATCGAAAGGGGCATTAAAAGGTTTTGGAACCATTCTTTATGTAAAATTCATAAAATTTGCAAAAAATTCCTTTGTTGTTATTTTTTAAAAAGATTTAATTTTGTTGAATAAATGGAGGTTGGAATTTTCTATTCAATGTAGAACATTACTTCATGCTCATATTTAGCCTTGATCAACTTTGAACCAACGAGATTTAAAAAATGTAAAAAAATTCACATACATTCTACATAGCAAAAGGAATATTTTTACTCAAGAATTAAAAAAAAATTCGTTTTGAAGTCAATTTCATAGAGAGTCACCCATTTATATATATGAGTTATTCCAAACAAAATTTTAAAAATCCATGCGTATTCTAGTCTTTGTTACTCACCGCCGATTTGTTATATGAAAATACCTCTGAAAAGAAACCCTAAAAAAAACATTTCCGCCCCTAAAGTCCACTGTGTGACCTAGTAGAGTGTTCTGAATTTTAAAACATGACCAAAAAATAGCTAATTTAAAATAATTCTAGAGAGCTCCCATTTTTATCGATTTGAACGTACAAACAAATAAATTCTTCATCTTTTTAAAAACTTTTAGAAACGAAATATGAGATGCCCCTGGTAGCTCAATGGGTCACCTCCAGAGAGATGAATGTAAATCTGTAATTTTGTGTTTTATACGTTATGTTTGATGGATGGACATTTGACGCAATCAAAACAGATTTAGGTCTACGACATCTAACTTTCGTCTTGAAAAGACGTTTAATTCCTTTTTTGGTACGTTCAAATCCGTTACGTACAACCAAATATACAGTCCGTACAATAAAGGCACTTTTAACTCTCACTTTCAGAAAACATAGTTCAAACATCGTAGATAACAAAATGCTTTGTTTGGTTTTATGTACGAATAGTGAATTTTCTATCTTGCCTGTTTTTTCTACTAACAGTAAACTGCCTTATATAGTAGTACCGCCTCAAAATACGCCCTTCTCCTCTCAACATTCAACCAGCCAAGGCGATCCCTGTAGCGCGTGATATGCTCGTCGCGCCTAGCACCACATATATACCTCACGCAGGAGTTCTGCAATTTTTGTAGCCGGAATTTAAGTTTAACCGGGACGTTAAGGTAGATCAGAGAACAGTAATTTAAATGAGAGACAGCCATAGCGCTAGAGGAAGTTTTGTAATAGTAAAAAAAAGTTGTCTATCTGCTAAAAACTTATTTTGGACCATTGCCCAAATAATGAGGAGTTTTATTTTACAGATATTTGAGGTTTTTTTTTTTTTCAAACTTTTGTTTGATCGCTTATATCTCCAAAACAGCGCGGTCAATTTTTGCCATCTGGAGCTCATTTTTTCAATTCTTAAGGATGTAGCCCACTCAAGAATTGTCAAAAATTACGAAAAAATATATTTTTAAATTTTGCTATACATCGATTCTATATATGTTTATAATATATATATATATATATATATTCTACACATCTAACAGTGATTGCCTTTAAATTAATATTTTTATTACCGATCAGGCGTCAAAGTGTTCATGCCGATGAAATATGCAACGAATCCATTTGAACTTTTTTGTGGTTGTACTTTAGAACAATATCAACCAATTTCTGGTGCAGTTTTAGAAATGAGTATGTTTTAGAAATAATACGAACATTTATAAAATAAAAATGAAAAAACATTGAAAACATTGGCCTATTTAGATGTACGTTCAAACACGCGTAACTTTTGTTATCATTCTTCTGAAGTAATTCATATTTGAAAAAAGATAATTTTGAAAATCTTCATTATTTTTGGCCATTTTTAACGTATTTTGAGGTATATTTGATAAAAAAAATTTCACGGTATAACTCGAATGGTAACTTATTTCTATAATAATAAAGTATCAAAAACAGCCAAAAACAATTTCGATTTTTTGAAAATTCTATTGTACACCCCTTAATCTAGAAAATTTAATATAATCTGTAACATTATTTGATACTTTATACAACTTATACGCATATTTGTTTTCTTTAATTAAATTTCTCAAATCTTTAGTAAACCAGATAGGATATTCTGAAATAAATATTTTCTTCGTGGGAATATATTTTTCTATAATGTCATTAATAATGTAATAGAATTTATTAAGTAATTCATCGATATGGCTTCATACTAATACATTATCCTAATTTATTTTTCTTAGTTTTTCATTTATAGACTCGTAATTAGCGTTTGTGAAATCACATTTAATGCGAAAGCAATTCGTAGGATTTATAATACTATCATTATAAGATATAGAGTAAGGAAAAAGAAATGCTAATGGTTTATAATACCGATCACTTTTAAATAGTTCATCATCAGAGCATTGAACATTAAGGTGATTAACATTAGAAATACACAGATGTAAGATATTACCTATTCTTAGAATTACTAAACTGAAAAGTCTTTTTGCATAAATTGAATTTGAGATAATGGTGGCAGAAGTTTTCATGCTACTCATTGTCGCTTTGGTAGATGTGCAGAAAGAGCCAAATTAATCCGAGTACCACTGGATTTTTGGTAGATTATAGTCTCCTACTGTGACGAGTGAGTAATCGATATACGTATCCATTATATCTTCTGTACTCATGGTATTATATCTTCAATAAACATGGTCTTGATATAAATCAGAGTTGCACAGCACCAATGATAAACTTCCTGTTTATAATGTAGATAACTATACAAAGTTGATCGAACCCTTTCCTTACTTCAACGCTGATATCACAAAGGTGATGGCCAGGGTGTTTATTTACAGCTATTAATGCACCTCCTCCATTTGAACAAATGTGAAGTGGGTGTCTATCTTTTGTAAAAAAGATAGGATTTTAGACCGATTTCAGTATCTGATATACCACTATTTAGACCTGATTCAGCAATTACTATAATATCATACATATTACTGAAAAGAGACAAATTATATTCAAGAATATTAAGTTTGGTCCTCATTCCGCCAACATTTTGATAGAAAATCTATAACTCATTGGGCTGAAATCTAACTTTTTTAAGAAATAGGATTTATTATTTTTGATGAATTTAGGTCACGAACACTAGTATTCATATGCTTTTCAGTTTGTTTGAAACATCTTGGTATATAATAAATATATTTGATGGTCTAATTATTATGACCTTCAATTGCTTTAGTTTCTAATTTTTACAAAGCTTTCTTAAGGTGAGTCTACACTGATTTTTTCAAAATTGTTAAACATCCGGAATTTTAATTCAAAACTTTAATATGTTATTAATAACCAAAAAAGAGAAATATATACCAATTTTGAGTAATTTTCACCTTCCTAAACTCAATTTATTGAACAAAATGCACTTTTACACTTAAAATTAATGTTAATTCTGAAAGTTCCTTGCGTATTTAAGTTTGACAATATCAACCTAATAAATTATCACTAACTTTAAAACCCGTAACAAACCAAAGTTAGTATCTTTTATTATAATGTTGTATCATAAATAGCTTGAAAAAAATATACCTCTATTTTAAATAAATATATGACAAACATTACCTTATTTTTGTATACATATTTAATCGACAAAAATTGGTATATTCGCAAATCTTGAAAAAAAAACTTCTTTAAATAGTCCTTATAGGAACATTTACTGCGCGTTACAGCTACATTCATCGACTCTAAATGCGCGATTAACTTCTTGAAGTTAGAAAAATAAGTTTCGAGCAAAACGCATTTATCACAGCAATTTTGTTTTCTCGTCGTTCCCCTTTATCTTCGTTCTTCTTCTTTTCCTTTTTTCGCAGTGGTGTTCATATATCCTCTCTGCTCTTGGTATGTGCTGCCATTTGGTTAACGTACCGTTATTGTATAATAGTAATAGTAACAGTAACGGTAACGGTAACGGCAACGGCAACGGCAACGGTTACAGCAACAGCAACAGCAATAGCAATAGCAGTAGCAATAGTAATGACCGTCTCGGCGAATTTTGCTGTGGCGGCCCACTTATCCTTGATGGAGAACATTTCGCCTGCGATGGTCTCGGGCGTGAAATGTCCGACCAAGTCGAGAAGAGCTGTCCTTTCTTCGTTCTACTGTTCGCAGACGAAAAACGTGTGGAACGCATCGTCGCGATCAGCGGAACAAAAAATACACTTCGGGCTCTATAGCTTCCCCATGCGTTTGAGATGAAGTACCCGTGGTGATTCAGGAATTGGGTATGGTAGTTTCCTACCTCCCCATGGTCTCTGTTTATCCAAGGGACCAGTTGGTCTATGAGCCTGGCTGTCCACTGACCCTTGGTTTCATTTGTCCAGGATTGTTGCCACGTTGTCATGGTACGCTCACGTTCTTCACTGTAGACGGTTCTTCTGTCCTCTGCTGGGTTTTTCTTCTTCCGTTCGTAGATTCTCTTGCGCTCCTTCGCGTGCAGGTTGATCGGGATAATTCCAGCAATAACGAGTACTGCCGGTCCCGAGACCATGCCATATGCGCTGGAGACTCGGAGAGCTCCTCTACGTTGAACGGAAGTGACTTTAATCCGGTACGACTCTTTCTCCATTGCATCGGCCCATATTTCAGAGCCGTACAATAGGGTGGATGTGATGACTGACATGTTGCAGCCGACGCTTGCTCGTCTTTGGTCCACTCATGTTCACCATGAGACGGCTCAGATGTGCCGTCTTTTTCGCCACTTTCTCCCCTGCATACGCCAGGTAATCAAAGAAAGTATGCTTAGTATGTAGTTTGAGTCCCAGATACATAGCATCCCTCCTCGTCAATACCACTGTCTCTCCCACTTTCATGGTAAACATGGGGTTTCTCCCACTTTCATGATAAATATGGGGCCCGAGCCTCAGCAGGCTATCGTACAGGATGTTCCAAACATCTGGGCCAAAGATCGATCCCTGGGCCACGCCGGCGCTGAGATATTCCTCGCGTTGGCCTTCTTTTGTATCGTATCGGAGGATACGATCCTTAAAGTAGTCTGGTATCACCCGCATGATGTACTCCGGGACTCTGAACACCTTCAACGCTACCAAGATGTCAGGTCACCTGGCCAAGTTGAAGGCGTTCTTAACATCTAGCGTGACCAGGAGTGTAATATTTCTGGAAAAATGATTTCCGATACATGCCCTCCTCTCCCGCTGCATTACCTCCCGTATAGCGTCCACCGTGAATCGCTGTTTCCTGAAGGCGTACTGGTTGTCAGCTAAATCGCCGGTATCTCGCACAGCTCTTTGTATCCGTGGTTTGAGCAACCTCTCGTAGAGCTTTTCTGCGTGGTCCAGCGTACACACAGGCCTGTTGGACGACGGAAGCCGGGGATCACCTCCCTTACATTTGCTGATCAGCACGAGACGCGCCACCTTCCAGGGGGTGCGAAAGACACCCGCTTTCAGGCACGAGTTGTACATGTTCCGCAAGAGAGAGGGTTCTCTCGCCGCGATGACCTTCAATATCTCAGCTGGTATCCCATAGGGTCCAGGGGCCTTTCCGCTCCGCATCAATTTGGCGGCAATCTGCAGCTCCCCGCTGGAGAACCGAGGATTCTCCCCCACTTCAGCTGTTTCCTCCTGGTCTTGCCTTGCCGGATGCGATGGAAACAGAGTGTCCACGATTCATGACATGGTCTTCTCGTCAAAAGGGTGATTCTGGATCGCGCAGAGTTTCTTGGTCACGATCTTGTAACCTAAGCCCCACACATCCCGATTTACTTCCTCCGTCAAGTTCTTCCAGCACTGTGCCTTGCTCCGGTTAACTTCGCGTCGGAACCATTTGCACGCTACTTTTTGCTGCGCCGACAGCAGCTCTGCCTCCTTTTCGTATCGCGTTCTTTGCGCTGATCTTCTGATGTGGTTCGCTTTCGCCCTCAGTTGCCCGATTTCATCGGTCTACCAGTGAGCTTGGCGTTTTCCACATCGCGATTCCTTGTGCGGTATGGATGCGTCACAGGCTCGGTGAATGAGACCCATTGTCTCCTTCATTAGAACCTCTGCTCCGTCCCTGTTCATTGTTGAGTTCGTCGTCGGTAAATCTTGTTGGCCTTCTAGCAGCACCTCGACTAGTTTGTCGGTGTTCAGCTTGGCCAGATACCATGGGGTGGCTTTCGCGCCACTCTCTTCTGCGATTGGGTTTTATCGCTCAGATGAAAGGTAATGTACTGGTGGTCGCTACCGTTGTAATCCTCCCAACCCGACGCTGTAGGCGCTAGACTTTCGGATACAAAGCACTCGTCGGGAATCATCCCAATAAATCCGTCATCTAAATTCATCTCGCGGATCGCATCTTCCAACTCGTCCAGACTCCGCCTGAATTGCAAAATACTTGTCTGCTATTCAGCCACACGAAGCCACTTCCGCCTCCACGTTCATCAACTCTGATGGTTTGGGAGTCCACGTAGACTGTTGCAGTACCCAGTGTATCTGGATACCATGTAGGTACATTCCAGTCGATGTACTACTCACTGACTAGTAGCACATCAGGCTTCTTCTGAATTCTATACTTAGTCAGAAGGCTGTTGGCAAAGTTGCTTCTATGTAAGTTCATTTGAAGGACCATTATACGACCCATCAATGCTTCGCTTTGGTCTACCTAAGCATATCGCGGAACGTTCCACACTCTCCTGGTCCTGGGGTGTGGCCCAGATGAGCCTGACCTACTCCAAGTGCCGTGCACTTTGCCTCGGCAGCTCTGCAGGTTGCTCCTTTGTGGCCTTCCTCGCCACACTTGTGGCAGGCCTTACGTCTATCTGGGCCTCCGCAGTCTCGTGACTGATTTCCGTAGCCCAGACATCTAAAGCACCGCTGCAGCCGCTGCCACATTCTCATTCGACATTTCATGTAGCCGACTCTCAAGCGGCTCTTCTCGAGCAGGAAATTAGCCTTTTCGTGGTCCATCTCTATCATGGCCAGCCGCTGTTCCCTGCTACTGGGTTTGGCCAGTGATACGCTGATCTCACCCACTGAGTTTCCTGCTTCGTCGAAGAGCCTCTTGACCGCCGCTTCCACCTCTTCTTTGATGGTGAGGCTATCGAGGTCTTTAACTTCGATGCTCGTCTTCGGTGACAGGTTCTTCACGACTCCTATGTCACCTACTGCCTTCTTGAGGGAGTCTCCGAGGCTTCCCAACACCTGGTCATTAGTTTTCGAGCCCAACTCTACCAGGACATCCCCGCCCTGATTTTTCTGATTTATTTGGGCATTATGATGGAATCTTCTCGTGAATATTATCATTAGGACGGACAAGGACAGCCTTGGGTCACATTCTAGGTGTTCTCCTCCTCCTTTTTTTATTGGGAGACTTTGTAGAAGTCTTCTTATTCGCCGGTGGCTTGGCTGACGGTGGCTTCTGATGTTCCGGGTGGTGATGCAGCTGTTATCGCAGTTTCTCCCGCTCTTGCTTCTCCTGTTTGCGCTGCAGCTGTAGCTCGTTCTGCTGCTACTGCTGTGATGTCTTAGCAGCAGATTTCTCCTTCCTGGACTGGATCGTTACAAAACCGTCGATCTCCGACGGCCCATTGGCCCTAGCCATTTTGTAAGAGACTACAGACTCGGCGTTGTTGGAGTCCCTGTCTAGCGATAGTCCCCTCTTATTTGGAGGCCGCTGGCTTAAGGTTGCCTTGGCTCTCAGAGTGTCTGTTGAGCTGCACTCTTCGATGTTGAGAAGCAGACGGTCCTTCCAAGAGTACAAAAGTTCGACGAAATAGGGTATGGAGTGCTTGATAGTGTTATTAACTCCAGGCTGCTTCTCCAACGGTTTTCCCATATTTTTGAGGATTTCATCTGTCATCTTTATGAACTCCTCAATGCTACTTACCTCCGGGAGGCTGAGCTGTTGTGTGCCGCTCGGTAGCGATTTTGGAGCTGCTCCACTACCACTATCGCTTCTGGGCATGTTTGGGGTTGACCTGCCTTCTGGCTCATCACTTGGTTTTGTAGGGACATTTTCTTTCTTGATTGTTAACCGGTGCATCATGCGTAGGGAGCGGGCCGAAATAGCTGGGTACGGGTGCACCATCGGACATTTTGATCCCGGTCCCGGAAAACACGGACGGACCCGGGCTCGCCCGGAGCAATAGGAGTTCCGATCCCCCTGCAAATTACGCACTTCCTGATCAGGGTCCGAAGCGGCCGGCTTCTGATCCCGCGCCGGAATCGATGACCTCGACAGAACTAGGCTCATATCCGCCCGTCGCCAATGTCAATGGGAACAACCGACAGGGGTCAGGACACTCCCAGCATGTCCCGACGTGAGAGCAATCGGGTCGGGCGGTTTTCTGTGCATCTGTCTCACGACTAGCGTACAACCCGAGAGGAGGTGTTTGAGTATTTTGTTGAGTGTAGTGCGCGTGGTAAGTATAGGGTAATGATTGTAAGAGTAAATGTGTGTAGAGTGTGTTGGGTTACCATTTAGTCATCTTCTGATTTCCAGGCGAACTGGCAAGTCATCCGGCTACAAGCCCTACCGAGAGGACCGCTGTGATTCCTCGTGCCTGGAAGTCTATGCCTTGGCCACGCGTCCACCCAGGCAACCGCGGAGGGAATAATAATAATAATAATAATAATTTTTTGTTTGCAATATGATGTTGATTATAATTTCTTTTTCGAGGGTATGTAGGAAATACCACCTAAGGCACACCCGACTGTGTCCGCACATCCGGATAGTGTGGGGCTGGTTGGGGACGCATCCGTCGTATGCATAATATAGGACGAAAAATAAAATAAACAAAAACGTGAAAAAACTACACAGTCGTTAGATCGCAAACCAATCCACTAAAACCTACCACCCTTTCTTCTTCTGGCGGAACCCACCCGGGTACCGTATATCACATTAGCTCTGGGTGGTGCCATTTCTAGTATCGTCTCGGCAACTACTGCTGCCTTGACCTGAAACAAATTTAAAAACATAATTCTGAATCCCCGGAAGGGACGTTAGATCTAACCCGTCTCATTTATACGCGTATTCGAACTGGCGCATTCATCCCCATACGGAAAGGAGAAGTATCCCTTTCCCTCCCCGTGTCATTCATAAAATGAAAGAAAATGAGCATCTCCCAGTTAAGAAAGCCTTCCATCTTCTCTCTCCATGTCCATTTCCATGCGGTCGTCCGACGTCCCTGCGTTATGTTGTTGTGTCGGAGCGTCCCCCAGTGCTTCATTTATGCCTTCGTCGGTTACCCTATTGTTATGTCGTAACACCTTACGTCCTACCATTAATTCTAAATTAAATGAATTTTGAATTTTGCGCCTGCGCGCGCCAATATGTATACGTATATATGCGTGGACACTAGCCCTAATCGTCGGGCCGACCGCCATCGTTCGGGCTACGAGTGCCTGACGGCGCGAGCAATCAGTCATCGACGACACCTATCAGCGTGCGGAGCTCCCTCGCGACCTTCGGGTTTTTCGAAATCCAAATCGTTCGCTAACGCGCGAATTTCGCCTCGTAGGCTGATCAATCGATTCTAACGAGAATCACTCTCCCGTCTACGGACGGTGATTATCGATACGGTGTGCACTGCGTTATTAATGTAAATTGCGATCAAGAAACCTCGCGATTGTTGTCTGTTTCTTTTGTTAACGGCCATTTCGGCCACGTGCGAATTCTCGCCGGTTCGACTTGTGCGTGTCAGTCGTTCGTTGTAAATTATATTTGTGCAACATTTCAATCTTCATTTTTCATTTTGTATAGTGTAAATAAAATCTGGGTTTTTTGTGCCGCAAGGCTTTTTCCCGTAATTCAACTATTTCCTTGATCGTTTTACCTCGCCTTTATCAATTAATTTACAAACAACTTAAAATAATTCAAATTCATTCAAAATACAACGAAGTCAAAATAGCGTAAATTAATTAAATTCATAAAACAGTGTAACGTTAACGTAAAGATAATAAATAGAGAAAAGAAATTAAACCTGCATAACTCTCAACTAACAGTGATTGCCATACCCAAAAAAGGGGTATTCAGTCAAATCAATTCACCTATCTAGGTACCGCTTCTTTTGTCGTAGGAGCGTATCGGAGAATTTTGCCGTAGCGGCCCACTTATTCTCGGCGGACAGTATTTCGCCCACGATGTTCTTTCTTCGTTCCACTTTTCGCAGACGAAAAACGTGTGAAACGCATCGTCGAAATCAGCGGAACAGAAGATGCAACTCGGGCGCTGAACCTTCCCCGTACGACTGAGGTAGGAGAAGAAGTACCCATGGTCACCCAAGACTAAATAAATAGCTTTTGGCTCTGCAAGATACTTGTATATTAATAGTCTTGTGTCACGAGGAATGCCAACAATTAGTCTGGGAGATGGCATTTCCATTCCATTATCGCAAACTGTTGTAAGCTTGGCTGTTACACGTGATTCTAAACTTTCTTGGCAACCACACCTTGACATGATTGCCAAGAAAGTTAATAGGGTATTATATAATCTGAGGCTTTTAAGAATGTATAACACTCAGGCTTTGCGCAGGCACTTAGCCATGACCCTCGTTTCTCCACACCTTGATTACTGTGCTTTGGAGCATCTAGATGCCTCTTTTGAACAGCATTGCAGGCTGCAAAAATTACAAAATTAATATGTGCGATATGTTCTAGGTGCTAGGAGGGATGCGCGTATCACCCCGTTAAGACACAATTAGAATGGACGCGTATTCATAGTCGGAATGCTGTCTTTTTGGAGACGTTAATGTATAAAATCATTAGAATTATGGAACCTGTTTATCTTGAATCGGTATTCACTAAACATAAATCTAGTCGTCCTGTGAGGAGTGAGGTAAGAGCACCCTCAATTCCACAAATGCGCACTGATATTGGACTAAAATCTCTCCAAGTACAATGTGCGCATCTGTGGAACTCACTCCCTTTCAAAACTCGAACTTTACCATCTCTTAGGGCCTTCAAGGTGACGGTTAAAAGGCACTTTGCCGACCTGGACTAGGAGCACTATGACAAAGAATGAATGAATGAATGAAGACTGTAGCAAGAATGCGTATGTACACAGTAAATGTAAGTTAACCTGACTGATAGATATACTTCTATAAAATTAAAATTCTGCAATTACTACCATAAATTGATTTATATACGAAAGTGACGACCTGTGATATAATAGTGATATATATTAATTATGTACGACCTATGATTCATATCATTAATTTTAAGATTACTATATAAGATATCATGATATTTTATTTTATTGTTATGAAATGGCGCTATATTAGTTTTTTATTTTATACGAATAAAGATCTGTCTCTCTCTCGCTCGCTCTCTCTCTCTCTCTCTCTCTCTCTCTCTCTCTCTCTCTCTCTGGCTCCGTAAGTACACATCACGCACTCCTTATACTCCGCATTGTAACACTGCATACTGCCACATTCTGCCTTCGGGCGCCTTGCTTCTAGATACACTGTATGCCCAAAGTTGCAAGCTGCATAGACACCTATTCTGCATCCTGTGCATGCTCTGCTTGCAACATCCTTGCATCTTTACGTTGCTGCTGCTTTGCTTTGGAGGTTAGCTCGTCATTTGGATTTGAGCGTATTTCCACACTCATCTCGTGGTGCATGCGTCAACATCTGCGGATATTTTGGAAACGAGGACTGATTCCTAGGTATCAAGTCAAGGCATACACAACAAGCAGTCACGTATCATCCAAAGCTGAATGAGCGAGAACATTATACGCGACTATCACGGGAGTATAGTGTGTAGTGAGCGTAGTACCCGATAGGTGGCGAACCGTAAGTCGCACCCGCGATAACATAACACAACCTTCTGTCCACGTGTCCTCAACCATGATTTCACAAGAGCCTCCGAATTGGTTTCAAGAGTTCCTCACGGAATATAGAATTAATGAATCTAAACGTGACGCCACTTCCGAGCGACAAGAGGCTGCCATTAAAGGTTTCACAGAACGGTTCGAATCGCTTGAGAAGTCAAATGAGACTAGGCATACTGAGCACCGCGTAGAAATTACCTTAATTCGTGAAGATCTCAACGCTCTCATGCGAAGTAAAGCATATACTGACACATGCGAGATTCGCATCACAGGCATTCCGGTGGCCCTTGAACTTACGAACGCGGCCGTAATTGGGAAGATTTTTACTGCGATGACCTCGCTTATCTAAAAAACTTTGTCATCGAATCACGAAATTGGGCAGGACACGCCCAAGAGCCCTTAACGAACTCCAACCAGCAGCAACAAGATGTTGGTGTGCCTGCCTTGACTACGACACAGTATCGTTCCCTCATCATAAAAATGAGTTCCACTAACACTCGCGACAGCATCACGACGAAAAGCTGTATTTCTGCTTTGGCGCAAGGCCTTTGAAGCTAATAAAGAGCTAAATTATACGAGACCATTTATCCGAAATCTCACCCTATTTATGAGAGCGACGCGAGACTCAGAGCCTATCCCAATTCAAAGCGAACGCGACTTAACCGTCCTGCCTCCTCGTCCAAAAGACAATGGAGACAGGGAATGAAGCAAATACAGCCGCTCAGGCAAGTAGCCAGACACAATATTGACGAGCTGTGGGTCGGCCGATATACGCGGTGTCCTTGGAAACCATAACCGTGGCGCACATAGATAGATGTTAATAGGCTAAAAACGAGTTTTAATTTACTTACACATCGATGCTCCGAATCCGATTTTGATATTATTGCAGTCACGGAGATGTTTCTGACGCCTGAAACTGATAATGTAGTCTCGCTCGATGGCTTCCACTTTTTAAGACTTGATAAAGTGGGTAAGGAAGGGGGTGGTGTTGGTGTATACGTCCGAAATTATTTCGGTGTTAAGATCCTTATCATTCAGACCCGCTGTATGACAAGACTCCAGAATACTTAATTCTTGAACTGACGAGCAACAATAATAAGCTCCTTTTTGTTGTCGTATATCGCCGTCCATCTGCTGCCTATCCTCACCAATTCTTTCACTCTTTGTCGGAATTTCTACAGTTTTTTAATAATATTATTGGTACAGGAGATTTTAATATGAATATGGCTGTTATGAATGGTGCTTCGGATTTCTTGAAAACTTGTGTGGAACTTTTACTTTTTCTTGTACCGTCAGAAAAGACACATCATGCTATTTAGAGGGACCGCCCCTCCCACACATAGTTAGATCTGTTCATTATTAATGACGTCTCGGCCCTGCGCAAGTACAATAAGTCAGAGGTGCCTTTCGTAACAGGACATGATTTTACTTTACTAAAATACAACTTTCAAAAACCGCGTGCCACTAATAAAACTTACTTATCGAGAAATCTCTCTAACGTTTCTACGGAGTACCTTAACTCCATAATCTCACAAAATCTTGAGCGATTGTTCCCTACCGACCAAGGTCTTCTTACGGGCGTATCCGCCCTTTACGAAAATAGTAATAGTGATAAGTTAGTATGAAATTTAGCAAATAATTTAGTCAGTAGTACAGATAGTAATTTAGTGAATAAAGTAGAATTAAGCTCGATTAACAATTACGAACTTGGTAAAACGACAAGTCCAATTAATATCAACCTTGTTGACCACTCGACTGTCTCACTCTCGAATGCATTAATCGATGCTTTTGACCTTGTCGCGCCTAAAAAAGTAATCACGATATCTTCGAAACACACACCGTAGGTTAAGCCCTTGCTTCGAAAGCTTATGTGCCAGCGTGACCGTGCATATAAAGTCGCCAAACAGTCTGATTTGATTACGGACTTTTCGAATTTCAGAGCTCTCTGTAGTCAACTTTGCAATTCACTAGACACAGCCAAGAACTGCTATTACGCGGCGAAACTAAAGAGCGCACCTGATCCAAAGTCTAAGTGGAAATTTCTACGCAAACTCGGCGTCACGAGCTCCATAATGCCATTACCCTTTACATTTTTTACAGCGGTTACTCTAAATTCACATTATGCATCGATTAGTACTGGCACTCAGCCACTTGCTCCTGTCGATCTACAAGCAGCCCTCGCTGTCCCTACGGGTTTGCCTGCTAGCGAACTTTTCAAACCGCGGCCAGTTACTGAGAAGGAAGTTGAGACAGCTGTGTTAGGTGGCACCTCATAAGCGATCGGCCAAGACGGCATCTCCTCGGAAATGCTCAAGAAAGCACTCCCCGCACTGCTAAAACCATTGACCATCACCTTCAATGCGTTAATCGCTAATGCCGTCTTCCCGGCCACTTGGAAAAGTGCTTTACTACAGCCCCTCTGTAAGAGCAAAATCCCTCAAGCTCTCTCTAATACTCGTCAGATAGCCATGCTACCAGGACCATCCAAAATCCTGGAAAGACTTATGAATGATCAGTTCACGGCTTTCTTCGAGGAGCGCAGTCTTCTCAACCCTAGGTAAGCTGGTTTTCGCAAGTGGCATAGCACCCAATCAGCTCTTCTCGGTGTGCTCGAATATTTGCGTCTTGCCATTGACGAGCGTAAGGTCACTGTTCTCGTGCTATTCGATTTCACGAAGGCCTTTGATACAGTACCACATGCTCTACTTCTGAAAAAAATTCGCACAGCAAACTGCTTTTAAGCCGTAGTTGACGAAGGGGGAACAGTCTCTGATTGACTGCACTCTACCGCTGGAGTGCTGCAAGGCAATATGCTTGGGCCACTAATTTTCTCTATTTTCATTAAGGACTTGCCTCCAGTACTTAAAGTATCCAAGCATATGATTTTTGCCGATCATACACAAATTTATCACTCTTTCTTCCCTTCAGAGGTTGATGAAGGCATTGCAGCAATTAGCCGTAATGCTTCCGCGATTGCCGCATGGGCTTCGGCGAACGGTCTGCAACTCAATCTTAAAAAAGCGAAGGTTATCCTAATGGGTAGTCAGTTCTACACTAATCTGTTGAACCCACAATCTATCCCGCAGGTGCGTGTGAATGAGAAATGTCTACTGTATGAAAGCGAGGTGAAGAATGTAGGTGTATGGATCATACCTACCCGTAATTGGGACAAACACGTGAAGCACGTATTACGTGGTATTCATGAATCTCGGAATTCACTCAAACACTGTAAACGGGCGCTAGCGCGTGATATGAGAAAGAGTGTTTTTTTTTTTTTTTTATTTAAGAGAAAGAGTTTGGTCGAAAGTCTTGTCTTCTCTCGTTTGACTATGCCTGTGTAGTCTATAATGATCTCGACCAAACTCAGAATCTAAAACTTCAACGTGCTCTTAATGCGTGCGTACGTTTTGTCTGTGGTAACATTCCAAGACGGGGGCATGTTACCCCGCACATAATTTCTTTAGGTTGGCTCTCCGTATCAAAGAGATGTGATTATTTTGTAGCATCCCTCGCGTTTGTTATACTAGCATTCAAAAATCCGTCATATTTATCTACGAAATTTAAAATACCTAACAAAGACGTCGTAACACGCTGTTCGGCTCGTCTTCCTCCCCGTACCCTTCTCTGCGCTACCCCCCGAACCGACGCTATGAAGTGCTCCTTGTTGTTTAAGGCTACGGATCTTATGAACACTCTTCCTCTTCCTATATTCCACCCTACTCTCATCCCCCGATTTAAAAATTCCCTTCACGAAATCCTACAGCGCAGAGATGGACTGGAGTGGAAGCGTAGAGTCGTTGAAGAAGGAATTATTCTCGACTAAATGTTCAGGCTGCACTGGCGGCTTCAGTTTTCTGGCATTCTCAGTTTATCTTTTGCATAAAGCCGCCAGTGCAGCCACTTGCGAAATATGTTTTCGACAACTTTTAGTTTTATATTAGTACTAATGTCGACTTATCTATTAGTTAGCTTTAAGTTTGTAAACAAATGCCTTGTAACCGCTTAATATTTCAGTATCATAATGCAAACAGCACTGATTCCAAATACATGCGTCACTCATCGTTATTGTGTATTTTTTGTATTTTTTGCTATTTATGTATTGTAACTATGTATTTGTTAAAAAAATGCCGGATGGGGTTATACCCCGCGGCTCAAATAAATATATCTAATCTAATCTCTCTCTCTCTCTCTCTCTCCCACCTCTCTCTCTCTCTCTCTCTCTCTCTCTCTCTCTCTCTAGACTCTGTGCTCTCTATACGTGCACACACGCATCTGCATCGCTCTCGTTTAAAGTTTCTTTACGCCGCCGCCGTACCTTCGGGTATACTATAGTGTGACCCTCAAGTAGGGCCACAGTGCAAGACTCCTCCACCACAGTCATTTTTCATCAGGTGTGCTGTATTTATACAGCAATTTCTTTTTTTGCACTGGTGCCTCAGGTTTGAGGTTAGCTATATTATAATTCTGCTGCCTCACCTCGAGCGTTAAAGTCTGCGCATGCCCGAGTCTCAACATCGACAGGTACGTGCGGATTATATCATCGAGGCGTGAGAGTGTGCGTGTGTGTGTCACGGTATGGAGGCCAGCATTAAAAGCTGTGCTGAATGTGGTCTGCCTCCTAGTAGGGGCAAGACCTATAAGTACTGCTGCATTAAATGTAATAAGGCAGGTCATGTTAGATGCATGATCATGCAAACTAATGCGGCAGTAAAGCAGTACATGTGCAAACCATGCACAAAAGGTGTTGCCAAAACATCTCGCAGTAGCAATAAAGCAGCGGGTGGACATAACGTGACGTCACGCCTAGCAGCAAGTGTGTCTTCTGGTATAGTGCGTGCGAGCATACATTCAAAGCCGCAACGCTCGCTGCCTAGTGGGAAGGCTGCCCCCACCACGCCGAGAAGTTCCTTGCCGCTGCTCGCTGCCGGCACACCTTTATCATCGCAAACGACGTTGATGCGGCAGCCGCAGACCCGTGTGCTCTCTGCTCCTACTACACCGTGCTTGCCTCTGTCTCTCTCTAGCGCTTACGCAAGCCTAAGAGGCAGTACCACCGATCAGCTCAGCTCCAGCGCGGGCCAACACCATGGGAATCTCACACCTGCGCTGCCTGCTGTACAGCGGGTTGCAGGCATGAAGGCGCTGAATCTTCACTCTTCATATACGGACAGTGATTTTTCTCACACCTCGACGTCAGCTAAAGACGACATAGCTCTCCCCGGGGCAGTTTCAAGACCTTCGACATCTACCACGGACATAGAACTACCTACTAGAGGATAAGATGTTAAAGCAACACTCCCAGCTGGAGGAGATGTTAAATGAAAAGCAAGTGCTTTGTCATGAAATTAATGATTTAAAAATTCATAACAAACAGCTACACGAAACGTGTCAAAATATAACAAATAATATGTTGAATAAGATCGAAGTTAATTACAATGCAATTATAGAAAGAGTAGATAACATTGAGCAGTCTAATTTTGAAGTGAAAAATCTAGTCAAAAATAATAGTGAGACAAAGAAATATGATAATGACCTTAAAATAATAATTGATAAAGTTAATAAAATTGAAAGTGACAACTCCGACATATTAAAGGCCATAAAAAAATTATTGCACACGAGACCACAAGCAATAACAATCATGAAACTGCAATAAATAATAATAATAATAATATAGAGAAAACTTTGAAAATTATTCAACATAAACAACAAGAATTCTTAAGTAAAATTGAAAATTACCAAATTGGCCTGCCTACCAGTAAGGCAAATACAACTTTTTCGCCGCACAGTATTAGAAATAGAAATAGTAATGATAAGATAAATAGTGTACTTAGTAATAATGTAAATAATAATAATAATAATATAACATAGATAATAATTGGAATAACGAAAGAAACGATACACTGCAAGATACGGCGTCGACGTCATCTGCACGAAGCACGCGGGTTAAAATGGTAGGTGGGAGGACAATACAAACTAATAATAATACAATATGCAATAATGACTTAATAATTTCAAATATTTTTGACGGTAACAGCACTAAGCGTGTTAATGTGGTTCATGCTATACTGCGTCGTGTTCTCCCATCGATACAGAAAACGGATATAGTAAATACCCGCCTGCTGCGGTCAGATGAGTCGCTTTCGGTGACATCAGCCGAGGTAACTAGCGAGCGCAGACGATCGCCGTGGGTTGTTACCCGCTCCAGCAGTGAATTAGGAGATAAAATCATGCGACAAAAAAGTTTATAACAGGTTTTCACACTAAAGATGTCGACATCTCGGCGCTTGACCAGGAGACTAGTGATGCAATATTGAATAGTAAAATTTGTATAAATGAACATCTACTAAGGGAAACATTTAATAATTTTAGAAGCCTTAAAGCCCTTGCGATGAGGCTCAAATTTAAATATATCTGGCATAGGGGGGGGGGGGGGCGTTTCCTGGTCAAGATGCGGGATGGCGCTGTCTCCCACGAATTTTTAACAGCGGCAGACCTCCAAGCAATTTCAGCCTCGTATGAAACTCCACAAATTGCATTAGATACACATCAAAAAACAGGAAACGCAAATACAAATGAAAAAGATAAGTTGGACATTCAAACAAATAATGAAATGGAGGCTGTCGCAAATGAATGACTATCGTCGGACACTGCTGGGGAGGTGCACTGTAGGGGACTGAGAGCAGGATTTATCAATGTGACCTGTCTAGATTGTCATATTGGTACACTCCGTCAACACCTTCTATCTGGTCCCTCCTACCACCTTTTTGGAATTGCTGAGACGCACCTTGCTCAAAACATTGACGACAATCGCATTCAGATAAAGGGCTATTCAATTTTAAGATTAGATAGGAATAAATTTGGGGGTGGGTTAGTCCTGTATGTACACAATAGTTTTAAGGCAACCATACTAAGCAGCTCACGTACCACCCAGGATGGTACGCTGAACATTTCTGAATATATTATGTATAGTGTGCAACAGGGCGACCTTCCCCCCGTATTCGTTGCTCTAATTTATAAGCCACCGCATGTACCATTCCTGCAAAATTCAGACCTAATTTATAAGCTAGCTACATACACGCAGGACTATAGCCATAGAATCTTGATGGGTAATCTGAATGCGAACCTGTTGAAGACGTCGGCTAATGCAAGATTCGTTAGGCGATTAGCCAACGATTTAAATCTAAAAATAATAGAGCATGGTGCGACTCATCACCTCGAGGGGTCTCACACATGGATTGATGTCGTTATGACAGATGACAACGACGTGGTGCTGAATGCCAGCAATCAGGCGGCCCCCTTTGCCAGCAATCATACAATTATAGATGTTGAAATAGATTTTAAATTAAACAATAGCCCCATCACCGACACTTTCAGTTACAGAGACTGTAAAACAATAGAACAGGAAGATCTTCTATCTTACCTGAGTAAATGTGACTGGGCGGCGTTTGATTGCTTGGGCAACAAAGACATGGACGATTTATTGGGACAGCTCAGCGCCAATCTCATGGGGGCAATAGATGAACTCGCTCCACTGAAGCAATTTACACCAAAAAATAAAGCTAATCCTCCATGGATTGACGCAGATCTGGCTCACAAAATAAAAAAACGTGACGCCGTACGCAGATGACTACAGCACACAAAAAACGGTAATCTTTGGCAGGAGTACCAGTCTCTCGCGGTCGAAGCAGAACAACGCATGAAAATCGCGCGGGAGACTTACATGCAGAATAAGATTTTTGAAGCCCTAGAAAATAAGAAGGATATTTGGAAAGAACTAAAGGGCTTGGGGCTCCTGCCAAGGGCATGGGGAGGGGGGTTGCATGGCTTCTTGCGGGGTGAGCTGAACTCGCACTTTGCGGGGGTATCGGTCTCCCAGAGTGAAGGTGACGTTGATTTGGGTAGCATCTTAGACTCGGTCAGTGACGACGGCTTTGTTTTCAAAGACGTTACAGTGACGGACGTAGTCCTGGCTGTTGCTCATTTCTCGTCGCAGGTTAGGGGTGAGGAAGGTATTCCCCAAAGCGTTGTAGCTAAGGCTCTCCCGTATGTAAGTCATCATATAGCGAGGATCTTCAACTCCTCTTTGTCTGGTGGTGTCTTCCCAGGGGCTTGGAGGGGGGCTCACTTGGTGTCTCTAAAGAAGGTTTCAGTGCCATCTACTTCATCAGATTTTCGCCCAATAGCACTATTGAGCTTTCTCTCTAAAGTGCTGGAGAAGATAGTACACAACCAGATTACCGATTTCTTAAGATCCAAAAATATCTTGGATCCTCTGCAAACCGGTTTCAGACAGCATCACAGCACCCAGACAGCTCTACTAAAACTAACCGAGGACATACGAACTGGGATTAACGACAATAAGAAACTAATGACTATACTGCTACTGTTCGACTTTAGTAAGGCGTTTGACACTATATCACCATCTAAATTACTTCGTAAGCTGATACGCATGGGTTTTTCCAGGAGTGTTCTTCTGTGGATCAAATCATACATTTTTGGTCGCAGGCAAAAAGTCATAACTGACAACAACGGGGAATCTGATTGGCTAACCACCAATCTAGGTGTGCCACAGGGTTCAGTCCTGGGGCCCTTGCTATTCAGTCTTTATATCAATGACTTACAAGACGTACTGACTGGCGGTGATGTTAAACACTTGCTATACGCGGACGACTTGCAAACTTACACTCAAGTGACATGGCGAGATCTTCATGTGGGTATCAGATGCATGTCGGCTGTTGCGCGGGCAGTGTCGGAGTGGGTCGAAGCATCCGGACTGCGACTCAATGTCGGCAAAACAAAAGCGATCATTTTCGGCTCCGAGCACAACATCAATCGGTTGCAGGATCTTGGTTTGCCCGGCATTGGGTTTCAGGAAGGTGTACATGTGCCTTTCTCTGACTCGGTCACAAACCTTGGTGTTGTCATGGACTCTAAACTTACGTGGAAACTGCAGGTTGACGCAGTTGGAAAAAAGGTAAATCGTGCTCTTTACAGCCTACGATTTTTTAGTTCATGCACAACTCAGGCGTTGAGAAAGCAGCTTGCATGCGCGCTGGTAGTGCCACATTTAGATTATTGTTCCGTTGTTCACCTTGATGTGTCTGATGAGCTCGAGACGAAGTTGCAATGACTTCAAAATTCATGTGTGAGATACATATGTGGTGTTAGAAGGGATGAGCACATCACTCCTCACAGGAAATATCTTGGCTGGCTTACAGTAAAGGAAAGAAGAGCGTACTTTGCGGGGTTATTATTTTATAGGGCAATAAATATGGGACAACCTCCGTACCTTGCGGCTCTCTTTGGTAAAAACACAGCTAGGACTTCCAGTAGGAGCGGTGTGAAAGAGCTCTCGGTTCCGGGATCGCGGACTGATAAGGGTCTCTATTCGTTTAGAGCCCAAGGCTCGCGATTCTGGAACTCCACCCCCTGCAGTGTGAGGTATCTGCCGTCCTTATGTAAATTTAAAACAGCGTTAGGCAGGCACCTCAGTCAACTGCACAGTGATTAAGTTGACATTTTTTCATGACGACGGAGAATTCATATACATGGATAGTTATTTATTTATTTATTTATTTATTTATTTATTTATTTATTTATTTATTTATTTATTGATTTATTATTTATTTATTTATTTATTTATTTATTTATTTATTTATTTATTTATTTATTTATTTAATTATTTATTTATTTAATTATTTATTTATTTAATTATTTATTTATTTAATTATTTATTTATTTATTTATTTATTTATTTAATTATTTATTTATTTAATTATTTATTTATTTAATTATTTATTTATTTATTTATTTATTTATTTATTTAATTATTTATTTATTTATTTATTTATTTATTTATTTATTTATTTATTTATTTATTTATTTATTTATTTATTTATTTATTTATTTAATTATTTATTTATTTAATTATTTATTTATTTATTTAATTATTTATTTATTTAATTATTTATTTATTTAATTATTTATTTATTTATATAATTATTTATTTATTTAATTATTTATTTATTTATTTATTTAATGTATCTTTTTATTTTTTTTATTTTAATTTATCCGTTCTCCCGTGTTTTGTATTCTTAGTCGTGAAATATGTTGTAATGTACAAAATATAAAGAGTATATTTTAATAAAGAGTAAATTTATCTGCGTGTGTGATGAGTGTATGTATCGGCTGAATTGTAATTGTTTTTAAATTGTGACGTGATGGATGTACGTGTATGCAAGAACGAGTAAACTTGCATAAATTGTTATGGAACTGTGATATAAACAAACTGTGATATTAGATAATGACAAATTTGTGCAACAATTTTTATATTTATACACTGACGAACTGTGATAGTGATCAAAGACTTAATGTAATGACAAAATAACAATCTTTATGTAATGTATTTTTGCCAAAATTGACAAATAAATCGTATATCTATCTATCTATCTATCTCTTCTTCTCCGTCTTTCGTGTTGCACTCGAGCTGCTGCTGTAAAGGAAAAGTTACAAGAGACTAGACTGAGCAACAGCTTCTCCATCGGCTTCATATTCTGAGATGCTCAGGTTTCCTCTCAGCTCATCTGGAGTGAAACCGTGCAAAACCTCGCGCGATTTTGGCAGCAGCCCGAGGCCTTGAATTTCTTTCCTTTGAAGTTTATACTCAGAAATGAGCGGCTTGCTCTCATCCTGTAACGTCGGAGAAGTACATAATACTACTATAATTTAAATATATTCCATCATATGTTTACTGCATCGAGTGTACGTATGCGGAATTGACGTACTAATGTCGCAAATGATCGTTGTTGAATAGGCCAAGCAAATAACGTCAACTGTTCTCAAGATAACTTCTTTTACTCGATTTTTATTATTATATTATAGTTTCTTAATATTTTTAAATTATTTCTCGAAGTGTATTGTGGGTTTTTAATTTGGTGTAAATTATTTTGAATACCAAATTCAAGGCCATAGTCTTGTTCTGGGGGTACGATATAATGTGTTATGGGAGATATTCATGAAACTGTTAAATTATCATTCATTTTTATATCTGTGCAAAAGTAAACATTACGTATTTTGTTTGACAAAAGATGCCACGGAGGTGACATTTAATGCAAGACAATATTTATTATTATTAACGCTTACATAAATTCAAATCGGATGTATATCGTTGGAGAAATGTTCACCTAAATTAAAACTTCAAATTGTCAATCTGAACTCAGAATATGTATCTTACAAAGAGTGGGCAGAACTTCCGGGAATCGAAATTCGGTCAAAGTTTGAGAGATATTTTCTGGTACCTAAAAATGAAGCCTAGTTCCCATAATTCATTGAAATGCACCCTTGTTCTCGAAATTTGAGGTAATTTACTCGAACTATTCGTTATTTTAATGAAAATAGATACCTCTTCTTCTAACCATATCTCTAAAAGTTTCTATTGCGGAGAAATTACCGAAAAGATAATGAAAAGTAGTCAAGAAGAGCTTGAATTTCAGTTCTGTAACGCATAAAAATATTAATCTGACCAAAAGTTATCAACAATTGAACATGGTCACTGAATATACATGGAAAATCAATGAATATAAAAGAGTTAAGGGGGGATCTTGCTTTAGAAGGCCTAAAATAACCTTTTTTTCGCGAATTGTTTTGGAAGGAAAATAAACAACTAAACCAGCAAACTCTGTGAGATGCTTTCATGTGTATTTAAACTTTACAAACAAATTTTTTTAACATGAAACACTGAATTACAGCCGATTTATAAGCACATTCGTAGAGCGCCTCGCCACTGAAGTCTGTAATTGGCGGGAAAGATGTATCTCGTAATTATTGTCTGAAACAGAAGCATCAAAAAGAATTTTAATTTTCATATATTTTGCTTCTGGGTGAACTAAGAAAATCCGGAAGAGATTATAAAATTCTAACTTTTCCAGGTTTAAAAGAAAAAACTTTATAAAAAAACACTTCAACTTGCTATAGATGTCGTTTAGAAAGATTATTTCAACAATATTTTGAGTTCAATTGGAGAAGATACAATACTGAAGATAAAGATAAGAGGCTTTGAATCTTTACAATAGGTGGTTTAATTTTTTGCAATCTCGCCCGCCAATTTAGAGAAATCGTAAAAATGAAAACTGGAGAAAACGCGCTTCAAAGTTTTCGAGAAGAAAAAGTATCAATTTTCGATTACTTACACTAATCATCCGCTAATCAGCTATTCATGGTCCATATAGTATACCTTCAGCTTCCTCAGAAAACTCATTTTGATACATTTTCTCGAGTCTACGAGCCATACGAACTTTCTTGCTGGAAATTGAATGGTGCCTGTTTTCCCTTTCGAGCCGTTGCGCGTCAGCGTTATCAGAAAATATTTTGCACTGCTAGCCAATACTCAAATTCAACAACTGCATGGCACTTAAAACCGCAGAATACCCTTCATTGAACATACCTGCAGCCATGTAGGCGGCAATTTCAATCACTTTTTGACCAGCATGCAGATGATTCAGATTCATGCGCCAGACTGTCGAGTTGAACGACTCATTGGAATTTTGCGTGTAACCATCTAAGAATCACGTTAAATTTTCATCAATTAAAAGTTCCTCATAGATTGGGCGAATGTATTCCGCAACTTTTTCGTCAATCAATCGAGCAGGATGCTTAAAAGATTTCAGTTGATTCATGAATTCAGCCTTGCGCCATTCACATCAGCTGTCCTCGCCTGCCGAATAATTGTCTGTGAAACAATAATGAATTTAACGTTGCTATTATAGCTTTTTCAACTCTTGGTCAGAATTAATATTTCTTCTAAATGCCAAGCCATAATAGATCGTTAGCTTTTTAACGAGACTTTCCGTCAGGCGCTTCTTACCTCCGAGCTTCTCTTGCTGCTTTTTATTTCGGAGTCGCGCACCCATACATTTTTGTACGTATCCCACGCAGTCGTTTTTTTTAACAGGGTAATCGTCACGGTATGGATTTATCTTCAGAATACCCACAAAAGGTTTAGAATAGCCATCGCCATTGTACGAGGGTAGTTCAATAAGTCTTTAGAATAAAGTATAAAAACAATTTTTTTTGGGTAAATTTTTTTTTATTTTTCAACATTATCTCCTTGGAGCTCTATACACTTGGTCAATCGCTTTTTAAGTTTTTTTAATCCTTCAGAAAAGTGCGTTTTCGGAAGTTCCTCAAAATAAGCACTTACAGAGGCAATGACGTCTTCGTTGTCCGTAAATCTCTGTCCACCGAGCCATTTTTTCAAGTTTGGAAATAAGAAAAAGTCACTGGGGGCTAAATCTGGTGAATACGGTGGGTGTTCGACCAATTCGAATTTTAGTTCTTCAATTTTAGCCATTGAAACGAAGCATGTGTGAACTCGGGCGTTGTCGTGATGAAAGAGAATTTTTTTTCTCGCCAAATGTGGTCGTTTTTTTTTTAATTTCTTCTTTCAGCTGCTCTAATAATGATGCATAATACTCACCAGTAATTGTTTTACCCTTTTCCAAGTAGTCAATAAGTATAATTCCACGTGCATCTCAAAAAACTGTAGCCATAACCTTACCAGCTGACTTTACGGTCTTTGCCTTCTTTGGAGCTGGTTCGCCTGTGGAAATCCACTGTTTGGATTGTTCCTTTGTCTCAGGAGTGTAGTGGTGTATCCATGTTTCATCCACAGTCACAAATCGACGAAAAAATTCCTCAGGATTCCGACTTATGCACGCCAAAAGAGCCTCAGAGGCGACCACTCTATTGCGTTTATTATCAGCTGAGGGCAAACGCGGCACCCATCTTGCCGATAGCTTTTTCATGCCTAATTTTTCATGTAGAATTGAAACAACTGCACCTATAGATATCCTTGTGGCCTCAGCTAACTCACGCACTTTTAATCTTCTATCCTTCAACACCATATCGTGGATTTTATTGATGATTTCGGGAGTAGTTGCTTCTACGGGCCTTCCTGAACGTGGTTCGTCACTTATTGATGTACGACCACGCTTAAATTCATTTACCCAGTTATAAACCGTTGCTAAAGCAGGGGCAGATGTGCCATGAACTGAGTCCAATTCATTTTTTATCTCATATGGAGTTAAACCCTTTAAATGAAAATGTTTAATTACCGCTCTGAACTCGTTTTTTTCCATTTTTCTTAACAAGCAGTTTTTTTTTTCAATTGGTTATAAAAACACGTAAACTCAGAAGATGTGGACTGTGACTGCACCATATATCTAGTCGGGAGTGGTGCTGACTGAAAACAGATGATTTGGAGCGATTCGCGCGCCATCTGTTGGTCATTCTAAAGACTTATTGAACTACCCTCGTATATTTCAAGCCAAACTTTTTTTTCGATCTCGAAAACATTTTCACAATAGAATCCACCTCCATCTTTCCTGATGAACCTTTGTGATTTGAGGATCATGATTCTTTGTGTTCTTCATACCATTCTTCAAAGTCGTCGTCGTCTCATGTTTTCTTTCTTAGGGTACAAGAGTGACAGTACGCACTTTTCACGATGAGGTCTAATAACGAACACGATCGATCTATTTATTTTGCAACCGGTATTTATATCGGTCCTGAATTGATTTTTCTTCCACTGCACATATACGATAGAACAATTTTAAAATCCATGCCAGGATGTCCACTCTCCGCAATTGTTACATTTTGTTTGCACGATCTGCAGATTGCAATATCAGTAATCGCAGGAGAAAATGTGAAAAATTCAATAATTATATAACAATGCAGTGGATTCACAGTTATATCTTCAATGCTCACAGTTAACAATATTCTCACACTTCTGCTTATATCCAACTCTTTATCGTCTGATCGAGTTGTGAAACGATTATCATGAAATTTACGTTTACGCGGCTTCGAAGCACGTTCGGAGTTCGATTTTTCACCTTTCGGGTAACTTATCATGATATTCTTACGACGCGTACTCGCCAAGAATCAGAACAAAACTAACCATTGATGCTAGAAGCAGCAAAGTAGAAACACGTACACAGAGAGGTATTATACACCTTTATACTTCAATAAACCGTATTATGGGTCAACACAACACTACTACAAACTCTAAATATTGTTTTGAAAGACCGTTGAACATTTTTAGGTATAAAATTCGGATATAGAAGATCGAGGGGCGAAGCGCGCGCTCGAGTCTGGCCGAGCTCTCGCACACCTGCTCGACGACCTTCTGCTTTAGGCTCTGTAACTTCGGAAATATTTAGAATTGAACTCTGTAACTTTGTGTACATATTCATGAATATCTTAGGTATCAATTTAAATAATAAATAAAAAATCAACTTTTTGGACCTCCTAAAGCAGGATCTGCCCTTAAATTTCTTTGAATATTGTTGCAATGTTCAAAGTATTACCATTTTCAATTGTAAATAACTTTTGATGAGATTAATATTTGTATATACAACAGGGCTTAAATTAAAAGTCTTTTTGCATACTGTTTATTATATTTCTAGTCATTTATCCGTAACAAAATCTTGTAGAGTTTTGGTTACAAGAAGAGGTATCATTTTTCATTAAAATAACGAATATTTCGAGTAAATTTCCTCATATCTTAAGAAAAAGGGCCCTTTAGAACGAAATACGGGTACTAGGCTTAATTTTGGGGTACCAGAAAACGCCTCCCAAAGTATGACCGAATTTCGTTTCCCGGAGTAAAAGGTATAAAATGTGAGGCATGGCCGAGGTTCTGCTGGAAGAACCTCACCACTGTTATAATTTAAGTAAGATGGAAGAATGGCACTGAAATGGAGATCGTGGTAGGTGCTACCTACTTTCCATGTGACTCTGAAGCGGGACCATTCCCGTAAAGGTAAAGAACCTCAATTCAGTATGCAAACAGGAAAATAAGAAGAGATTCTCCTCGAATATTTAACGGCAACGGAACTAGACCTTCTCAACAGGGGTCGAGAACTGACCTTCAGGAATGCAGCTCGGCAACAAGTGATAGATATCACTCTAGTTTCTAAGAGGTTGGAGCTGATCTCAGGCTGGAGAGTCTCAGATGAGGTCTCTATGTCGGATCACAACCACATTCTCTTCGAAATCAGAGAGATTCAGGATATGCAGAACCAATGGAGAAACCCCAGAAGAACAAACTGGGAGGGATATGTAAAGGATTTGCCATTAAATTTGACGACTTTCATGGACATGTATACCTCGTCGGTAGATATCGATAAAAATTTCGAACTTATCCAATATGCAATTATTGGAGCTTATGAGAAAAATTGTCGCCTCCGCTACAAGACTTCGATAAAACAAGCTGCTGGTGGAGGCCGACACTAGCGGCTGTGCGAAATCGAGTCAGCAAGTTGTACATTAGATCGAAGAATATCAACCGCCATAGAGAATTGATGGCCTTTCGATTCGCTTAAAGAGAATATTAAGAAGACATATCGTTGGCAAGCGAGAAGGTTGGAAGAAGCATTGCGAGAGAATTAACACTTGTTTGGAAACGGCCAAGCTGTATCTTATCTTATCTCAAGGGAATAGAAATCATTTGATCTCTATCAGGCTTCCCCCTGGAGAGTGGGCGGCGAGCGGTAACGAAGCTTTGGACTCCCAGTTCGTGGTCAAATTCCCGGAATGGATGCCGGACCGGCTAGGTGTGGTCAAAACTGAAGCCCCCGATTCACTGACCGCCCAGCGATCCGTGGCTCATAGGGAAATACAGACCGATAACATCGGATGGGCTATAGGTACTTTTGAGCCCTATAAAGCAGCAGGTGAAGATGGCATTTTTCCAGTACTCTTACAACGAGGGTTGGAGTTGCTCCTATCATCGTTGGGAGACCTATTCAAGGCCCGTCTAATTCGGGGTTATATACCCTAGAATTGGAGGATAGTCAAGGTAGTGTTTTTATTAAAACCTGGTAAACCTACTCACGAGTTAGCAAAAGACTACAGGCCAATTAGCACTACGTATTTTGCTCTTAAAATATTGGAAAGACTGGTAGATCGTTACGACAGGGATAATGCTCTTGCGGCTCAGCCGCTGCACCCAGATAAAATCCTTACCAGACGGGGAAATCAGTGGTTTCAGCTTTCAAAGAAGCTGTTAACCACACCCGCAAGAAAATTAAAAATAAGGGTATGGCGATGTCCGCTCTACTAAAGGGATCGTCCTACTTTACCACCACATATATATATATATATATATATATATATATATATATATATATATATATATATATATATATATATATATATATATATATATATATATATATATATATATATATATATATATATATATATATATATGCCAGGGAGCTGCTGATCACGGAGTCGACCATTTGATCAACAACCCGGAATACTGGTATAAATTTGTACTCAAGACTAAATTGTTGAAAGGTTGTGATTTTCAACCCTTTATAATTTTTGATTTTGTTTTAAAATACTTAGTGTGTTGATAACACTATCAGAATAAGTTCCAAAAGTGATAAAGATTGTCTTACTTACGTTCAGAGATAATTTATTTAGAGCCAATTTGATACCCAATTTGATACGTGAGTTGAGTATATATTTAATTTATCTTCTGTTGAGGACCTAGTGTCATCATAAGAAATGATGGCAGTATTGTCAGCATAAGACATTATGGATTCTTTAGGCATAACAATCAAAAGGTCATTAACATACAATATAAGGAACAGATGACGTAATATTGTTCCTTGTGGAACTCCAGTAGTAATTTATTTATATTCACTTCTGTATTCTTGTATTTTGATTTTTTGTCGACTATTTGACAACTAGTAACTTAAGAGTATTTCATCTAATCCTATAAATTTCGAGTATTTTGGCAAAATTTCATGTTTACTTCTGTCTAGTTTATTGTAGATTTTATTCATTAGATAATTAAATGCATCTCTAGTTCCTCTATTCTTGACAAAACCGAATTTTTGATCTGATATAATACAGCAATTTTTTAAAAACTCATATAGTCTGTTGTAAATTATATTTTCAAAGATCTGTGCAATATTGCAGAAGCTGAACTATGATAACTCACTATTTATTTTACTATACTTTTGTACACGAAATAGCTCATACAATAATAATTGATCGCTATACGCTTTGAAAAATGTGATTAAAAAATATGAGAAACTTGCGATATGGCGCTTTGACCTTTCGGGTTATTTAATTAATTATTTGTTTATTTGAATTGCAACCATTATTCACAATATTCAAACCCTTGAAAATATTCCATATTACAATATGCAAAACTAGAGTCATTCAAAATTTTCGGAATCTTAAATTTTCTTCTATAACCCCTTCGAAATATTGTAATAGGATTAAAAATAAGATATATTATTTTATATGACATGGAATAAGCAGGTTGCATCATAGACTATGCACCTTTAGACAGTCATTAATAATCAGCACATTCATCGGTAAAGTAGTTCCCTTTCCGTAATAGGTGTATGTATCCAAATTGGTTCTATAAAATTTCGAATTTGTTATGCCACGCGCTAATAGGCAGCAAATTTTTAATTTAAATTATAATCAGAAAATGGTTAAGGTTAAGTATTGAAAATGTAGTATACAGCTAGTACCATTTATTATTATGATAAAAACAATTGAGGGGCCAAATAAATAAAAAATAATAAATAAATAACCGGTTTGTATATAAAACCCAGGATATCCTACTGTTCCTTAATTTTTCTATATATATTACTCGATTGATTCTTTAAAATGCGATGTCGAATGTGTCAATTCGTTAAAATATGCAGCCATGCAAATTTCCCGATAATAGTAGGATTTTTAGTGAAAAATGAGCAAATTACAATTTTATTTAGGAGACAAAATTATTTTTGGCTTGCCTAACGCAGTGAAGTAGTTAATAAACTTATAATAATCGTAAAAGAAATGGTAGCTGTATAAATTATCATACAATTATTTTTAGTTTAGCTAATATAATAAAAGTGCTTAAAATCAAATGTTAAAACCGGTCTGCGGTGGTATCGATCTCTAAATGTTAACTTCAGGCAACCGACGGATAAAATATCTCATTTTTAATCCAATTATAACATTTTGAAGGAGTTACAAGAAGGAAATTTAAGATTCGGGAAATTTTGGACCACCCTAATGTAACACCTTCTTGACAATAGGCAAGAAAGTATAAAATGCAAGCGGATTGCTCTTTGTGTATTTAATCATATTAACGAAAAGCTAATAGACTACACGAGCTATAAATCCATATATAACTCAAACAGCTTTTGTCAATCCGCTTTCTCCAATTCGGATAGGTGACTGTATTATAACAGTATTTTACCTTCCGAAAGACAATTAATGCGAAAATAACATCCGAAAGAGAGGAGAGTTTTAGCAAAAAAATATATTTTCAATTTAAATAAAAGTTAAGAATAATAGGTTCTTGTAAGAAATAATGATACAATTATATAATAGCGTTTCGGCTCCAGTACTTTACCAGTGAGCTATCGTCAGTACATTGCTGGCAAGCATCGATTACAGACGCTAAATGATACTCCAGAATCGGTCATATATATATGGAATAGAAATGATAAATTTGTATATGGATACATAAAACTTATATCCATCTGGTGATAAAACTCGGAATTGTAAGGCATATTTGTGTGCTAATACCAAATAATTTTGAAATGAAATTTTCATTTTACACTTTCTTGACAATAGGCAATGAAGTATAAAATGCAACCTGATAGTTCGTAGGGTATTTAATCATTTTAAAGATAATCTAATGGATTCTACGAGCTATAAAGCTATATGCAACTTCAATGGACTTTTTCATTCCGCTTTCTCGAATTCAAATAGGTGACTGTATTATAACAGTCTTTTACTCTCCGCAAGAGAATTAATGCGAAAGTAACATCCGAAAGAGAGGAGAGTTTGAGTAAAAAAAATTCATTTTGAATGTAAATAAAAGTTAAGAATAACGTTTTTTTACGAAATAATGATAAAATAATATAATAGCGTTTCGGCTCCTGCACTTGATTTGTATTTGTTGAACATATAACATGACTGTGTACTTTTTTTCCAGCTTGCTTGGGGTAATAAGATTAAGAGTTTTTATTTATACTGTTTCAACATTTTTGTAAATTGAATACTACTGCCTATTGTATAATTAAATTTAGAGTTTTGGTTTTATTATGTAAATAGATCGTATTTATTAGTTTCGGTTCTGGGGGTAGATGAATTTATTACTCGCTTAAAATTTTAATGTAAGAAAATTAATAGATTGATCTCTGTGAGTCAAATTACTGGACTATATTACAGCTTTCGATTCTTATTTAAAAGGAAAGCTGTATATGTTATCAGCGCTTAATCCTTTAAATGATTCAATAAAACGCATATAAACTGCGTTAAAAATCTAGAAAACTCAAAAAATGTTACAAAAATTGGTTTAAAATGTTATAAAAACGAAAATTGTAGAAAAGATTAATTAAATATAATGTGTGTTTCGCCTTCAGCACTGCCTGGCAGGCTCGCCAGGGAGATGGAGGCAGGCCTTTCTCCGACACATGGTGATACGTACAAAGATGCTAGTATATATGAATTCTGAATGATAATTTCACTAATGGAAAACTGCAAATATGTATCCATCTAGTGGTTGAATGTAGATTTATGGAAGGCATATATATAAATATGGTAAATTAAATTTATAAGTCTAAGAAAAGATTGCTCTTTTCTTAAGAAAATAATTTATTACTCGCTCAAAAGATTTTAAATTAAGAAAATGAATAGATTGATCTATGAGTTAAATTAGTGGACTATATCACATTGTTTCATTCTTATTTATAAAATTGTTTAATTAATTAAATAAAGTTTTTTAATTTGAAATTGCTGTACTTGGGTTGATAATATTTACAGTTTATAGTTTTAATATTTAAACATTTATTTTTGACATATTTCTCGACAGTAGCTTGTGGGCGCATTCGAGCTCGTGTACTCGCTTCGGGCTGATCAGCTCGTTTGAGCTCGCAACTCTCGAGTTTATGTCCAAGCTCGTCAAAGCTCTTGAGCTTACTTGAGCTTGCGGTTAGGCTCGTGCACATCCCTAATATGGTCGCTCGATATAGTGATTTTCTACAGAAATGCAAAATTGGTCGTGATAGACGACTTTTTTATAATCAGACTAATATTAAATAATATTTAGATAGCAAAACAGCTATTGATAAAGCACGTAATTTCTATTTGTAGTAGAAAATTATTCATATCGAATCGACAAAGAATCATTCATATCAAACAAACCTTTTCTATGAATAATATCTAGAAGATATTCTTGAGACTCGATTCTCTATTACATAATTAAATTTCTACGGATTAAAAAGAATTTTAAATTTATATTAAATTATGTACAATTTTGTTTGTAAAGTATGAGAAAAATCATAATTTTTTTCTAATGCTACTGAAATTAAAGCGTTAAATAGAGACACTATTTTACAAAATTTTTTTAAATTTCTACTAATTTTTGTAGTATAATTAACTAATCAGCAATTAAGATTGAATATGTATGAGAACTATTGTATCCAAAAAGAGAACGTTCAAGTACTGGTGAATACTTTTGATGATCATGAGAAACATTTTATTTTTGCCATACATTTGTAAAGTCAGAATACATAGACTCCATTGCTTGTTTATTGAAATGTCAGGGTCCGGTCTGCATTTCTTAAAAATACCCCGTACATGAAAGAAACCTGTGTTTCTTAAAACTTAAAATCTAAAATCTCAATTATTTACTCTAGGACGTTTAAAAATTAAATTGAACGATAAAACCATAATTTAAACAATATTTTACAATTCTATTTTATACATTCGACGTTAAAAAGATCTAGTCAAATTTATTTTAATGTTTTTGAAAAGCTGAGAAGCTTTGAAATTCTTTTTTGTTAGCTATTTCTCGCTAACTTGATTGGTGAATTATGAGCAATTCAGACAAATTCGACTAGATATTTTTAACGTACGTGTATCAATATTATTTTTAAAAGGTATATTTTTCAAACACTATACAGCTAAGCCTCTCTTTGGGGTTGTGGGACCTTGTCGGGTGCCCTTCGGGAACGGTAGAGAGGCTTAACTCGTGGGTCAAGGGGGCTAAAGTTCGGCGCTGCTGGAAGTGAAGGTATGGGGGGTCCTCTTCCTAATTCACTGGACTCTATAAACGGGTTTTCGAGTGCGGAGGGTTGGGGATTAGCACCTCGACGGATGGGGTGGCGAGGGCGAAGATCAACGAGAGTCGTTAAGCCGTTCTCGGATGGCCCGAGCCCTCAAGACCCTGTCCTAGGCGAGGTCGAACCTCGTCCGGGAACTCCATGCAGGTCGGGGCTCTCTAGTCAACTTGGCGGGTGCCGGGAAACCACCCTAGCAACTGCTCGGCGGAGTAGATAAGCTCAGCTGGCCCCGGGGAACGAAGGAACAACACCCCAAATCGAGCTTGGTGACGCCCGATATTGGGATTTAAATCACCACTCTAAGCCAGGTGGCGTGAGCGTCCGTGCCCGTATTGGTTCTCTTGGTACCGGGGTTTAGGATGGTGTCGCAAATAGAGCCTCGGGGATACCGGGCGACCTCCCTGAGTAAGTAGCCTTATCCCTGTAAGAGGCGCTGCGGGGGCAGACCTTCATTCCTCACCACTCGTGAGAACAAAATGAATAAAACTGAATAAGAATAAAAAATATAAAGAAACAAAAAACATAGACACGCTAAGAGATATGGCTAAGAAAATGGAGGACGACAATATGGAGGTCGAGGAGGATCTAGTAGGGAAGAGCAGAGGCCGCATCTTAGAGCCCCCTGATCCTAGCCGATCAGAAAGAGTACAGTTCCGAGCAGCCCCACATTAAGCTATGTGGGGCCGCCAGGAAAAGACTCAAAAGAGAGAAGTTGGTCCGTGAGGCCGCCAATTCTGGTGGCCTTGTAACTGAGGGTAATTTCATGGGAAGACCAAAGAGGCGACCGGAGTCCACGGACACCCCACCTTGGCTTCCCGCACAAAGAAAAAATCCAAGGGAGCCACCGATCGAGAGTCCTCGGCCGCCCACCCGGCTCCCCCTAGGAGGAGCTGGTTGATCGGGGGAGAGTTCCTAACGGATGCTCAGAGGGCAAACCCATTGACAATCGTGGTGGTAGACGAAAACTATCCCGAATGCCCGCTTACTCCGGAGACGTTCACACAGTTTCGGGGCCCGGTCAGGAAGGGGTATTTGAACTCGCCGCCCCAAAATTGGTCTATATTTGTTAGCTCTATCTGCAAAGAAGGCGCTTTCATCCTAGTCGCCAGCAACCTAGAGGCGAAAG
The DNA here is from genome assembly GCA_949152435.1 of Gastracanthus pulcherrimus. NCBI lineage: Eukaryota > Metazoa > Arthropoda > Insecta > Hymenoptera > Pteromalidae > Gastracanthus > Gastracanthus pulcherrimus. The sequence goes on along the minus strand of OX424575.1, from coordinate 108,944,718 downwards.
AGTGGTTAATTGACAAATTATCCAACCTAGACTTACCCTGGGAGGGCCACAAATTAAGAGCGAGAGGGATTGAGCTCCCCCAGCGTTAGGTAAATGCCGTCGCCTGGTTCTCAATGCCAATTGAGAAACCGGAGACGATCCTGAAGATACTGGAGGGGTTCAATTCAATGCATTATTAGTGCTCTGACTGTGGAAGAAGGTGCCAGACGGGAGGGGGATAAAAAAACTCCTCGTCCTGTCGGTCTCGGAATCACAGGCGGAGGCGCTAGAAGACAGGCCTTGGTAGGACCTTGGACGCACCACCTTCAAGGTGATGCGCCGAAGGACGCAGGGGCTTGTAAGTAACAATGAGGGGAGGAAGCCGGCGACGTCGTAAAATAGCACCGCCACGCCTTCCCATCATTCAAATTAACTTGCACCACAGTAAAAGTGCCTCAGCCATAATGCTGAGGAGTATGACTGTGGTGCACACAGGCATCGCGCTAATCCAAGAAACTTGGGTTGTGGACGGTGCTATTAAAGGGTTAGGGAAGTTTGTATGTTTCAGAGATCCAAAGTAGGACAGGCCCAGGACCTGTATACTGGTCAAAGCAACCAACGCAATACCACTACTTGACCTCAGCACAGGGAATCTGACAGTGATTTCAATAATATTGGACGGAGTAGGCAGCATAATACTCGCATCAGGCTACTTCCCGTATGATAACAGAGACAACCCACCTAGGGAGGTCTGCAGACTAGTGGATTTCTGCACAAAACAGGAGATACCACTGATTCTAGGGTGTGATGCTAACTCCCATCATACAATATGGGAGAGTACGGACATTAATGCGCGGGGTACCACGCTTCTGAATTATCTGGTTGGTACAAACCTAGATATTCTGAACGTCGGGGACACTCCTATGTTTCGCAATGCAAACAGAGCCGAGATTATCAACATAACCCTATGCTCTAACAACATCACGCACATGGTTAGAAACTGGAGAGTCAAGGACGAATCATCGTTATCTGACCATCTCCAGATAACCTACCAGGTGGGAAATCCAGGGCGGGTATTGGGTTTATCGGCTTTGTGGTTTTACCTTCACTGTTAAGGCGCGCCGCGAACATCGTCAAGAGAGGAAAGAGAAAAGGCGCGCAGAAAGGGAATACACAGCGCGGGCAGAGAGAGGAAAGGCTCGGGGCGCTGGCTGCGCGCCTCGTGCAGTATACGCGCTGTATCGTGCCGGGCGAGTGGCCTTGGCGGCGCGGCGCAGCGGAATAATATCGGACGTAATTCCAAACCTAAGTGGTTCTAAAGAAAGTAGCAGCCGACATAAGAGACAGGGAAACTCTACAAGAGGCAGCCCGCATCTTCAGGGCCGGTATCACTCTGGCCTTTCAAAGCAATTGCGACCTCAAAAGGAGAGAAAAATAAAGGAGAGGTTACCTGGTTGAGTAAGAAACTGGAAACACTGAAGGGCAAAACCACAAAACTCCTCAAGACAGCCAGGAAATCACACAGCACAACACTGTTGAATACTTACAAAAGGGTAAGGGATGATACAAATCCGCGGTAAAGGTGGCACGCAAAAAAAGCTGGGCCACTTTCTGTGAGAATTTCAATGGTGGAACAGAGGCGGCAAGATAGGACAGGATTCTATCCAAGAATCCGGGAGCCATTTTGGGCACGCTCAAACTCCCAAATGGCAAACATGCTACTACCGATGAAGAGACTCTCTTCTTCCTGATTCAGGCGCATTTCCCGGGTTTCAGTAGAACCAGGGACAACAAGGAAAACCTCGACTCTTCGGTGATTGGGGTTGGCTGCAGGAGGTCGTTCACCGAACTAGGAGAACGATACCGGCTGGTCAATAAAATCGTCACGCCGACCAGAGTCAAATGGGTAGTAGGATCTTTTAGTCATTACAAGTCATCGGGACCCGATGGTATATATCCGGCCCTACTACAAAAAGCGGAGGACATTATCATCGGCCCATTGACAAGATTAATACGGGCGAGTATTAGACTCGGGTTTGTTCCCAATAAATGGCGGGGAACAAGAGTAGTGTTTATACCAAAATCGGGTAAATGCGGTTATACCTCTCCAAAGGATTCCCGCCCCATCAGCCTGACCTTATTCATTTTAAAGACTGTTGAAAGGCTGTAAGACAGATACATACGGGGGACACTGTTCTGGAAACAGAACAGCTCCACAAGGACTAACACGCCTACAGAGCTGGAAGGTCGATGGAAACTGCACTTTTCAGCGTCATCTCCTTCATCAAAACACAGTTGGAGGCCAAGGGCTATGCCATTGCAGCACTTATCGACATAGAGGGGGCCTTCAACCACACATCAAGAGAGGTTATCAGAGATTCCTTAAACAGGCAGAAGGTTCGTCCTTGCTTAATCGACCACATGCTGGGAAACAGACTTTTCGAGACCACCAAGGGCGACACAACGCTACGAGAAAGGGTGGGGTTGTGATGCTCACAAGGAGGCGTCCTATCATTAGATTAGATTAGATTAGATGTTTATTTTGTGCAAGACAAAAACAATAAACTACATTCAATAATAATACATATTTACAGAGATCATTAGTATAGTCAATCATATCACAGCTCGACATTGCTCGTCATTAACTTAAATATATTGCACAATATTATATCTGTCGTCTCAATATACATCAATCACGTCATTACACTTATCACATATTCTTATCATTACGAATAATACAATTTTTGAGACTATCAAACTTCAATTTCTATTATCCCCTCTTATCTGGTGTTTGGTGATGAACGAGTTGATCAAATAGCTCAGCGAACTGGGGTGCAAGGTAATTGGCTACGCTGATGACATGAAAGTTATCGCCCGTGGACCATTCCTAGACCCTCTGATGGGCATTATGCGTAAAGTCATAACACTTGTAGACACCTGGTGTAGATGTACGGGACTATCCGTCAATCCAGCAAAGACGGAGATAGTAGTCTTCATCAGGATATACAAGTGGGACAGACAATGCAATCTTGTCCTAAGTGGACAGAAACTGACACTTAAGAACAAGGTAAAGTACGTAGGTATAATCTTAGATAGTAAACTATCATGGAAAGAGCACCTACAGTATGCAATCGGAAAACTCACAGCATGACTGTGGTAACTGAGAAGGTCCGTAGGAAGAAACTGGGGTTTGAGACCGGAAATACAGAAATGAATGTATGAGGCGGTCCTTGAACCGAGACTTACCTAAGCGGTCATAGTCTGGTGGAACAGAACTGCTCTATCAACAGCACACATCATATTAGAGAGAACAAGAAGCTTAATGCTCGGGGCCATCTCCGGAGCGACTAGGACCACTCCTACTGCAGCTCTGGGGATGATCCTGGATATTGAGCCCCTCAGACTGACTTTGGAAGCAGAGGCTGCAAAAGCCTGTAGACATCAGCGCCAATTTAGTGAAAGAGGCAATCACTGAGTGGGTGGATACAGAGCATCAACTGGTATGGAATAAAGAGGAACGATCCAAGCAAGGAAAGAGCTTCATCGTACCTCCAACGGTAAAAGACTGGACTAGGGTCATTCTTGGTCTTAGTAATAATAAAGCCAGAACTATTGTGGAAATACTCACTGGCCACGGTAATCTGCGCCTGCATAGGCACAAGATGGGTCTGGAAAACAACCCAGACTGTCGCTATTGCTGCCTGGAGGAAGAGTCTTCGGAACATTGCCTATGCAGTTGCCCATCGCTATCCGAAAGTAGGCGCCGATTTCTAGGAGCCTACTTTTTGAAAGTCGAAGATATAAGGGCCAGTGCTGCCCCCGGAATTTTCTGTTTCTGGGAGACGGTGACATTAAGTCGGTAACTGATCCAAAAAGGAGGGACGCCAAGGGAAACCATGCGTCTAGGGCTCTGAAGGAAACCAAACTCAACTTAATAATAATTATAATAATATAGCTAAGACATCTTTTTCCCTTAGATTTATGTGTAATTTCATAAGCTTTGATGATAACAACTATTTTATAGGTAAAATCCCCTAAACCAGAGATACACTCAAAAAATGTAAAACCTTTTTTCTCAAAAATTAATGGATTGCAGACATTTAATAAAAATTAACCAATAGAGAAGAGTTCTAACATCATAATATATAAATTAAACCTAATAATTCATTATTGAAGAATATTTTTACGAAAATACACTCGATACTTATAAAAAAATCGTTGTCTATTTATTGACACTTACGTTCCTCAAAATTTTTAAATTGTTCCAATATGAAATTCTTTGATATAATAAATTAATTTTAAATTACTATATCTCTTTCTAATTAATATCTATAAAAAGGTCTGTTCTTTCTATCACTGATGGTATGTCCAAAGATATTTTTATACTAAAATTACAAAACTATATACGAGTATAATAATCTTTACAGATTCTCTAAAGCACTATTAATCATTAAATATTAATTATTAATATAAAGAATCACTTATTACGGATTAAAATTTAAGAATAGTAATTAACATGAAGGGTTTCAGAAAATATTTTTGGAACGAATAGATACACAAATTTACACAGATTTACAAATATCTTAAAACAACAATGTGATTAATTATTAACGGTTCCAATATAAAATTATTTATTCTATTTAATACTGTGGTCAAAAATAAAAATGACAAATCTATTAAGCTTTAATATGTCGACATCTTAAAAAGTAATAGATTTGTCATTCTTATTTTTCACACCAGTATTAAATAGAATACATAATTTAGAAAGCTAAGTGTCAATGAATATATATATATATCTAAATTTACATTGGAACATTTTTTAAAGTTTGAGAAAGCTAAGTGCCACTGAATATATATATATATATATATATAATATATATTCATATATATATATATATATATATATATATATAGCATATTATATATCCAGCGATTCCAGAAATATAACCGAGTGATGATGCGAATAGATTGGAACATTTTTGTTGGATTTGACCTTAAAATGAAATTTTTCCTGACTTATTGGAAGCAAACGAACCTCGAATTCCAACTCAGAAACCCCAAAAACATATTGACATAGTAGTTTAGTCCCATAAAGACACATTTTCTTATTTTTGCAATTTTCATATGAATCCTCCATACAACAACATGAAGTGACCTTGAAATGACCTTCGGGGTTATGTTATAAAAAAATTGAATACATATCTAGATGTAAAATTTCCCGTTCTTTCGGTATCTGCAGTGAAAAATTCATGTTTAGCAGAACAAACACATTTGACCTCGAAATAACCTTGAATTTGACCTTGTCGGATCAAATGAACATCGGATTTGGTTTCAGCGAATCCCAAAATATATAGGAATAATAATTTTTCCATCAGTTGACCTTTAAATGACCTTGAACCTGACCTGATGGAGACAAACGGTCACCGGATTCGGATTCAGCGACCCCAAAAACATAAAGATATACTAGTTTGGTTCCGGGAACAAGAACTTTTTTTCCTTTGTGTGCCTGTGTAATCTACGTAGTTGAAACCATTATTATAGGGGCTAAATAGGCATTTTAATCATATTTTAGCATAATTTGACTGTTATTTTTATTTTTAGCAAGAAGGACAGCTCGATTGCCATTCTGGGATTTGTATAAGTACTTTTTTACTAAAAGAAGACATCTCCATGAATTTTTTGATAGTCTACCGAGTGATCGAACTCTCTTTTTTTAACTTTTGAATTTGTAAATGGACAAAAACCATGTAATGAAGGGCCATATTTATAAATATTTTTTTTTAAAAATTCAGAAAATTTACATTAAAAAAGTACGGATAAATTTTTGCGTAATTCTGCACTCCTATTGAACTAAACATTATTCAAAACAGCTTCAAAATGCAATAATGCTTATTTTATGCTTAAATTATTTTGTCTTCGATTTTACAGAGAATCGCTCACATATATATATATATATATATATATATGAATTTTTTGATAGTCGACCGAGTGATCGAACTCTCTTTTTTTTTAACTTTTGAATTTGTAAATGGACAAAATCCATGTAATGAAGGGCCATATTTATAAATATTTTTTTTTAAAAATTCAGAAAATTTACATTAAAAAAGTACGGATTAAATTTTTGCGTAATTCTGCACTCCTATTGAACTGAACATTATTCAAAACAGCTTCAAAATGCAATAATGCTTATTTTAAGCTTAAATTATTTTGTCTTCGATTTTACAGAGAATCGCTCACATATATATATATATATATATATATATATATATATATGAATTTTTTGATAGTCGACCGAGTGATCGAACTCTCTTTTTTTTAACTTTTGAATTTGTAAATGGACAAAATCCATGTAATAAAGGGCCATATTTATAAATATTTTTTTTTAAAAATTCAGAAAATTTACATTAAAAAAGTACGGATTAAATTTTTGCGTAATTCTGCACTCCTATTGAACTGAACATTATTCAAAACAGCTTCAAAATGCAATAATGCTTCTTTTATGCTTAAATTATTTTGTCTTCGATTTTACAGAGAATCGCTCACATATATATATATATATATATATATATATATATATATATATATATATATATGAATTTTTTGATAGTCGACCGAGTGATCGAACTCTCTTTTTTTTAACTTTTGAATTTGTAAATGGACAAAATCCATGTAATGAAGGGCCATATTTATAAATATTTTTTTTTAAAAATTCAGAAAATTTACATTAAAAAAGTACGGATTAAATTTTTGCGTAATTCTGCACTCCTATTGAACTAAACATTATTCAAAACAGCTTCAAAATGCAATAATGCTTATTTTATGCTTAAATTATTTTGTCTTCGATTTTACAGAGAATCGCTCACATATATATATATATATATATATGAATTTTTTGATAGTCGACCGAGTGATCGAACTCTCTTTTTTTTTAACTTTTGAATTTGTAAATGGACAAAATCCATGTAATGAAGGGCCATATTTATAAATATTTTTTTTTAAAAATTCAGAAAATTTACATTAAAAAAGTACGGATTAAATTTTTGCGTAATTCTGCACTCCTATTGAACTGAACATTATTCAAAACAGCTTCGAAATGCAATAATGCTTATTTTATGCTTAAATTATTTTGTCTTCGATTTTACAGAGAATCGCTCACATATATATATATATATATATATATATATATATATATGAATTTTTTGATAGTCGACCGAGTGATCGAACTCTCTTTTTTTTAACTTTTGAATTTGTAAATGGACAAAATCCATGTAATAAAGGGCCATATTTATAAATATATTTTTTTAAAAATTCAGAAAATTTACATTAAAAAAGTACGGATTAAATTTTTGCGTAATTCTGCACTCCTATTGAACTAAACATTATTCAAAACAGCTTCAAAATGCAATAATGCTTATTTTATGCTTAAATTATTTTGTCTTCGATTTTACAGAGAATCGCTCACATATATATATATATATATATATATATATATATATATATATATATGAATTTTTTGATAGTCGACCGAGTGATCGAACTCTCTTTTTTTTAACTTTTGAATTTGTAAATGGACAAAATCCATGTAATGAAGGGCCATATTTATAAATATTTAGTTTAAAAATTCAGAAAATTTACATTAAAAAAGTACGGATTAAATTTTTGCGTAATTCTGCACTCCTATTGAACTAAACATTATTCAAACAGCTTCAAAATGCAATAATGCTTATTTTATGCTTAAATTATTTTGTCTTCGATTTTACAGAGAATCGCTCACATATATATATATATATATATATGAATTTTTTGATAGTCGACCGAGTGATCGAACTCTCTTTTTTTTTAACTTTTGAATTTGTAAATGGACAAATTCCATGTAATGAAGGGCCATATTTATAAATATTTTTTTTTAAAAATTCAGAAAATTTACATTAAAAAAGTACGGATTAAATTTTTGCGTAATTCTGCACTCCTATTGAACTGAACATTATTCAAAACAGCTTCAAAATGCAATAATGCTTATTTTATGCTTAAATTATTTTGTCTTCGATTTTACAGAGAATCGCTCGCACATATATATATATATATATATATATATATATATATATATATATATATATATATATATATATATATATATATATATATATATATATATATATGAATTTTTTGATAGTCGACCGAGTGATCGAACTCTCTTTTTTTTTAACTTTTGAATTTGTAAATGGACAAAATCCATGTAATGAAGGGCCATATTTATAAATATTTTTTTTTAAAAATTTAGAAAATTTACATTAAAAAAGTACGGATTAAATTTTTGCGTAATTCTGCACTCCTATTGAACTAAACATTATTCAAAACAGCTTCAAAATGCAATAATGCTTATTTTATGCTTAAATTATTTTGTCTTCGATTTTACAGAGAATCGCTCACATATATATATATATATATATATATATATATATATATATATATATATATATATATATATATATATATATATATATATATATATATATATATATATATATATATATATATATATATGAATTTTTTGATAGTCGACCGAGTGATCGAACTCTCTTTTTTTTTAACTTTTGAATTTGTAAATGGACAAAATCCATGTAATGAAGGGCCATATTTATAAATATTTTTTTTTAAAAATTCAGAAAATTTACATTAAAAAAGTACGGATTAAATTTTTGCGTAATTCTGCACTCCTATTGAACTGAACATTATTCAAAACAGCTTCAAAATGCAATAATGCTTATTTTATGCTTAAATTATTTTGTCTTCGATTTTACAGAGAATCGCTCACATATATATATATATATATATATATATATATATATATATATATATATATATATATATATATATATATATATATATATATATATATATATATATATATATATATATATATATATATATGAATTTTTTGATAGTCGACCGAGTGATCGAACTCTCTTTTTTTTTAACTTTTAATTTGTAAATGGACGAAATCCATGTAATGAAGGGCCATATTTATAAATATTTTTTTTTAAGAATTCAGAAAATTTACATTAAAAAAGTACGGATTAAATTTTTGCGTAATTCTGCACTCCTATTGAACTGAACATTATTCAAAACAGCTACAAAATGCAATAATGCTTATTTTATGCTTAAATTATTTTGTCTTCGATTTTACAGAGAATCGCTCACATAAATATATATATATATATATATATGAATTTTTTGATAGTCGACCGAGTGGTCGAACTCTCTTTTTTTTAACTTTTGAATTTGTAAATGGACAAAATCCATGTAATGAAGGGCCATATTTATAAATATTTTTTTTTAAAAATTCAGAAAATTTACATTAAAAAAGTACGGATTAAATTTTTGCGTAATTCTGCACTCCTATTGAACTAAACATTATTCAAAACAGCTTCAAAATGCAATAATGCTTATTTTATGCTTAAATTATTTTGTCTTCGATTTTACAGAGAATCGCTCACATATATATATATATATATATATATATATATATATATATATATATATATATATATATATATATATATATATGAATTTTTTGATAGTCGACCGAGTGATCGAACTCTCTTTTTTTTAACTTTTGAATTTGTAAATGGACAAAATCCATGTAATGAAGGGCCATATTTATAAATATTTTTTTTTTTAAATTTAGAAAATTTACATTAAAAAAGTACGGATTAAATTTTTGCGTAATTCTGCAATCCTATTGAACTAAACATTATTCAAAACAGCTTCAAAATGCAATAATGCTTATTTTATGCTTAAATTATTTTGTCTTCGATTTTACAGAGAATCGCTCACATATATATATATATATATATATATATATATGAATTTTTTGATAGTCGACCGAGTGATCGAACTCTCTTTTTTTTTAACTTTTGAATTTGTAAATGGACAAAATCCATGTAATGAAGGGCCATATTTATAAATATTTTTTTTTAAAAATTCAGAAAATTTACATTAAAAAAGTACGGATTAAATTTTTGCGTAATTCTGCACTCCTATTGAACTGAACATTATTCAAAACAGCTTCAAAATGCCATAATGCTTATTTTATGCTTAAATTATTTTGTCTTCGATTTTACAGAGAATCGCTCACATATATATATATATATATATATATATATATATATATATATATATATATATATATGAATTTTTTGATAGTCGACCGAGTGATCGAACTCTCTTTTTTTTTAACTTTTAATTTGTAAATGGACGAAATCCATGTAATGAAGGGCCATATTTATAAATATTTTTTTTTAAGAATTCAGAAAATTTACATTAAAAAAGTACGGATTAAATTTTTGCGTAATTCTGCACTCCTATTGAACTGAACATTATTCAAAACAGCTACAAAATGCAATAATGCTTATTTTATGCTTAAATTATTTTGTCTTCGATTTTACAGAGAATCGCTCACATAAATATATATATATATATGAATTGTTTGATAGTCGACCGAGTGGTCGAACTCTCTTTTTTTTAACTTTTGAATTTGTAAATGGACAAAATCCATGTAATGAAGGGCCATATTTATAAATATTTTTTTTTAAAAATTCAGAAAATTTACATTAAAAAAGTACGGATTAAATTTTTGCGTAATTCTGCACTCCTATTGAACTGAACATTATTCAAAACAGCTACAAAATGCAATAATGCTTATTTTATGCTTAAATTATTTTGTCTTCGATTTTACAGAGAATCGCTCACATATATATATATATATATATATATATATATATATATATATATATATATATATATATATATATATATATATATATATATATATGAATTTTTTGATAGTCGACCGAGTGATCGAACTCTCTTTTTTTTTAACTTTTGAATTTGTAAATGGACAAAATCCATGTAATGAAGGGCCATATTTATAAATATTTTTTTTTAAAAATTCAGACAATTTACATTAAAAAAGTACGGATTAAATTTTTGCGTAATTCTGCACTCCTATTGAACTGAACATTATTCAAAACAGCTTCAAAATGCAATAATGCTTATTTTATGCTTAAATTATTTTGTCTTCGATTTTACAGAGAATCGCTCACATATATATATATATATATATATATATATATATATATATATATATATATATATATATATATATATATATATATATATGAATTTTTTGATAGTCGACCGAGTGATCGAACTCTCTTTTTTTTTAACTTTTAATTTGTAAATGGACGAAATCCATGTAATGAAGGGCCATATTTATAAATATTTTTTTTTAAGAATTCAGAAAATTTACATTAAAAAAGTACGGATTAAATTTTTGCGTAATTCTGCACTCCTATTGAACTGAACATTATTCAAAACAGCTACAAAATGCAATAATGCTTATTTTATGCTTAAATTATTTTGTCTTCGATTTTACAGAGAATCGCTCACATAAATATATATATATATATATGAATTTTTTGATAGTCGACCGAGTGGTCGAACTCTCTTTTTTTTAACTTTTGAATTTGTAAATGGACAAAATCCATGTAATGAAGGGCCATATTTATAAATATTTTTTTTTAAAAATTCAGAAAATTTACATTAAAAAAGTACGGATTAAATTTTTGCGTAATTCTGCACTCCTATTGAACTGAACATTATTCAAAACAGCTACAAAATGCAATAATGCTTATTTTATGCTTAAATTATTTTGTCTTCGATTTTACAGAGAATCGCTCACATATATATATATATATATATATATATATATATATATATATATATATATGAATTTTTTGATAGTCGACCGAGTGATCGAACTCTCTTTTTTTTAACTTTTGAATTTGTAAATGGACAAAATCCATGTAATGAAGGGCCATATTTATAAATAAATTTTTTTTAAAATTCAGAAAATTTACATTAAAAAAGTACGGATTAAATTTTTGCGTAATTCTCCACTCCTATTGAACTAAACATTATTCAAAACAGCTTCAAAATGCAATAATGCTTATTTTATGCTTAAATTATTTTGTCTTCGATTTTCCAGAGAATCGCTCACATATATATATATATATATATATATATATATATATATATATATGAATTTTTTGATAGTCGACCGAGTGATCGAACTCTCTTTATTTTAACTTTTGAATTTGTAAATGGACAAAATCCATGTAATGAAGGGCCATATTTATAAATATTTTTTTTTAAAAATTCAGAAAATTTACATTAAAAAAGTACGGGATAAATTTTTGCGTAATTCTGCACTCCTATTGAACTAAACATTATTCAAAATAGCTTCAAAATGCAATAATGCTTATTTTATTCTTAAATTATTTTGTCTTCGATTTTACAGAGAATCGCTCACATATATATATATATATATATATATATATATATATATATATATATATATATATATATATATATATATATATATATATATATATATATATATATATATATATATATATATATATATATATATATATGAATTTTTTGATAGTCGACCGAGTGATCGAACTCTCTTTTTTTTTAACTTTTGAATTTGTAAATGGACAAAATCCATGTAATGAAGGGCCATATTTATAAATATTTTTTTTTAAAAATTCAGAAAATTTACATTAAAAAAGTACGGATTAAATTTTTGCGTAATTCTGCACTCCTATTGAACTGAACATTATTCAAAACAGCTTCAAAATGCAATAATGCTTATTTTATGCTTAAATTATTTTGTCTTCGATTTTACAGAGAATCGCTCACATATATATATATATATATGAATTTTTTGATAGTCGACCGAGTGGTCGAACTCTCTTTTTTTTAACTTTTGAATTTGTAAATGGACAAAATCCATGTAATGAAGGGCCATATTTATAAATATTTTTTTTTTTAAATTTAGAAAATTTACATTAAAAAAGTACGGATTAAATTTTTGCGTAATTCTGCAATCCTATTGAACTAAACATTATTCAAAACAGCTTCAAAATGCAATAATGCTTATTTTATGCTTAAATTATTTTGTCTTCGATTTTACAGAGAATCGCTCACATATATATATATATATATATATATATATATATATATATATATATATATATATATATATATATATATATATATATATATATATATGAATTTTTTGATAGTCGACCGAGTGATCGAACTCTCTTTTTTTTTAACTTTTGAATTTGTAAATGGACAAAATCCATGTAATGAAGGGCCATATTTATAAATATTTTTTTTTAAAAATTCAGAAAATTTACATTAAAAAAGTACGGATTAAATTTTTGCGTAATTCTGCACTCCTATTGAACTGAACATTATTCAAAACAGCTTCAAAATGCCATAATGCTTATTTTATGCTTAAATTATTTTGTCTTCGATTTTACAGAGAATCGCTCACATATATATATATATATATATATATATATATATATATATATATATATATATATATATATATATGAATTTTTTGATAGTCGACCGAGTGATCGAACTCTCTTTTTTTTTAACTTTTAATTTGTAAATGGACGAAATCCATGTAATGAAGGGCCATATTTATAAATATTTTTTTTTAAGAATTCAGAAAATTTACATTAAAAAAGTACGGATTAAATTTTTGCGTAATTCTGCACTCCTATTGAACTGAACATTATTCAAAACAGCTACAAAATGCAATAATGCTTATTTTATGCTTAAATTATTTTGTCTTCGATTTTACAGAGAATCGCTCACATAAATATATATATATATATGAATTTTTTGATAGTCGACCGAGTGGTCGAACTCTCTTTTTTTTAACTTTTGAATTTGTAAATGGACAAAATCCATGTAATGAAGGGCCATATTTATAAATATTTTTTTTTAAAAATTCAGAAAATTTACATTAAAAAAGTACGGATTAAATTTTTGCGTAATTCTGCACTCCTATTGAACTGAACATTATTCAAAACAGCTACAAAATGCAATAATGCTTATTTTATGCTTAAATTATTTTGTCTTCGATTTTACAGAGAATCGCTCACATATATATATATATATATATATATATATATATATATATATATATATATATATATATATATATATATATATATATATATATATATATATATATATATATGAATTTTTTGATAGTCGACCGAGTGATCGAACTCTCTTTTTTTTTAACTTTTGAATTTGTAAATGGACAAAATCCATGTAATGAAGGGCCATATTTATAAATATTTTTTTTTAAAAATTCAGACAATTTACATTAAAAAAGTACGGATTAAATTTTTGCGTAATTCTGCACTCCTATTGAACTGAACATTATTCAAAACAGCTTCAAAATGCAATAATGCTTATTTTATGCTTAAATTATTTTGTCTTCGATTTTACAGAGAATCGCTCACATATATATATATATATATATATATATATATATATATATATATATATATATATATATATATATATGAATTTTTTGATAGTCGACCGAGTGATCGAACTCTCTTTTTTTTTAACTTTTAATTTGTAAATGGACGAAATCCATGTAATGAAGGGCCATATTTATAAATATTTTTTTTTAAGAATTCAGAAAATTTACATTAAAAAAGTACGGATTAAATTTTTGCGTAATTCTGCACTCCTATTGAACTGAACATTATTCAAAACAGCTACAAAATGCAATAATGCTTATTTTATGCTTAAATTATTTTGTCTTCGATTTTACAGAGAATCGCTCACATAAATATATATATATATATATATATATGAATTTTTTGATAGTCGACCGAGTGATCGAACTCTCTTTTTTTTAACTTTTGAATTTGTAAATGGACAAAATCCATGTAATGAAGGGCCATATTTATAAATAAATTTTTTTTAAAATTCAGAAAATTTACATTAAAAAAGTACGGATTAAATTTTTGCGTAATTCTGCACTCCTATTGAACTAAACATTATTCAAAACAGCTTCAAAATGCAATAATGCTTATTTTATGCTTCAATTATTTTGTCTTCGATTTTACAGAAAATCGCTCACATATATATATATATATATATATATATATATATATGAATTTTTTGATAGTCGACCGAGTGATCGAACTCTCTTTTTTTTAACTTTTGAATTTGTAAATGGACAAAATCCATGTAATGAAGGGCCATATTTATAAATAAATTTTTTTTAAAATTCAGAAAATTTACATTAAAAAAGTACGGATTAAATTTTTGCGTAATTCTGCACTCCTATTGAACTAAACATTATTCAAAACAGCTTCAAAATGCAATAATGCTTATTTTATGCTTCAATTATTTTGTCTTCGATTTTACAGAGAATCGCTCACATATATATATATATATATATATATATATATATATATATATATATATATATATATATATATATATATATATATATATATATATATATATGAATTTTTTGATAGTCGACCGAGTGATCGAACTCTCTTTTTTTTAACTTTTGAATTTGTAAATGGACAAAATCCATGTAATGAAGGGCCATATTTATAAATATTTTTTTTTAAAAATTCAGAAAATTTACATTAAAAAAGTACGGAATAAATTTTTGCGTAATTCTGCACTCCTATTGAACTAAACATTATTCAAAATAGCTTCAAAATGCAATAATGCTTATTTTATGCTTAAATTATTTTGTCTTCGATTTTACAGAGAATCGCTCACATATATATATATATATATATATATATATATATATATATATATATATATATATATATATATATGAATTTTTTGATAGTCGACCGAGTGATCGAACTCTCTTTTTTTTAACTTTTGAATTTGTAAATGGACAAAATCCATGTAATGAAGGGCCATATTTATAAATATTTTTTTTAAAATTTAGAAAATTTACATTAAAAAAGTACGGATTAAATTTTTGCGTAATTCTGGACTCCTATTGAACTAAACATTATTCAAAACAGCTTCAAAATGCAATAATGCTTATTTTATGCTTAAATTATTTTGTCTTCGATTTTACAGAGAATCGCTCACATATATATATATATATATGAATTTTTTGATAGTCGACCGAGTGATCGAACTCTCTTTTTTTTTAACTTTTAATTTGTAAATGGACGAAATCCATGTAATGAAGGGCCATATTTATAAATATTTTTTTTTAAGAATTAAGAAAATTTGCATTAAAAAAGTACGGATTAAATTTTTGCGTAATTCTGCACTCCTATTGAACTGAACATTATTCAAAACAGCTACAAAATGCAATAATGCTTATTTTATGCTTAAATTATTTTGTCTTCGATTTTACAGAGAATCGCTCACATAAATATATATATATATATGAATTTTTTGATAGTCGACCGAGTGGTCGAACTCTCTTTTTTTTAACTTTTGAATTTGTAAATGGACAAAATCCATGTAATGAAGGGCCATATTTATAAATATTTTTTTTTAAAAATTCAGAAAATTTACATTAAAAAAGTACGGATTAAATTTTTGCGTAATTCTGCACTCCTATTGAACTGAACATTATTCAAAACAGCTACAAAATGCAATAATGCTTATTTTATGCTTAAATTATTTTGTCTTCGATTTTACAGAGAATCGCTCACATATATATATATATATATATATATATATATATATATATATATATATATATATATATATATATATATATATATATATATATATATATATATGAATTTTTTGATAGTCGACCGAGTGATCGAACTCTCTTTTTTTAACTTTTGAATTTGTAAATGGACAAAATCCATGTAATGAAGGGCCATATTTATAAATAAATTTTTTTTAAAATTCAGAAAATTTACATTAAAAAAGTACGGATTAAATTTTTGCGTAATTCTGCACTCCTATTGAACTAAACATTATTCAAAACAGCTTCAAAATGCAATAATGCTTATTTTATGCTTAAATTATTTTGTCTTCGATTTTACAGAGAATCGCTCACATATATATATATATATATATATATATATATATATATATATATATATATATATATGAATTTTTTGATAGTCGACCGAGTGATCGAACTCTCTTTTTTTTAACTTTTGAATTTGTAAATGGACAAAATCCATGTAATGAAGGGCCATATTTATAAATAAATTTTTTTTAAAATTCAGAAAATTTACATTAAAAAAGTACGGATTAAATTTTTGCGTAATTCTCCACTCCTATTGAACTAAACATTATTCAAAACAGCTTCAAAATGCAATAATGCTTATTTTATGCTTAAATTATTTTGTCTTCGATTTTCCAGAGAATCGCTCACATGTATATATATATATATATATATATATATATATATATATATATGAATTTTTTGATAGTCGACCGAGTGATCGAACTCTCTTTATTTTAACTTTTGAATTTGTAAATGGACAAAATCCATGTAATGAAGGGCCATATTTATAAATATTTTTTTTTAAAAATTCAGAAAATTTACATTAAAAAAGTACGGGATAAATTTTTGCGTAATTCT